>JABFEB020000001.1:29969562-29980540 GCA_019775895.2 Stomatorhinus ivindoensis | reverse complement strand
GGGTTCAAGTCTCTGCCTGGGTTACATGTGTGTGGAGTTTGCATGTTCTCCCCGTGTCGTCGTGGGGTTTCCTCTGGCCATTCTGGTTTCCCCCCACAGTCCAAAGACATGCTGAGGTTAATTGGAGTTACTAAATTGCCTGTGAATGTGTCCCGCAATGGGTTAACACCCCATCCTGGATTGTTCCCTGCCTGGTGCCCATAGCTTCCATGATAGGCTGTAGACCCCCTGCAACCCTGGCTAGGATTAGTGGTTCCAGAAGATGGATGGATGGATGGATAATAAGGATGTGTTTCTTACAGCTGGACATTCTTCTGTGTGACGCAGGCTGTCATTGGCTACACCATTTGCCAAACGCTTTCGACAACATGGAATCAAGGTTGACATTCAGCTTGGATCAGTGCCTGCTAGCCACACTGGGACACATGTGACCACCGGTGACAGAACATGCATCAGCTGGAGTTATCAAGTTGGCTAGACAGTTAGGCTGCGGGTGAGTTCTTGTTTTCATTTCACTCTCACACCTCCGATTTCCTCCATTTCGGGGTGTGTTCTGGAAGGGCTCCGGAACTGGGAGTCCAGCTGTCCATAGCTGTTAGGGGCCTTAGTATAAAAAAGACACTAAAAACGTGTGTCTGACAGAAACAGTTTGGTGATTGAGCTCAAAACTGTGGCTCTGTCATTAATCAGTGTTGTAAAGTCCTGGAACACATAGGGTAAGAGTGGAAGTCATAAAAAATATCAATCTATCAACTCATCCATCCATTCATCCTCCTACTGCTCACCCAGGTCTGGGTCATGAGGTGTCCTGGTTGGGACGCCAGCCCATCGCAGGGTCCAGACTCGCACACTACGGGCAGTTAGGGAGGCTAATTAACATAACTGCATGGCTCTGGGTCGCAGTAGGAAATGGGAGAACCTGGATGAAACCTGCTCCACACCGACCGCCCTGGAGGTGCAAGGCAACAGCGCTACCCACCGCGCCGCCCTAGATCAGGAGGTGCCGGAGGTGTCGGCGGTGACGCGGAGCAGCGGCGTTCGTAAGGAGAGCGCTGTCAAAAAGCTCATCATCACAGCTACGTGACCCGACACATGTAACTCACGCCAATACTGAACGCGTGCTGTCAGCCGGCCGTCCCGGAACGGCTCGCTACCGTGTTACTTCCTGTGACTAGGAGGAAGGCTCGGGCTGGCCAACAGCGGAACGTCAAACCGAGGTCTGGCCGCTCTAGGGGTCTGTAGAGCAGTTTCAGACAGTTTGCAGCGCAAAATATATCTCCATTCAGAGCAAAAAAATATTCAAGGGAGAGCCCCCCCCCCCGACTAAAGAAATACTGAATCCTCCCTCAGATTCTGAATATCACTGGTGGCAGGGGGTCTATAGCTTGGGTCTGTTTTCCTTCATGGGTGTCCTGTGGTGGAGCTTGCAGGAGACTCTCCAGTTTACCCTTTGGTCCCATGTTCTTGATTTTTCCAGGGTTTTATTTCAGTGCTCTCCACACAGCTAGTGACAGTGACATAGCCAGTGACAGCGCAGAGTGATAAAGAGCAGTGCAAAGTGATTAAGAATAAGTCGACATTAGAAACAGAAGTAGTGTATGGTGATTGGGTGCTGAGAATCTTATAGCGTGTGGGGGGGGGGAGCATCTAGGGGTGTCTGTGAGTCCATCCCACACCTCGCAAGGCCAACAAAATGCTCTCTACAAACTAAAACGATGCCAGCTCCCGCCGTCCGCAGCATGCTTCTGTATAACACATACTGCCACATATTGACGTACAGACTTTCAGTGGAAGATCACAACGGTCACAGTTTCTCACACTTTAAACACAAAGAACATAAAAACATGCATAATGTGTCATATGCGATACAAAACATGTATATCCTGGAAGTATCTTTTTTCTTACCCATATCCCAATGTGATGTAGGGTGGTTTGGTCTGCTAACACTATTATAATATTTTATAGGAAAATACTGGCCTGACATGTTATATGGAAAACAGAAAGATCTCACTGTGCATTAATGACATTACAGATAACTACAAACCACAGTCAGAACTGCAGACATCTACGTATTCTACAACCATTTACCTTGCAAATTTCTTTAGATGTAGATACGATTCATTCATGTAAATTAACCTAGGTCGGTAAAAGGAACACTGTGAACTCACTGGAGCTTGTAAAGTTTTATTATGCTATTGTGATGATGTGGAGAAAGGTGACAAATGTAGGTTATCTGGTTGTTCCAGGACATTGCCCCTTCCGCACAGACGCCTCTTCTGATGCTACAGCAATACAGTTCACATGCTAAACCGTCAGGATGGGTGCCCGTCCAGCCCTGTCCCGGTTCTTTGGCCATTTCCCGCAGGCCGTCCTGTTTGGTGTTGCCCCAGTGTGATCCCCGTAGTTCAGCAGGTTGAGTGTGCGCCTCGGGGGGCTGCTCTCCCTCCTACCACGAGTCTGAGGCTGACCTGGGCCGTGCCTCACCTCTGCGTTACGTTTTGGCTTTATTTTATCCTCAGTGGGCTGTACTACGAAGCGGGGTTACTGTCTTATCGGGGTGACTTGTCAGATTTAAGGTAGTCTGGGCAAAATGTAAGTGAACGAATATGAAGTCCACTTAAACTGTGGTACCTTAAATCCGACAAGTTACCCCAATAAGCCAGTAACCCCGCTTCGTAGTACAGGCCACGGGTGTCTGTATGGTTACGCTATGTCTTGTTTTTGGTTACCCTGCCTGTGCCTTGTCTGTGTTCTGTTTTATGTTCCTTGATCTCTCCTAGTGTTGATAGCCCTTACTGTTTGTACCTGTTTCCTAGTCTCGATTGCCTGTTAACTGTAATTTACCCCACCTGTTCCTTGTTGCCCCGAATCTTTAGTGATGGGTTGATCACCTGTCCTGCGTTGTGACTTGTCAGCAGTGTTTCCCTAGTGGTTCATGGTTACCGTTTCCTTCTGTTGATGTGTGATTATTAGTTGTAGTTGCCCTGTGCTGCTCCCTAACCCTAGTTTAGATTTGACCCCTCATGGTCCCTCTGTGTTCTGTGTAATAGAACCCTACTTCACTGAAGCCGCTGAGTGCACCATCTCTCCTCCACCATGCCAGCCGTAACACTAATATATTTTGTCAGCTGCAGTACAGGTTGGTTTAGTTATGAAACTGTACATTAACCTAAAGAGCAAACAGCAGCTGGAAATCTGCCTTATTGGCAGACGACTACCACATATTTGAAATCCTTTGTAATATGGTGGTTATAAATAAATATCAGAACCATGTTTGTGTGTATTAAATAAGTGCATAGAAAGTATTAAGCAACCTGTGAAGCAGAAATATGCTTACAGGTAGCGAGATGACCTGCTTTTACTGTTAATGACAGTTAAGTTACAGTTATGCACTTTGTGAGATCCAGTCGCTATTCGGGTAAATAGGCTTTTCCCACTACACGTCATAGGGTTTATTTACTTATTTTTTTGCTTATTTGAGTATAGTATAAACCAGCCCTTCACCCTTGAACATGTGTAATGTTCTGAATTACGGAGTCGATTACAAGGCATTCAGCAGGGACAAGGCCAATGAATACCGAAAAGGAAAATTTGTTTTCTGAATGAAGTAGTACGTCCCCAAGCGGCAGAAACGTCCTCTTTTTTTCTTCCTCCGTTTTCCCCCCAAGCCATTCCATGGGAAAAGAAATTTTCCTGAAGTCCTTGGAGAAATCGTGCTATTTTAAGGGTTTACGTCATACATTTACGATTCGGCCCTTAATTCTCTCCACTGCATTCCCCTAAAACGGTCAGGCTTTCAATATGCCTTTCTTATTAAAGCAAATACCAACATTCTGAACGCAGTCATATATGTCAGTTCATTTCTTTAGAATTTAAAATTCAATTTAGCATTTAATGATTAAAGGTCTTTACTGAATAAAAGAATCGCACGTGTTGAACTGGTATTAGGAACTGCAATATGGTCTTATCTTGGTTTATATGTCGTGACAGTCATATAATAGTGTTCAGTGTTCGCGTTTATGGGTCTGGTCGCGGTGGATTCGGTAATAACACAATTCAAATAACTTATTTCACTTGCGTTGTAGGATTCGGCAAGAAAATAGAGACAATGAAATGCACATGGATGATCGAAACGAAAGCGAAGAGTGTCCTGCGTGGTGAGTATTGTTTCATTTCCAGCGGTCCTTATTGGAAAAGAAAAAAAAACAAACTGATATAAATGGTGACACACCTTAAAGTTATGTAGTTTTGAAAACCGTTTCTAACTGCCAACGTAGAACAGATTACCGTTGTTTACACGTTTTGCATGTTTCTTATATAACAGCTTAGTCCGTTTTTAAACAACGAATCTGTTGTTTAATAATCCGTTAGTAACAACAGATTACTGCATGTAAACAAGTGATATTAACCTTGAACTGTCGATATTTAATTTAGGGCAAAGGCGGGGGAAATGATTAAGTTCTGTGTTTTGGAGATTGAACGACTCATTCTAAAATAGCTGCGACGATATTATACCGTTCTAGTTCACGCGTTTAAATGCCATTACTGTCACATTGGGGAATGTGTGTGTGTGTATGTTTTCTGTTCAGCGAGAGAGCGTCCACACG
Source organism: Stomatorhinus ivindoensis (assembly GCA_019775895.2). NCBI lineage: Eukaryota > Metazoa > Chordata > Actinopteri > Osteoglossiformes > Mormyridae > Stomatorhinus > Stomatorhinus ivindoensis. The sequence continues at coordinate 29,975,933 of JABFEB020000001.1, read as the reverse complement.
TCAGCCCACTTGGGGAGGGTACTGCTGCTTAAAATGCTGTGAATGTGACAGCCAATAGTCCAGACTGCCAGCGTGAAGAAGGTGATGGGATAATCCAAGCGAACCTGCAGAGAAAATGAGAGCACATACACTGTGCCCGCAGAAGGAAGACGGACACCGGTAAGGGAAGGCGCAAACGGAAACGGGCGCTCTCCTCTACAAGTGACTGACCTATTCTCCGAGACATCCAGGACACACACCGACAGGGGAGAAACCGAGATCGGACTGTGGTTCCAGTGCCATTACCCTCCAGGGGGGAAAGATGACAGTGGTGCCCTCAGATAATCTGGATGAGACTGTGGCACTTGCAGCCCTGTCCCAAGATGTCTATGATCCCGAACAGGCGGACCAAGAATGCTGCGAGAGGGTGGTCATCAACATCTCTGGGCTACGCTTCGAGACTCAACTTAAAACCCTTGCCCAGTTCCCCAACACCTTGCTGGGGGACCCGAGAAAAAGAATGCGTTTTTTTGATCCGTTAAGAAATGAATACTTCTTTGACAGGAATCGACCCAGCTTTGATGCCATCCTCTATTATTATCAATCTGGAGGACGGCTTAGGAGACCCGTGAACGTACCCGTGGACATATTTATGGAGGAAATTAAATTCTACGAATTGGGAGAAGAAGTCATCGAAAATTTCAAGGAAGACGAAGGGTTCATCAAAGAAGAAGAACGTCCTTTGCCAGAAAACGAATTTCAGCGTCAGGTCTGGCTCTTGTTTGAATATCCCGAGAGCTCAGGACCAGCCAGGGGAATTGCAATAATTTCTGTTCTTGTGATCTTGATTTCAATTGTGATTTTCTGCTTGGAAACCCTGCCGGAGTTCAGGGAAGAAAACAGATATCCCGAGGATTTCCTTCATGTGAACGGGACTACTCACATGAAGAAGCCAAATCCGTTCACAGACCCTTTCTTCATAGTTGAAACACTGTGCATCATCTGGTTTTCTTTCGAGCTGTTGGTGAGGTTCTTTGCCTGCCCTAGCAAGCCAGCCTTCTTCAAAAACATTATGAATACCATCGATATAGTGGCTATTATGCCCTATTTCATCACGCTGGGGTTGGAGCTCGCAGAACATCAAGGGAACGGGCAACAAGCGATGTCTTTGGCAATACTGAGGGTGATCCGTCTGGTGCGTGTCTTTAGGATCTTCAAGCTCTCCAGGCACTCGAAGGGTCTGCAGATCCTTGGAAAGACCCTCCAGGCTAGCATGAGAGAACTGGGTCTCTTGATATTCTTCCTTTTCATCGGGGTCATCTTGTTTTCAAGCGCGGTGTACTTTGCTGAGACCGATGACCCAGAGTCGGGATTCAGCAGTATTCCCGATGCTTTCTGGTGGGCTGTGGTGTCCATGACTACTGTGGGCTACGGGGACATGTGCCCAGTCACAATCGGTGGCAAAATAGTCGGTTCGTTGTGTGCCATCGCCGGTGTGCTTACCATCGCCCTGCCCGTCCCCGTGATCGTCTCAAATTTCAACTATTTCTACCACAGAGAGACGGAGCACGAGGAGCAATTTGAGTACACGCATGTAACATGTGGACAGCAGCAGCCCTCGTTTGGAGAATTCAAAAAGAGTGACAGCAAGCCTTCCCTTGCGAAATCCGACTACCTGGATTCAGACGATTGCGAGGCATTCAAATATACAAACTGTAGCCCAAACAAAGTGTACACGGGAAAGCTGACTGATGTATGATTGTTCAGCACAGCAGAAATGAAGTACAGAAACGTGCGTTTCTGTGAGTACATCCTAATTCAGCACTTTACTTAAATATAGTCTCTTGCTCCTGCATTCTTAGTATGATCGAATGATTTCCTTAACAGAAACTGTTTTGTCACATCGATAAATGGAGCGGCACTGTTAGTTGTCTTATATTCTCGTCATATTGAATGGGTAAAGTTACCTGAAAATGTACATAACGTACGCAAATCATATCAAACGTCCTACCTCTTGTTGTAGGACTTTAGTACTATCATCTTTAGAAATTTATAAGGTGTCCATTAGAATCTACCTGTTAGTAAGACTGCGTGTTATTTGCGTGTTCGGTACAGAGAAGGAGGATAACTCCAGTTCAGGGAGAGTGTCTCTTGTGTATGTGGTCTGTGCAGTTTAGTGTGGACAAGGTCACTCGAAGACACGACCTCTGTTGTTTTCCTCACGTCTCCCTCGGTCATGTATTTCCTACGACTGTCATCATACAGGAATTATCCCCCAGGCGACAGGTTTAAGGAATTATCCCAGTTGGACGCATTGTTGCAGCGATGCCGTTATCTACTATATCGCGGTGGATAGCGTGTTCTTCGAGGAGCGCAGATTACAGTCTAAAAGCAGCTGTTGCCTGGACATCACGTCCAGCCGAACACCTTCCCCTAGCCCCCAAAGCAAACTGCTCTCGAAAACAGAACTTTTTCCGTCAAATGTTGATTCCTAGCACTTTTTATAGATTTATAGCTTTGCTGTGGTGAAATGCAATGCATTCGATTTATTTAGAATTATTTACATTGTTTACATTCCTTAGGGGGAAAATTTAATTCCTTCAACTTTCCTTTAAACTATCATACTACTTTGGTGCATCAAATGGAACTAATATTATATAAGGAATGACATAATATGGCGATAATAACAATCATTTTGAAATACATGCAATTTCTGTATTTGTTTAATATGCACATTGATTAGATAGATAACTTGACAAACAGCGCGTCGTTTCTGTTATTGTTGAGCTTATGATGAATGTACGAGATGGCAAAGCTCACAGCGCCGCTCTGTGGATCAACAAAATCCTGCGGTAGGAGCTTTAAAGGCAGTCATGTTTCTATAGCAACCTTCCAGATTGTTCGTCCTTTGGTCGTCGACTAAGATAGCTCGTTCATAACAAGCTATCGTTTGAATAATTACTGAACAGATGTAGTTACTTTGAAAACACAATGTCATTAAATCGGCGTGGGGAAAAAATAACGGCTACGACAAGTTTGTTTAAAAAATCAACTATTATTTTGCTATTAGTGATCTTATGGAAAACAAAATTATAAAGAAAGAAAATAAATAGACAAATAAAGAAATAATTAAATAGTGCAGGCCAATACCTCCAAACCTACTAGGTAATAAATAAAACGCCAGCTATGATCCAAACTGTAGAACTCGAACAGAATATAACGCGCGTGCAAGATTAGCATCAAGTGATAAAACAGCATTTACGGAAGTCATATCATAATCAAAAGATCCAGCATAACTAAAGTTGGAATGGAAATAAAATAAATTAGAATAATTCTGTTCCTATATATCAACTAAAATTACTCAATCTCACTGACGCGATCAAATGCTGATCAAATAGTTGCAATGTAAAGAAACGTAAGAGACGACTGAAGTCACGTGCGTGTTAATTAGGTGATGCGGGAATGACATTCGATCACTCCGAGAAATTATTTTCTATATGAATTCATTTAAAATCTTTAAACTGACTGCTCATATATATATATATATATATATATATAGAAATTGAAATTCCCCAATCGTTCGAACTATAAAATGGAATTTGGTACCCGAATCTTAATACTTGAAATGTAAAAATTGCGATTGCTTAGATTCCTGGCGAGAAGGTTCCCGCCGTCTGCAGTCGCTAGTTAAAGATTGTATTAAGCGCGTCGCCATTACACTGGCATGTAAACAATGTCTAGCTAGCAGGGGAAAACTCACACGAACTGTTCAAGGAAAAAATATGAATACAAACAAAACACCCTTATATTACACACTGACCCTGGTGGCATGATGAGTGGTTTCCAAATCATTAGGGCTTTATCATGCGTCTTATTGTAAAGAAATGTTATTTTCTCTGAAGGCAATTTGTTTTCTATTTCTTCTTTAGAAACATTCGGCAGCCCATTATAGGACTATTAAGTAGGCCTATTATATAAACGACTGCGTTAAAATTATATGCGGAAATTAATGCGCATTTAATATTGTTTCATTGGAAGAAATAAAGCATGCGTGGCAATTTTATAGATGGTAATTTGTGCGTGTTAAATATGTTCCTATGGTAGCTAGATGGCAGTGTTCACTCGTAAAAAAAGAAGAGAATAAGACGAATAAAATTACTCTGAATCTTTCTGACACCTTTTCCAGCGCGTCAGTTCTGATTCCTTATTTTGAAGATAATGGAATTCGTACGTAATTAACCATCAGAACAACCCTAATTTGCGTTTATTAGCGACTAGACGTTTTTAATGAGATTTCATGCCATTTGATTCATATTTTCACCTTAATTTATAATAACCAATCTATCCATCTTCCAGCCGCTTATCCTGGGCAGGTTTTCATTTGGGGGAACATACATGCATAGATACATACATGCATAGACACATACATGCATAGACACATACATGCACAGGCACATACACACTATGGGCAGTTTGCAGAATGCATGGTTTTGGACTGACCTGCAAACCCAGGAGGTGTGAGGCCAGGCCTGAACTTCATGTTATAATGTCATTCTTCAAGCCACACATCTTGTTAAACAAGAAAAGCTTGGTGAAAATGACATCTGGGAAACGTTTAAATACCAATCTAATAGGACAGCGTGCTTAACAGAAGCCTGGTGAATATTGTAAGAGAATGAGCTTCATCTAAGAAGCTGAGAAATGAAAGAACTAAACTGGTGCATTTTTCAGATTCAGATTCTTTATTGTCATTGTACTGAGTACAATGAAATTGTAGCAGCAGTCCTGTAAGTGCACTCACATAAACAAATATGAACAATTCTGGATATAAGACATTACACAAGATATAACAAATCACACCATAAACCCAGTGTGTACTGTAAATAAATAAGATGCAATAAACGCAATTACCAGTGCAGTTAATACAGATAAATTACAGTTGGATGTAAACGTTGCAGCATTGCTTAAAGTCAGCATAGTGACAAAAAACTGAAATACAAATACAAAATGTTTTGCAGCTTATTGGCTAGTTGTTATTATTGCCTTAGTGAAATATAAATAACTTGTGTCTATGTTTCTGCGCAGCTTGCACCTTCAAATCCATTGTCTGATGTAAGTTACATTGACCACGTGACGCTGACTAACACTCCACCTCATCTGTAGTAGCAGCTGCACCTCAGAGAAAATCTCCACACAGCTTGTTTGGGCACCGACTTAAACTAATGGGACCAAAATTGAATGAACTGAAAGTAATTTTGTAATCTCTGTAAGATAACATGCATTCTGGAGCTTGCATTAATACTTATCATTTGCATCAAATAAGCAGATGTCTGGTCACACGTTTGGGCCCATGTATAGCTTTGCATATGACAGGTAATGTAGGCTGCAGTTGTCTTTCTGGGATACTTACTGGAGTATATGCTATGTCACTGTCAGGGTCAGCACCCATGTGTCCCAGTCATTCCTGTCTTCCCCTGTTGTCAGTCTGTAGTGTTTCCTGGGCTCCTGTCAGCCGCATGACTCAACGAGCTGATCCTTCTGTTGTGTGTTTCAATCCCACTTCCTCTGTTTTTGTTCCCTCGTGTTTCAGTGGAATCTCTGTTCTAGTCCCTGTGTTTTGATTTGTATTCAGTTTTGTTTTTTCTGCCTTGATTGTGTTTTTTACTCGTCTGTTTTTCCCAGTCTTACATTCTGTTCTCTTGTTTCTGTCTGTCTTACTTTTCCCCTCCCAGTCCCTTGATTTAATTATTAGTTTCATCTGTGGCCTGTTTTCCAACCCTTGTTAGTCTCACCTGTCCTGTGTTAGTCTCGTTACCCCTTAGTATTTAAGTCCCCTCCGTCATTAGTCTTTGTTTATCCCCTTTTGCTTTTCACCCCCCGGTCCTTTTTGTTTTTGGTCTTTGTCAATAAACCCAGTTTTGTCCTGTGAGCTGCTAGTGGGTCGTCCCCCTCTTTCCCAGCCTGCACCATGCCACACCATCACCCCAAATCTGCCCTGATCCATGACAGTTATATATTTTGTTGTGGTTTTTATATATATATATATATATATATATATATATACACACACAGACACAATATATATGAAACCTTGGAGATGTGTCTTAGGGCCAGGTGATGATGTGTGACGAATGTGCCTCCTTTTAAAGTTTTGCTAAAGGGCTTTTTGAATCCTGCTTAACCGGAGGAACCTTCCCCGAGGGATTAATAAAGTACCATCTAATCTAATCTAATCTAATCTAACCTCAGGATTGATGTCCAGCCATCATGTGAGGCCACTTGGATCTTGATCACGCTCTCAGTATTGGACCATGTGACTGACAGCACCATAAAGCCCATGTGACTGACAGCACCATAAAGCCCATGGGACTCGTGTTATTAAGGAGATTGAA
>JABFEB020000001.1:29948485-29966790 GCA_019775895.2 Stomatorhinus ivindoensis | reverse complement strand
CGTGATGGTACTTCCCTTCTGCTCCTGGGTCTCCCATGATGCTTTGCGCCGAACGCTCCTTAATTACCTGCTTTCAACAAGCAGATAGGCTCCCTTCAAATTTCACCTCTCACATCCCTAGCCTCCGAAGATCCCCACCTGAGGCAGAGGAAATTTTCTTCTGTGCAGTGTCATTGCTTGGGGGGGGGCAGCTGAGATGGTGAATATTCGTTTTTCTGGTTTTCCATGAGAAGGCTGTACCACCGGATGCTGCATACAGCCTTGTAGTCTCCGTGTCACCCGACCGTCGTGTCGAGATGGTGGAAAATGAGGGGGAACCATCGTCCAAGAGCACTGCCCCCCCCCCCCCCCCCCGCGCGCGCTAAAGTCCCTGGTGCCCATAGCAACAGGAGAGGCTCACACTCGCGTGCTGTCAGTCACTGGCTTCACTTCCCGTAAATTGCGATCGGTGAATCGCAAAAAGAATGTCGCGCTTGCCCGGCGGGATAGAAATAGAGAAGGCGGCGGCAGGTAGGTACCGCTGCGTTTCAGCACCGGTGAAAGCCCCGCTCCGGCAGCAGTGCGAGGACTCGTGTCTCTGCTGAAAAGAAGTCATTTCTCTCCCACCATGTGGTTCTAGTCATTCTGCTCACCAGCTGCTAACCCAGTTCTGTGGAGCAGGTGGGCGCGTGTGTCCCATTCATTCCCTCCCAGGCTCAGGAGGACGGGAAGTGGCAGTATTGTATCATAGTATTGTACAAACCCGATCGCGTGAGTGTCCCTACAGGTCACAGGCTGCAACTGCGCCCGAGTGTGCTGCTTTACCGGGGGGCGCGCTAACTCTACCCCTGTGTATTCAGCGATGAAGACAGAACTTCAGATACCCAAAATTCTCACACAATTTGGGCCTTTTCTCAGACAGCATGTGTTCTAAATCCCTCTGTGTCCCGCGAAGAATGCCTGATGACATGTCTTAAGGTCCGTTGTCTGGAGTCTTTGGCATGCTGTAAACAAAGGGAGTCATACGCCTGTTTCTATGCAACAAGACCTGAAATATTTTATAGGCATTTTCCAAGGTGTTCTGAAAGGCTGGAGCTTTAAAGGAGGAACAGCGTAATATCAGGAAGAAAGTGAAGCCTTTACTGGTGAAGTCCTGCTTGCGTACGCGAGCTGCGATCCGACCAACATCTGGTGCGGGTGCTCGCCTGTAATCCAATCCCTTTTCTGTGAAGTATAAAACCTTTTCCAGGCAGTGTAACCCTTACCCTCTGTCTAAGGAAGCACTTATGTGCTTGTCACTGATTTTCATTAAATGCTCAAACTGCCATTCAAATTTAAGTCAATGAGTGAAGCTTCTGTCACACATCTTTATGTACGGCGGGCGAGGTCTTCATTCAGCACCTTCCGGTCTGTGCAAAACCACGGATGACATTGCAAGAAATATATTTAATTAAAAGGTTAAATAAGGAATATATTTCTGCATTGGAGAAAAAGACTCCAAATTGTGGGAATTAATAATGCAGCACAGGCCTTTGTAAAATACAAATATAAATCTGTGGATTGTGTATTTAACCGGGGGGGGGACTAGAGAATCAGGTGAATCGGCATAATTTTAAGCAATAACACTGCTGAATAACTGAAATATGGAAACAGTCATTTTCAACAACAGCCCTGAATTATGTGCGTCTATATATTCTAATTGCCAAGTGGAGTGCCTTATCTTCAGCAAAATTTTGATGATTAGCTTATTAATCAAAATGACGATTCTGACTGTTCAGGTCACAGTAATAATGAATGCTGTCTTTTTGTCATACTGTCCACCAACAGCACAGAATCTCACAGTTGTTTTGCGTCGTGGCTCCTCTGGGAGTCTCAGAACTCACTCGTAAAAAAAGTACTCAGATGATTGTGGAAGCCGCTGGCCGCGTCGGCAGCCAACAAGCGTGCTGCATCACCCCCCCCCCCAGCCGCTGTCGGCGTGCGCGGCTGCATGCTCCTCCAGGTTGTCCTGAATGAAATTAAATCGAAACCTGGGCTGTCTGCTAGCGTAGAAAAGCTAACTCCAGTGCTGATCGCTTCCTTTCACAGGCCCAGCGTCAGCATTACTGATGTGCTAATGTAACAGCTGCCAGGCCCCGGCGCGGGGGGGGGGGGGGGGGGTGTTAGTAGTTTGGCCCATGTTTCCTTTTAATGCAACCCTCTGTAGTCCTTTGGGCCAATAATTCCTTAACCGCTTGTTCAATTTCTGTACCTCAGCTAAGCTGGAGAAGATTAGGCATGCAAAGCTGCGAAAAAAAGACTATTAAAATCCTTTGAATTATTCATGTATTTTTTTTGTTTTACCTTTTAATGAGCTGATGGCTGTCCGTAGCCAAACGTTTGGGACGGGGTAGGTGAGGGAGTGTCACCAAAGATTTGGTGTGGAATTCACACCCCCTAAGAGCGCCACAGAGCCCAGACTTGGAGCTGTGCATAGATATGCCAAACACAGCACTGCAGAATAAACTATTTCATTATTCCCACAAAATCAATTATTTCTTAATTTAATTAAGGTAAGGAAATAACTCTCATATGTTTGGTTTATTTTCACATTACTTAATTAAAAAAGTAATACAACTTCTTATTTATTTATTTAATTTTGCAGTTCAACGGTGACGAACCCAAAAGCTGAGGGGTATTTCTGTGAGAAACCCACTCCACCATGACACCCCCCCGTTCCGAGTTCCCAATAAACCGTTCTAGACGGAAATTTAGATTTAAATTGTCATTTATAGGGACACAGAATAATTTAAGTACGCATTAGCCTACAGATTTGGTCGACCGGTAGTGAGTGCAATTTTTTCCAAGTTTTTATTTTTAATGATCTGAATGACGACTTCATTATTGAAACGCTACTTTTTAAACACAGTTAAATGTGAAAGCTTTTCAGAACGACCTAGCAGGCAGGCAGTTCATATCAACCCCGTCAAGTTCTGTTATTTGAATGCCACTGAAGCCGTTTCGGAAATGAAGTACCACTCGCGTGGGTCACAAACGCCCCGTCGGTTACCTGGGATACCGTCAGCTATAGTGCTGTTTTACTTCAGTCGAGGAGATGGACGGAGTAGATGTCCAGAAAATGCCGTAGTTTTTAGCGTCACCTGTGCCACCCTGTGCGCTCCAGCCCGCCACGTGACTCAGCTCCGTGCTGCTGCCCTTCCGTAACCCCGGGTCTCTGCGCACGCGACAGTGCTCCCGTCCCCGTGGCGACCCGCTAACAGCTTATACCTGTAATGTAACAAGAGCGACGTCTCTGTATGTCTCGCAGGTGTCAGTTTGTCTGAAGCCCTCCAACAGTGTCTTCTATCCTGTGATATTAACTTGACGGATTTTTTTAGTTACAGTACGTAACCTGTGTGGTTCAATTAACAATAATTAATGATAATGGCGTCTTCATAGGCAGTAAATTGCAAATTTATATATGTATGTACTGCTGACATGCATATACGTGTTTAAACAATGGAGGCATTAGTAATACTAGATGTGGCAAATTGAAAATGTGGCCTTTTGTCTTTCGTCGTACTGAGATGTATATTATCTGTACTGTTCACGCACACATATATAAACAAATATATAAAATAATGATATGTTTATACACCTAATGTCTAATGAATAAACAAAGAGGATAAAAAAACAACGATGTTGCTTCTGATTTGATTTTTTCCAGTGATGGCCTGAAAAAAAAAAAGATGTGAGTGAAGGGTGGGGCATGGGGGAACTTTAAAAAAAAATGCCTTTCCCCAAGGGACACAAGCACCTCCTTGTCATTGTCATTACTGTAAACACCTGCAGGTGGCGCTCTTTCCATCATAAATGTTCTAATAACTGCTGTACAGGAATTATTTTGACAGTTACAGTACCTGAAAGGTTGCACTAATTAAAATGCATTTTAATGCTTAAATATAAAAGTCAGATGGTTTTAACTCTAGCGTTACGCTTTTGCACATTCATATATCCTGTTTATACCTTTGGTCCAAGTACAAATGCTGCAAAGAACTGTCACATTAAAGTCTGCCATTTGTATTTGTGTTTACTTACTTGAAGAGCTGCTGTTTACACTCACGTCATGTTCGAGTTCCACTCCAAAAATGGATTCTTCAAGGGCAAAGGGGCGAACGACACGCACCCATCTCTGGCCCTTGAGAAGTGCAGATATGCGTCTGTTATCTTAGACGGCAGGAGAAATCTGGGCTTCACTTCCTCTACATTGCAATCCAAAACAAAGCAAAGCTCTTTAGAAACCTCGCAGCTCAGCCTTATATAATTACACAGAGACTCTTCCCCCTCTGCTTTGTGCATTTTCATTAGTTTCTGACTAAATTAAAATGAAAATATCTGAGTAACTCAATTGCTAATGCTAACCTAAGCTAAACAGACCCAGAGGGATATATATATATATATCAACTTCTCAGCCTTTCTGTACCATCCTAATTGATTTAACTCTGTCAATAGCAAAGCTATATTTGAATATGGTAAGATTACAGGGCTTTTCTTTTTCAGATCTATGTATTTATATTACTTAAATCTATTCAGATCAGCAAATACTGCAGTCTGCCAGCTCTTTAAATGCTAAATCAAATATTAAAGGCGATCTGTAGCTCCCGTCTGTTTCCCTGATAAACTTGGAATGAAGAGCCTGATAGATCATGCTGGATTATGGTACCTGCGGACCCACTATAATGAGAGAAGAGTGCATTGTGGGTAGTTTTCTTTCCGATTGCATTTCACCTCAAGATTATGGGCTTTTCGGACACAGCCAGCAAGGGACGTGCAATCAAACCGGGATCTAATCTATCGCACTGCTGAATTGCATGGTGCCCCATTGTCCAAACAATATCCCTCTCCACTGTGGATTCCAATGCAGATGCAAATTATCTGAAGGCTTTAGGTGACCTTGAGATATGGGGCTTGCCCGTACGGGGTAAAGATGAGACCGGCTAGTCTCCTGGAGTCATGTGAGACAGGGAATTCTACGATTTTTTCGGAAAAGAGTATGACTAAACCCGGCCATATTCCTGCATATATGAATTTACAACAATGAACACCATTCTGATTCTGATCACAAATAAGCTGTGAGATATGATGTAGCAGGGGAATTAAGCAGGTTTTCTAAACATATGTGATGCACTGCAACTACATTGTAAAACCTTTACTATGATGTAACTCCTTGAACTCACTGTAATCCCTCTAGCTCTATAATATTAATCTCACAGATTGTTACATCTTAAGCAGGTACTTTTATATAGCAAAACACAAATGCTGCTTGGTGGAAACAATTTTCTGTAAAGACAGGTGTCCCTTGTCGAATTCATCTTGAGGTGAACGTTCCATCCATCTATGGAGCCTTTTCTGCAGCATATACCAGAAGATACAGGCACAAGTCAGCGGACAACTGAACACAGAGCACATGCACACTGACGCCTGCGGACATTTTGGAAACTCCAGTTCACCTTAGCATTTTTTTGAAAAACCAGAGAACCCGGAAGAACCTCCACGACAACGCAGGGAGAACAATCTCCACACGCATGGAGACTCGAATCCATGTGCCAGACATGAGAGGCAACAATGCTAACCGGGGATTCATTTTACAAAAGCATAGTTGCTAACTATGTTAGCTACTTTCATGGTTGGAACCTCATCCATGGTGGTGCCATACCATACCATCCCTGTGGAACTTCTCATTCACGTATCAAGCAGCATACATCATACCCTGAGAATGCAGGGTCAGCCAAACAGCAACTGGAGTTAAGGGCCACGCTGAAAGGCCCAATAATATCGTTCAGCTAACTATAGGATTTAAACCAGCGACCTTCTGATCACAGGAAGCACATCACAACCCACAGAGCCACACACTGCCCCATTAACAAATTGCTTCAGGAATGGCCTGAAGCTGAGCTTGCTAGCACCACAGCACAATTACTAGCAAATTGAGCCATTTAGCTCTTTGCCTTATGGGGTTATAACACAACAAGGCATGGATTTCATACGCTTAGATGACACTGGAAAAAACGTTTAACCTCGTCTACACGAAAATATCCAGAGCAGCACACCTGCAAAAAATTACCCTTTTTTTTTTTTTAAAGAAAACAGTTTAACCGAAGCACAGAGGCCGCATCCAGCCGCAGCTGCCTCGTTGGCTGTGAACACTTAATGCGATACTGCATGTGGGGAGAGATTACATTAAAGAAAAAATACCCCTACCCAATGTTAAACGCAAGGAAAAAAAAACTTTAAACCATATCTTATTACATTGTGTCCTTTGATCCTTTTTTCCCATAAAAGTAGAGACCATAAAAAAATCGCTTTTGCATAAGAAAAAAAATCCAAATGCAATGCAATAAGCAAAGTATTTTATTTCAGCATGCGAACGGCCATTTTAGTACAACAATCAATGGACAGGAGGCCTGAGAGAGCCGTTAATTATGGATGAGACGCGTTGAAAACAATTATGCGCTTGTTTGATGGGTCCTGCTGCGCTGCCCGCGCGCACTTATTCCGTAGTCACCCCAAAAGAAACGCGGCGTTTTTTGTACTCTAAGTCAACATATTCATTAAATAAATAATATCCACATTATTTAATGCGCCTGTGTAAGGCGGTCGCAGCATACACGTGGTATAGCCACAAAATGTATAATTAGTTGTGATTAATACATATATAAATAATTAACTTCCTTATGATATCGCTTATTTTTTAATCAATATACGTATAATACATAGATTTCGTGTATTAGTTATACTCACACGAATATGCAATGGATGGTTTATGCATGCCCTCGTCATATTCATTATGCATTTTCAATTTAGGTTACCATATGTACCGTGTCTGGTACACAGACCTGCAGCAACGAGCACCGACGGCGCTGATAAATGTCAGGAGGGCTTACTGTTAGCTTATTGCTTTAACGCTTGAAGGGGATTCCCAGTGCTCGCGACAGTACCGAGGAAAGAGGGGTCGGATACAGCCCGAGCCCCCTCCTCCTTGCCTTGGTGCTATTATTAGAAAAAGCCATTTTTTCCGAGGGGATACGGTTTCTATTTTTAAAGAGATTTGACACAGACCAAATCATGGAAAAAAAGCGGAAGGATGAATTGTTTTTGAACTGCTTCCAGCAGGGTGCAAAAATATCGCTAAATTGAACTGCATTGGGAACGGCTTTTAATTTGGTTATGATAAAAAGCAACGACTATCGAGTCAAATGAGGTTCGCATTTAAAACAGGGGTATTGCTTTTCGTCTCCGAATAAATATCCAAGTGCTGAGAAATTGGGAAAAGGGGTTTCAGCTGAAAATACCCTTTATGTTTCAACGCAATGCGGAATTCAACACCTACGTACCGACCTGCGTCTCCCTAAGTGAGGAAATACTGGCGGGGCGGCCGAATGTGGTTTAAAGAATAAAATACCGACACAACACTCCTTAAAACAAAAGAAGAAGAAAACGTTCAGCACGACGTACTTCCGGCTTGAATTACCTGCAATGCTGCAATAAAAATTAAACTTAATGATCAAATAAATGGGCAAAAACAGGGAGTTACATTTCAGAATCTGAATTTTCGTGCAAATATAACCTACTATATGAGCGGTCATTAATCAAATGTGTTCTTTTAAAAACATTTAAATTAATTAAATGTCTTTGATCAAAATCCCACCCTTGAAATGTCTAACTCGTAAATGTTAATTGTCTGTTATAAACACATTTCGATAAAGTTCATTTTATATTCACAATTAATATTAAAAGCTGTATAACATTTGTCGGGAAAATGTTGCTGTGTTGACAGATGTATGTTTCTCAAATAGCCTAGATGTTTCCAAATTTTATGAATAATATGATTTTATGAGTTAATAATTAATAACTGACAGGATTATATTTGACAGGATTTCATTTTAAAACCAGTTCAAACACATCTTTCAAGCGAGCGGCACCCGAAGCGCGCAGCTCGGTTTTCTGGTCTGACGGCTTGGGGATTATAAACTGCAACCCTGGTTTCCACGAGAAAAGACGTCTCCGAACATTGTCTAATTTCAGGTAAAGGCTAGAGTGTAATTTGTCAGAGAAGCTGCAACACAATGCCCATAAATCATCCTTAAACGGTTGCAGTTTCTGTGCGGCAGTACTGATTCACCCAAAGATTCTCCAGTGAAGAATTTCGCATTGTGTGATTGATACATATACTGATACATATATGTGTGTCATTGTGTGTGTTAGTATGCATGCTCTTCTTATATTAACTCACAACCACACTGATATCCATAAACACTTAGATCTTTCCTTCACATTTTTGACTTTTCTCAGTCTTCTAACCCGACGTGTATGACCGTGCATGTGCTTCTCTTCATGCCAGGCGTTTCTGATTTGTGCACGCGCCTCCAGACGCGCGGGTCCGGCGAACGTGCGCCGCTTGGGAGATCTGAAACCATCCGGCGCTGATGAATCATTAAAGGCCGTCGGGGTGCCTACTGACCCTCCGGAGAGCGCGGGGCGAGCGGAACAAAGCGGTCCCAGCTCACTGCTGAAATGTTAATGCAATCAAGCAGCCACCCCTGCGGGGAGCTTCTGCAGGTCCTTTGCCCTGTCCTCTGGAGGTACTGTCACCGGTCCAGAGACCCTGTGGGAATGTGGGACGCTGCTGTGGGGTACTTCTGCAGGTCCCCTGCCCTGTCCTCCAGAGGTACTGTCACTTGTCCAGGGGCCCAACCTTGAGGCAGGATGCAGGTCCCCTCTTCCGTCCTCAGGAAATATTGTCACCGGTCCAATGACTCGACCCTGAAGGAGACGCTACTGGGTATGCTGCCCCCCCCCCTCCCCCCGCTGGATGTCCTCATAGCCGCTGCATCAGTGCGAATCTCTATGACCTGAACACCCTTTCTAGGAGCTGCCACTAGATCGCCCCCCCAGAGGAGAGGATGAGACGCACAGTGCCGTGGGACATTGGTCACACACAGCCCAAGAAGCCACGCAAGTCACCATAAATGGATTAACTTGCTAATTATCTAGCTAGCAACATCTCACATCTCGCTGCGGTCCAGGTCACGGCTCTCAGTGATGGAGAATTTCTGTCCTTCCTGGAGAGGAATCAGCACAACACTGATTGCAAATTGGCAATATGTTTCTGCAACGGAGTCCAGGGCTTAATTTCAGCCCCCACAACACAGGGCCTCCCTGTATCCTCAGGAACAGAGACTCTCCCATCGCAGCCTCCCATGTTCCAGTTACTCCCTCCAGGCGCCCTACTCTGAGCGTGGGAGTACAAACCCTCTCCACTAAAAGCCTCACACCTTTTTATCACACGTTAAATACTAGATGCGTCCAGCTTGCACTCAGTTTTGCATGCATACAGTTTCATACTGTTTACTAGCGCTCGATTCTGGAGGCACGACACACTACTTGTCATGCTGTGCTTATAGATGCTTACTCTACAACATTTGGCTATTTGCAGGGCACACAGACAAAACTTGCATGTGTTAAGTCCTTCATGAGAAATGAATTCTGGGAGCATTGTAACATATGTCACCATTTTAGAGCATGCTCTCATCTCAAAGTCAACCAACAGAATTAGGTTCAGCCATCTTTGATCGGGGTCACGTGTAAGAACCGACCTTGCCGTCTGCTGGTTTCTCATTGGTTGACCAAATTTGGCTATGACACTTCATACAGACCGGCGTGGGAGCTGCAAATCTGGGGATGCATGAGAGGGAAATGGCAATTGTGGGTTTCCATGGAGACAGCAGCTATTCCTGCAGTCAAATTTAAATGTAATAATGTGAATGAATGTTCAGCTTGGCATGGTCTTTGAGCCAAACCCGATTGTTCAGTTCCCAATTCAACAGGTCTCCCCCATTGACAGTGAATGGTACAGTCCAACACTGGGGGTAGCGGGGAATGTGTGGGGCTTGTTCCCGAAGGTCACATGTATGTTTTAATTCGTTTGAATTACATAATTTCTACGTTTCCCCCCTCTTTCCCCTTGAGGACACTTGCTGTATTCAGGTTTACCAGCAAACACTAGAAGGCTTGTTTCTGTCATGGTGCGGACTCAAGGGCACACATGCTTTTGGGAGGGGGTAGGGGCTCTGTACAGACCCCAGCATGCTTACAAAAACACACAGGTAGGTTTAAATGTCCCTGTCTGCACGAAGGCAGGGCCCTTGGGCTGCTGTCACTGTCATGTGACACGGTCAGGAAGGCTGTGTGACCAGGTGAAGCTGATTCATAAAAATAAACTCCATCCAGTGCCAAAAGCGCTACCTCTGTCCCTTAAACTGCAGCGGCTAAACATAGATGATATACTAGAGAGTAATGCACTACACAGTGGACTTCCTGCACTAATATCACAAAGGATTTGGAGCCTATCCCATTGGCCAGAACACCTCGAACAGCAAGCACGTTGGTGAGTCTAGATTTGTATTATAACTGTACCTAATAGAGAGTAGTAGGGATTGCCTGGCACTGACACTTTGCATTGAAGTCCAATCCGATTAAACCCTACGCAAGATCCCAGAGACCTTAGGAGCAGTGAGCACAGATAGTCACGAGCATCGATTCGCAGTGTGAAGGGTACAGTTTCACATCCCGGATGATGGGCACTTTACCGGTCAACCTTGAGTAAACAAGCAAGCAAAGTGTCACAATGTGGGCTGCTGTCATGCTGTCGTGTGATGACCCAGCGCGCCAAGGGCCCCTCTCCGCAGGGACGCTCCCCTGTCCTGCCGGCAACAGCATGGGACCGCAGACACAGCGTCCTCACCACGCTGTGCGCAGCGGACACCCGTGGCGCTCGGGAATGATGCTGCCGCGGGCGACCGCACAGAGGTACGGGGGCTGCTCTGCTTCGTGGTGCCAGTCCCTCATCGCTGGGAAGCTGTGCAATTCGCCTCATTCCTGGGGGGCCTCAAACTGGAGTGGTGAGCCTGGTGGCACCTGCATTAGTACGGGACGACTTTTGAACTCACCCCTGACCTCTTTGATGACACATACACACCCCAGACCTCTTTGATGACACGTACACACCCCTGACCTCTTTGATGACACGTACACAGCTATTCCATGTAGCAGACAGGACCATATATGTGAGCAATGGTCATTACTTATTCACGCTATGTATTATTAATTTGGCCTTTAAGCTTTCACCACAGAAGCTTACGTTATCTGGCGTCCAGTCACGCCGCAAAGCCTCCTGGGAAAATGTATCGGTGATGTGTGTAATTGGTAAAAGTGAGGAAGAGGAGGAGAATCCAAACCCGAATCGAGACTGAGGTGTTTGCTGGTTTTTCAACACAAGTTGACGACAGACAGCACACGCGTGTTGCCTCGGTGCCCCTCTGCATGCCTTTCGCTATCACGGAGGGCGGAGGTCACACATGCTGTCAGACGTGTAATCTGTATGGCGAGTGGAGCAGGTACGACGGCACCCCAGCTATGCTCCCCATGCTCTCCCTCACTGCTGCTCCATTCATTACTATCAGTCAGCTTGTTCCACACATAATCTCCCCCCCCCCCATCCAAGTATGTATATTTGCCCACCCGCCCCCCCCATCTGTCACTTCTTCGATTTGGTTCACTCTCACATGGCTCCACGCTAATAATAGTTCAGTGGGGTCGTGCGTTTGCCTCAGAGGGTTTAGAACATGACACCCCCCACCCCATTAACACCCCCCGAGGTTAAAAATAGAAGCCATGACAGCACTGTGTGAGTTACATAAGCCTGAGTAGCTTGTGAGTTTATGAATGAGGGGTGGGGGAGCAGTGGCGCTGGTCGGGGTGGGGGGGTTACTCAAGCCCACCCTGGTCTTGAAAGTCCGCACCGAGGGCTGCGTGTTGCTCCGCCTCAAGCAGTGACCTTAAGCTTCAGGCTGATAAAGCTCTTTGAATCTTTTGAATTTATTTGGCAAACATTAGAGATTCCCAGCAGGAGCGATTTAACACAGTGGCCGCGCGGATTGAAAGGAAGTCGAATTCTGCTGACGAAGGGGAATCAGCCAGCAGCCCTGCATCCGCGAAGATGTCAGTGGAGCATCAGGAGAAGATCGTGAGCGTGCCTCACCTGGACCGGGCCAGCTGCAGTGCGGAGAGACTCAGCAGTTCCACCCTGTTTGATATCTGAACGCGCCTCCGAGGCCGGGCTGCAGCCCAGTCGCTTCGCTCGGAATAGATGTGGACTGCAGTGCTGGCTCCGGGGTCCGGGGTGAGCTTGGCTGTGATGATGTGTATCCGGAGACATTGAAAGGCGTGACGAGGAGAAGGGCGGAAGTAAAAGGAGGAAGGGAAGATGACAAGACAGAAAATGGGAAGGAAATAGTGGAGACAATGAATAGGTGAAGGTGGATGAGAGAGAAGAGGGAGATTTGGTCAAAATGACTGGGAGATATGGAGAAGTGATAGATTATTTTGGGGGTGCTCAGTGGGTGACCCTACAGCCTTGGGGGGTGTGAATCCCCCCGCCAGCCCTGCGTGTGAGTAAACCTGTGTCCCACGATGGACCGGCATTCCTGCAACGGACCACAGACTCACCACGTCCCTGTAATGCAAAAGAGGAAATGATTCTTGTATTGTTTATGCATGCATTGTTTTGGAGGGAAAAATACATGTTTTCTCCAATGCTGTCGAGTTATCTGTTGCTATCTTGTAGTATATATATATTTTTGTTAGATGCATTATGTTATTTATTAATAGAACTTCTTTATTCTGTGAAAATAAGAAAGCTTGGGGGAGGGGTAATTTCTTCATTAATTTCTTCATCCCGTTTCCAAGCTGATTTCTAATGAGCTGTTCCTGCACCCGCTCACTCCCCGATAATGAGGAGTGATTAATCAGGAGTGGGCGTTGCTCCGCCCACCGTGTGCACAGGGCTAAAGAGCCTGAACTCCGAGTTGGGTGATCGCCCTGCTGCCTGATCCTCACACAGAGCTTTCCTGTCTTTATTTTTCACACTCTGAACCTACCCTGACTTGGGGCATCCACCCTTTAGCGGGGGCCCCATGTGCACGTCAAGCCTGGACGTTAGATCCTGCATTACTTCGAGGGATATCGTTCTCAGAATTCCCCGGAGACCCACAGGTTGTCCGGCAGAGATAGGGGGCATGGGTCAGAATAAGCGTCGTGCCCCAAGTCTGTGCCAAGGTCCTTCACGTCAGGCGAAAGGAAGCCAGAGACAGGAAGTCCATCTTCATCCAGGAGAGACTCTGAATCACACTCCCCTCGCCCCCGATCACATGGGGCGGCCTCTCCGTCGGACCCCATCCTGACCGAACATGGCTGGAGTCTCTCCCCTGGGGAGTTCAGGTTTGCTGGGGAGACAAAGTGCCAACTTCAGCAAAGTCTGCCCTGTAACCCTGTAATAGTGAAATGTACCCAGAAGGAAGGAGTCGTTTACAGAATATATGTGTGTGTATGTAGGTATGAATATATGTCTGTATCTATGTTTGTGTGTGTGTGTGGTCCAGATATACCTTACACTGTGGGGACAGAATACCCCGACAATACCCTCATGTGGATGATTTTTTTCAGCCCCCACAAGGGGAAAATTCAATTTTATAAAAATCTATGACTGCAATCAAAAAACTAAAAATGTCATGTCTCTTATTTAACCTGCTTACTTGTGGTTACGGTTCAGGCTGGGTGGGGTCGTCATGTTGGGATTAGAGTTATGCCCATAGAAATGAGCAGGAGTCCCCACAGAGATATGATTACAAGCCTGTGTGTGTGTCCGAGTAAATATATATTCACACAAACACACACACAGGATGAATTGTTCAAAATGCACCTCTAAACAAGTCTGAGTGGCAATCAAGTCTGAACCCATGAGCCCCGTTCCCCCTTTGGAAAGCAATCTTTTGCATTCTTACTTATATTCCTAATTTTACACATAATTATGTAAGAGTTTCTCCTTCTTGTCTTGTAATATTGTTCTGCACTTAATGTTATTGACTAGACCACAAGCGATTCAGGTATGTTCACATACATATATATAGTCAGAGTTTACCT
This sequence comes from Stomatorhinus ivindoensis, assembly GCA_019775895.2. Lineage (NCBI taxonomy): Eukaryota > Metazoa > Chordata > Actinopteri > Osteoglossiformes > Mormyridae > Stomatorhinus > Stomatorhinus ivindoensis. The sequence goes on along the minus strand of JABFEB020000001.1, from coordinate 29,952,792 downwards.
GCCCGCTCTGGCTGAATCCGCATGATTTCCTTGGCCATCACATCTGTGGGGGCCAGTGGATGTCAGTCATGCATAAAGCACGCATGCAGCAGGCTGTCCCAGGCATGGCTGCACACGCAGACCCGCATGGCTGCACACACTGCCGGCAGTGCTGCTACTGAAGCAGTTCGCAGACAAAATGGGTGTCCAGAGGCATCCAGGTTATGGTCTGCCTACCAGAAGGTCATGTGTTTACAGCTCGTTTGAAACGCATCAGCGCTAACATGCATAAACAAAAACACGCGTGAGACCTGACACTCATGGGTGCACGAGGGCGCGATCTCAGTCAGTCTGCAACCCCTCCAACCGACAAACCAGAGCGGAGTTTTCCCAGAATAAACGATCCCACTCTAAGCGTTGCAGCCTGTTCGGAATTGAAAGCATAAATAGGAGGAGGGGTTGTAGTAGTCAAAGTCTGAATGAGGCCTGCAGGTTCCCCTGGCTGCAGGCATCTCCACTCTCGGGTTTCTGTCAGAGATACCGGTGTAAATCCGAACCGGGCGGCTTAATGCCTGACTTTTCGCTTTCGACCTCCTCCCTCACTCCCTAAGAGGCAGCACACGGTCCAGGGTCTGTCCATTTGACGATGACTTGTCACAATAATGCCATTGCAAAAGTAAAACTACCCCTTTAATTACAGATATAGCCAATATTTGTTGTGTGCTCTGGTTTTGGCAATTGTTTGCTAGTAGATTGCTTAACATGATCAACTGAAGAGCTAATTTCCAAAACTAACTCAATTTTTTGTTGTTTTTGAGATGAGACCACCAAGGACCTGGTCAGGCCTCCTTATCAAGTGTCATGCTACGTTTACTCCTGCATTTTTGTTCAAAACAATAGAAGAGCACTTTACATAATAAATATGTCTGTGGAGGAGTCGACTGGTACAGTTAGGCCGAGCGTCTGATGAATGCTCGGGTACAAGTATCAGCAGTACTGGGGCAAGAGAGCTATGCCGTCGTCCCACAGAGCACAAGCTTGATAAACCAGAGGAGCACCATTCAAGACATTCAAAGAACAGAGAGGCACCAGGCTAGCAGGCAAATTCTTGGAGAAGATGAGTCTTGAGGCGTTTCTTGAAAGAAAAGAGAGAATCTGATTACCAGATGTGGTGCATCAATTCATTTCACCATCAGGGAACCACCCATGAGGAAGGGCTGGAGCAACGCTTCTCTAGTGCTGGACTTCGGAGTGAAAACCAGCCCTGGACTTCGGGGTCCCCCATGGCCCCATTGCAAACGATATGATTGGCTGCTTTGTTCTCCATGATAAATGCACAGCATGCCAGATAGCTACCCCAGTCCTGCCCATCTCAGGTGGGGGAATCTCCAAGCGCCTCAGTCCATGTAATCCAACAAAGAACTTTTGCTAAAATTCCAAAACTTAGTAGCATCCAAACGGCATACGTATCAGACTACCCTGCGTGAAATTTGATTCCATACAGTACAGTATCTACATTTGCATGTATTTATTCAGAAAGACATTTTTTGTCCAAAGTGACTTAGAAGTGAAGTAGGTGGTATATTGCTGGGTACAGCAGTCAGGAAATGTGTAAGTGCCAGTAGGCTGAGTTTTCAAGGAACGACCAGTAACAGTGTAAGTAGTATCAGGGCAAGAGCTATACATAGGCGTGTCATAGGCGTGTCATAGGCGTGTCATAGGCATGTCATAATGTGTAACTCCATACAGGCAACTGGAGAATTTACCTTGACCAGTATGGTGAATGGCACACAAGAGCCTGAAGAATCGTTCCTGTCCTGGATTTCCGATTGGAGACAGACGAGTGAGCAGGCCTGTAGTGTTTTTTTTCTCTCCATGGTACTCGAATGCGCTGGTTGTCATGGTGAGGCGTGTGGAGAGCACTGAACATCTCCCCTGCCCTCGGTGAACATGGTCCTGCTCGCTACCTGCGGGAACGGCACACCGCGTTCTCACAACATTGCCGCAACTTCCGAACAGTGATAGAACGTTTACGGGCACCTCTGCTAATCTCGCGGGCTTTTAATACAAAACAGGCCAGAAGTCAGAGCGTCCAGATATGGCGCTAAGTGGAGTACCTGCATGTGCAGTAATGTGCACTGCAACTCATATCTATGGCTCCTGAAGAATACAGGTGCTAGCTTGGATGCTGTAAAGTGCAGTTTAATGAGGTGATTTTCAGAATGTTCTGGAAGAGTGGGAGGGACTCTGTAGCCCCGAGAGTCATTTGAATCCCAGAGGAACCGGGTGACACAGGAACATGGTGAAAGAGGTAAGAGAAAATGGTATGAACAAGCATTTTGTAGGTGCGTTTCCCACAAGACCAGTATTAACAATACATTAAAATATTCTCATAACATTTGTTTGCATAATGATGAAACTATATTTTAATAATTTCCAATCCTTTTGAACCATTTACCTACATATTTAATACCTTTCAATTTCAGTAAAAATACTTTACGTCATCATGCTTTTTTCATGAATTAAATCGTAATTAACACACACATGTAAATTAGTTAAAGAAATCAAAGTTTCGTTTTCTGTTTGTGCGCGATATTCCGTCTGTAATATTTTGTCTTCATGTCAGTTATCTTGAAGGCCTCTATCAGCCTGCTGTCCCTGACGCCCCCCCAATCCTCCGTCAAGCAGAAGGCGCAGGCCGTGCACGTCTGCAGCTCACATCCCTTCCAATCCGCTTCATATCTCATGCTGTGAAACAAACGAGGACAAACGGGGGGGAAATAAGAATCAGAATCAGAGGTGTGTGAGCACTGGCAGCTGGTAACTCAGGTTGGGGGAGGGAGGGGGTGAGTTCCTCTGCACCGTGTCCCGAAATAACCTGCAGAGCCGACAAACTGAAACCGGAATGATGTCAAACGAGTCCCCCACCGTGGGACTCTCGGACCAGTTTGACAAATGACAAGACTCCCTCTCCAGACCTCATCCAAGCTGTGGAGATCTTTCTGCACATGGGAAGAACAATTCACTTGACTTCCTCAAACGGTCTGTTTAATGACTGCAGGGATTCAACCAGGGACTATAGTATCCAACAATACTAGTCCTGCCCTCATACTTCCATTATCTAACAGACTCTGCTCATGTCTGCAAATAGGGTGAAAGCTCTGGTGGTTAATAACTTTCATTTTCACTAATTCTAGAACATTTTGCCTATTACGAGACCCTAGTTATGAACGTGCTGCTCGGTGTACCCGTTTTGTCAAATTAACACCTTCTTGGTGTTGTTACACTGCACCATGGAAAACCTGGTCTCCTTCAAATTCGGTCTCCCTGTTTCTGACCACAGGGCAACTCACTTTCGGGATTTCACGGCTTCTTTTTCACCAGATGTTTGCTTGTTGGCACAACATATAGATATTAACCGAACTGTTCTGCAAAATAGGAACCGTTACATGGGATGTTAATCTACGGCAGCACACTATGGGAGGACCACAGCATAGCATCTAAAAATAGACAAAAAGGGGACGTAGTATGATAGATGTGAACAGCAGGGAGCAATGGTTAGACAGTGACGCTGTTGCGGGTCGTCTAATCAGCTTACCCCCGTCTTAATTTTTTTTCTTCCTGTAAAATGCTGTCGAAAATACACTAAAAATGCACCCAAGTTGACGAGGTGCTGCTGTCCATGGTCCTGATCCGCCGCAGTTTTTCGACATCTGAAATCCTGCTGTCTCTACTAGCACAGTCTTAAACAGGTTTTGATGGGTTTGGTTGTTTTGTAGGGGACGTCTCACCAATTAAATGACAAGTGTTTGTTTAAAGCAGTGATTGTTAACTGTTTCAAACGCCGCGCTAAATCACGCTCAAAACTTGAAAGGCGTCTCTAATGAAAATCAGAGAAACCTGCGCAAAGGCTCTCAGGGATCCACTGTCAATGGGAGCGTGCGCTGCTCTAAATAATAGCCGAAAGAAACTAATCAAAGCTTATTTATGCTTCTGTTTTGAAAAAGGGGTATGTAACACCCCCAAAATGACCTTCTCCTGTCCGAAAATGGAGAATAGTTATTTATTTGTCTTTTGTACATCCAGCAATTCATCCAGATTCTCACTTTTCAAATCCATAACACTTAATTCACGTTAGTAATAATAATATTGTTTTAACACATTTTAAAAGGACATAGAGTAGCCTGAAAACGGACTCTTCCATGTCTTGGAAGGGTCACTTGACCTTCATAATTAAAAACACGCCCGCAGATGGATAGACACGTGCAGTGGGGGTTGCAGGCAACCGTGTCTCATTAGAGTATCTATCTATCTATCTATCTATCTAT
>JABFEB020000001.1:29896192-29906803 GCA_019775895.2 Stomatorhinus ivindoensis | reverse complement strand
AGGGGGGAGTGTGCGGGGCTCGCGGAAAATCAGATCCAAGTATCCGAGTGTTTTGTGGAGATGAATATTTAATGGACTGGGCATGGAGATAGCCTTAGTAAGTTTTGAGAACGGCGCCGCTAAGGGCAGCGGTGGGAGCCCGCTGGATGGCTGCTCAAACGCGCTGAATATTCCCCAGTCAAGCTTCGTGCAGACCGGTCTGGACAGGGGCTACGGCAAAGAACTGAACACCCTGGGAGCCCCGCAGCAGGGATCGTGGAAAATAAACGACATGAACAACACTTTCAGCAGCAGCGAGAATGCGATCGATGCCCTGTTGCGAGCCGATCACAGCCCGCACCTCTTTGACGGGGACCTGCTGGATATGGATTTGGAGAACGAGAGCAACGAGCGGGTGCTCATCAATATCGCCGGTCTGAAGTTTGAGACCCAGCTGGGGACCCTGAATCAGTTCCCCAACACTTTGCTTGGAGATCCGGACAAAAGAATCAAGTACTTTGACCCACTTAGAAACGAGTATTTTTTCGATCGCAACCGGCCAAGTTTTGACGGGATTCTTTACTTTTATCAGTCGGGGGGGAAAATTCGCAGACCCGTCAATGTCTCAATCGATGTTTTCGCGGATGAAATAAGGTTTTATCAACTGGGTGAAGAGGCAATGGAGAGGTTCAGAGAGGATGAAGGCTTTATTAAAGAGGAGGAGAAACCTTTGCCCCAGAATGAGTTTCAGAAACAGGTATGGCTCATATTTGAGTATCCCGAGAGCTCTAGTCCGGCTAGAGGGATTGCTATCGTCTCTGTGATCGTGATCACCATATCTATCATCACCTTTTGCATGGAGACGTTACCTGAGTTTCGAGACGAGAGAGAACTACCGGGCAACATCCGAGCTGAAAACAGCACCCAGACGCCCTCGTCGCTCACCCTGTCTGACCCCTTTTTCATAATCGAGACTACTTGTGTGATATGGTTCACTTTCGAGCTCTTCGTGAGGTTCTTCGCGTGCCCCAGTAAGTCTGAGTTCTCCAAGACCATCATGAACATCATCGACATCATGTCCATCATGCCCTACTTCATCACGGTGGGCACAGAGCTGGCTGAACAGCGGGGCCAGGAGCACAACAACGGACAGCAGGCGATGTCGCTGGCCATCCTGAGGGTCATCCGGCTGGTCAGGGTCTTCCGCATCTTCAAGCTCTCCAGACACTCCAAGGGGCTGCAGATCCTAGGCCAGACCCTGAAGGCCAGCATGAGGGAACTGGGCCTCCTCATCTTCTTCCTCTTCATCGGAGTCATCCTCTTCTCCAGCGCCGTCTACTTCGCGGAGGCCGATGAGCCCGAGTCCCATTTCTCCAGCATCCCCGATGCCTTCTGGTGGGCTGTCGTAACCATGACAACCGTCGGCTATGGAGACATGAGACCCGTGACTGTAGGGGGGAAAATCGTTGGGTCCCTGTGCGCCATCGCCGGAGTTTTGACTATCGCCTTGCCGGTGCCTGTGATCGTGTCCAATTTCAACTACTTTTACCACAGAGAGACTGATCAAGACCAGTCCTCCCTCAGAGATGACCTGACCATTGACAATACAGCTGGAGAGCTGAAAAAGAGCCACAGTCAGTCCTCTCTGCGGTCCACGGGGGACGTGGAAAATGGAGCTGAGGTCGAAATACCCACTGAAAAGGCCGACATTAAAGCAAACAGCAATGTGGACATCAGGAGATCCCTGTACTCACTCTGCTTAGATGCCAGGGAAACAGACTTGTAGTTCAGTCTGCGTTCACCCTTTGTAAACAGACTATGTTTTTCTATAAAGAGATTTTTTCTAAGTTACCCGTTAATGAATACAGACAAACTGCAGCAGATCCACTGTTTCACCATATACATCTGTGTATAAAGTATATAGCTATTTTACAGCCCGAATCAACAGGCTTTTCAACAGTGGTGAGTTTAAGGTAAAGTTGATTCCAAGAGCATAATAGAATAGCACAGTTGGTCATCACATTTAGACATAAATAATTACTTGTAAAAGCATGTAAACATATTTGTGCATTTACAATTAATCAGGTTTCAGACAATTAAGTTATATATTCTGATTATATTTGTAAGAATACTAGGTTTACAGATTCAGTTACAAATGACTGAACACAATTGTATCTGAAGTAACTTCTTTAGACGCTTAAATTTTTTATAGAAATTAGGATGAGCAGATGTTTCTAACTTCCGTGGAGTCGACACTATGATAATATTATCAGCTCTTTTTCCACATTATTTTGCTGTTGTTTCTAAAGAGCCAAATGATTTTATCGATATTTAAACATAATCGTATGCTGTTTTAAAAAATGATTGTTTAGTGTAGAGTACTGACGGTTTAGACCAGCCGAAACACAGTTAATTCGTGTATAGCGTAAAAGTACTTTAATAAGGCAGTTTTTGGTGTACTGTTTGGTATGTCGTTTATTCGTTTTTTTAAATGTGCGAAGATATATTTTATACAAGATTTAGCGGGCGTCGGTTCTTTTTCGACGTTATCTTCTCAAACCTAGTGAGAATGACTTTAAGAAGAGTTGAAGATTTAAGATTTAATTTACTGGCGAACTACAAGCTTGGCTTTAGAAATGCACTGAATTCAACAGCGGTGTTTGAAAGTAAAGACGAAGAGAGAAACTGGAATATCAGTGAAGCATGGACAGGAGACTGGTGACATCTTTCGAAGAGGCCAGAATGAAGGAAGTGAACTGACAGCCCAAGGAACGACTGTATTCTGATTCGATACAGATGCAAGGTTAGTGTAATATATTGTATTAATAGGTGTTTTGTTTTATAAATCGTTTTATTTGTTTCATCTTTATACATTAATGCTTATCACAGATACAAAAGTGTGCGACCGCTGATATGAAATTAATGACAAAGCGCGTGTCTCCGCTCCGTGCAGGAGGTGATGAAGAGCAGGCTCTGTATGGCGCCTTCTCAGGTAGCCTGTTCAATGCCGGCACGGTGCTTTGGTCACATTCGGGAAACCGGTCTTATTAACCAGCTAAATTAAATAAAGTAGATCCATTAAAGACACTTAAATAATGATATATCTCATCTCATCAGGTACCTAAAATAGGTTTGCTATTTGCAGTGGTTGAATTTGTGTGTGTATGTGTGTGTGTAGGTCAGATGTACATTACTTTTTGGAGACCAAATGTCCTCACATTGTGATAAAATCCTATTATTTTGACGTTGTGGGGGCCGTTTTTTCAGTCATTTCTTTTTCGGTTACTCGTGGTTAAGGTTAGGCCTGGGTGGGGGGTTAAGGTTGTCATTGTTGGAATTATGGTTTGCCCATAGAAATGAATGGATGGTTGCTCTGGGTGTATATATTTGAGTATATATACATTTAAACACTGTCAATATGATATGAACATCGTGTGTAATATATGAAGCATGTGTACTTTTATAGTGATATAGATATATTACATATAAATATCGTAACATTTAGTCAAGTAAAGCAAATCAATTTATGTCTTTCAGAAGAGCAAAAATATTAAGAACATAAGAACTAAACAAACGAGAGGAGGCCATTTAGCCCATCAAGCTCGCTTGGGAAGAACTTAATAGCTCAGAGTTGTTAAAATCTTATCTAGCTCTGATTTAAAGGAACCCACGGATTCTGCTTGCACAACGTTATCAGGAAGACTATTTCATACTCTGACTGCACGCTGTGTAAAGAAGTGCTTCCTTAAATCCAGTTTGAAGTGTTCTCCCGCTAATTTCCACCATATTGACCCTGACAGGGCATTATAGAGTATGTGAAGGTCCGTAGGAAATATAAATAACTTAATGAGGTAAACGGGTGTTACTAAGGTGACCACGTGCGTTTAGGTTAAATCGCTGCACCTATACAAGCTACTGTGCAGTTCTTCCTCGTTGTTACTCCTACTGTTTACACTTTTGGAAGATTTCAGTCCACCCTAAGATACAACAGCAGAACCCCCCAAAGTGTTAAATGCATCAGGTTTCTTACATTGGCTACTCAGTGCTGCTGTATTTTTTTTATTAGTGAGCAGTGTGTAGAGTGTGTAAGAACAGTGTGTAAATATAGTGTGTAACAGTGAGTGAGCGTCAGAAAGAGGGTTTACGGGTGTCCAACTGCAGCACGGCATCTGAGCGTAGCGCGGAGGATGCGAAAGGGCCAGCTAATGGCAAACGTTTGTCTTGGGTGCGTCTATAAATGTCAGCACGGTGTTTGACCTTTTGGGAGAGCCGGCAGTCGTCGGCATCTGTGTCGCATCCACTGCGCCGGGGTTCAGGGCGCAGAGCGACTGGGCCTCGAGCGCAACTGGGAGGTAGACATCCGGGGTAGGGAGGATGAAGATAGGTGACGAGGGAACTCGGACAAGGGAAGAGCAGCCGGATGTGGACTCTGCATGCGGTGTTGGTTTCAGAACCAAGTTTGCACTCTAATCCAGAACCTACTGACAGCATGTAGCAAACAGAACTTTGGGGTCTGAGCCGGGCTCGACACCCCCCTGTGTCCATCCCACGGTCACATGGCCATACTCCGTGCCCCCGGATGAGCATCAGAGGAGACGGGATCCCCTAGGAGGTGGGCAGTATTACCCCTGAGCGGGGTTTCCGTGTGACCTGAGGGATCCCTCTGCACAGGGCGTGCTGCTCCGCTGGCGAGCTGCGATGCTCCCGGCACTCACTCCCAGCATTATCTCTGATCTCGTAAACGCCGGCTGCCATGGCAACGCCGCTGACGCACTGGAAGGCCGTGCGGAGATGTCCTCTTTTTAAACGCTTCTTGACTGCCTTATGGTGGAGGGTGCATTGCTGAGGATGTTTGCGTGCTGGGATCTTAGTGAAGGTGGGAGTGCGCGGTTGTGCTTTTTTAATTTTTTCTGCTCCGACAACCGTAGGGAGACGGAGAACCGCGGTGCTGATTGCATCGCCCCTCGAGGGAGCTGCTGTTGCTCTGTGTGGCACTCACTGGAACGCTTTTGTTCTTTTAACTATGGCCATCGGCTGATCAACCAAACCCCCACAGCCCACAAGGAAGAGTGTCAGGCAGAGAAGCTGTTGAAACCTCACCATGAGGAAATTTACTAAAACCTGTTATTATTTTGGACTTCAGGATGTTCGTTTTTGAAAGGCAAAGCCCCTGCCAAACAAAATAGCATGTACACCCCTTAGAGGCAGGCTTCTCACGGATGGAATGGAAGCCCAATAGCTTCAGCCTTTCAAAATGAGTGTGTTGGTGGGAGCTGCAGGAGAGACCCAATTTACTTTAAACGTGTTAAAAAATTTGGCTCGGGGTTAGGAGGTCAGAGCTCCGACCCTTCCGAGTTCCAGAGGTCAGAGGAAACTGCGATCCAGGCTCTCCATTGGTGGGATGACCACGCACCGTCAAAGCACTTCAGCCAATTGTTAGTGATGGAAATGAAGTTTACATTTCTGGACTGACAGCACACAGGAGCGGTTTCAGTCCCTTACGTCTCTCAGCACAGCCAGTGATCGCTCTTTGGAGATGGCCAGGGTGCTGCAGGACGGCTCTGGATGTGCAGCCTTCACTGGACTGAGTCCCTAACTATGTCAGAAGATGACCGTCCTGATAAAGGAGGACCACTGCTGCAGAAGTGCTTTTAAGGAAATCTTAATGGACATCTTAAAAAGAATAAAATCCAAATCAGTTATTGGGCTGTTGAATCCACACGTTTAGACTGAACCAGCTATAGAAAGACTAGGGAAATTCATTGCATAAGGACAAAAGTCTCCTTGAGGTATCTGAGCTACCTTTAAATTGTTTTAAATTGCTAGCTGTGATTAGCTCTCTCCAGACAGATATTAGGAAAAGTTGGGAATCTGTCTTCTCCTGACATTTGGAGTTTCTCCAGCTCGATCAGGCTGTTAGGTAACATGGAGATGCTGAAGGTTACTTCAAGGCTACTTGCTTTAGCAGAAGCTCGGCCCGCTCCGCGGTCTTCCAGGGATGGTGTCTCGCCGCCCGCACGTGATGCCGTTCCCCGTCACGGTGACATACATCAGTACATTTCCTGTTGCGCATTATTCTGGGAAACTCATCCCACAGCCTATAATTAGCCCACATGCTAGTATTAGGGCTGAAGTTACACCTCGCCGGAGGTTGCGACATGTGTGCGTGCTTCCTTTAGCTACCGCAGGGGGCGTCAGATATCATAGGGTTTAACCCCTTCTGACAAGCATACCTAAATCCACAGGATTGTCCTGCTGAACTGTTACCCTTAGTTGTATTGTCAAAGGGTTTCAGTGGCTGATATGTTCAAGGCATTTGTTTTTCCTAGTGATTTACAGTAACGCAATTACATGGTAAACAGTTGTTTTCGTGAGGGACCTTGTGCTTCTTTCACATTTATTTAAATCTGTGCTTATTGTCACAACACAATAACCTGACATTAAATACATTAAATAGATTCATTCTAATTCCACAGCTTCCGTTCAGCACATTCCTTCACCATGTTTCCTGGTGACAACCTGCGACAGGAAATGACAGAGAGCATGTGAAATGGCACCTGTCGCTTGTCCCAACGCCCCTGTGTTCAGGGGGGCCACCGTGGTTGGGGTGGTGGGGGGGTGGCGTGCCTGAGTAAATCTGAACTTCCTGAATTACATTGTCAGTGGGGGGGGGGCATTTCGGGGATGTCTGACATGGTAATTATGACTGGGACGGGGTGGCCTTTTGGCTAGGGGGCCGGGGGGTGACTTTGACACTGTTTGGCAGGTTAATGTGCGAACAGTCCTGGGGGGCGGGGGTGGGGGTCGAGAAGAGGTGGGCTGTATTCAGGCCTGGAATTCTTTCCAAAGATGAGCCCCCAGTTGACTCTCCACACTGGCCTACTTCGTCCTCTCCCGAAGCACTCAAGACCCCCCTCCCTTCCAGCCCCTGCTTTTGTTAGTCTTGCCCAGGGCAGCGTCCCTCTTATCTGCACTGAACAGACGTCGGTATTTTCTCCCGCCATCGCATCTCCTTCTCCCGCCAGCAGGGGTCAGTAAAGGGAGCTGGCGCCGAAGTGTGGAAACTCTTTCCTATTTTGTTCCAGTTAGGTCTCTTCTAATCCTGACCTTAACGCCCCCCCCAGAGAGCGAACAGGGTGGCTTGGGGTGGGGGGGGGGTCTGATGGTAGTTTTTCATGGAAGTCACCTAACTCCTGATGTGAGGGCCCAGGTTGAGCTGTTGGGCCCATTTTGCCAACACGTCGACTCTGGGCTTTTGTTGACTCCGAGGTTAATGTTCGGATGTCGGCGTTAAGTTTCCGGCGGAGCCGTGCCGGATGGCAAAGCTGGGAAATCCGTATCCCATCACGGCACAGGCCGAGGGATTCATTTCCGCTCGACGCGGAGGATGACGTGCCGTGTCGCAGGAGCGTGCGCTTCCAGCATGTCGCTGGTCAATGAAGGTGTGGTCAGGTGAAATGCGGCTGTGTAATTCTTGCAAAGGCCAAGTATCCCAGAATGCTTTGCATGAAGGGGGACAAGATGGCAGTCAATGTGAAAGAGAATCATGGTTACCATCAGGGCCAAATGGACTCGCCTTGCTGCTGCAGAGAACTGTGTAATGAAGAGCATTGTTCGTTTATGCTTTTTCCAATATCCTTTGTAAATGCGGGTTCTGTTTAGTGCAGTTTTTGCTTTTCTGGTAAGATAATATCGGGTAATTGGGTTTATAACCTGGTTTTACTTAAAATACAATTTATTTTGTTAAGATTCTGTTTTCCAGTTAAAATTCCATTAAGAAAGAGAATATGTCAGAGCTTGTCTGGAAGCCTTTAAAAATGGCTAATGAAAATGTAATGTTTTAATAATAATCATCACATTAACACATGCAGCCATATTTCCTCATTTCGCCTAACGGTACTTAATGGATGGCAGTGTGCGGAGCCACTCAGCATTCCAGTCAGACTCGGCTCCCGTCGAAATCCTAGCAATATGAATCATTAAACTCTCTGTATTCGTTTATGCATCTGTTTGTTTGTTTGTTTGTAGTTGTGTAGTCAGCACTGTGCAATGGCTTACAGTTTCACCCTTTTATCTGGCTGGATGTTTTCCTGAAGAAGCAGCAGCTGAATGATTTTTAGGTGCAGATTTCGTGAAGAGGCGGTGGGGGCAGGGGGGTAGCTTTCTGAGGAGGTGCAAACAACATGGACACCATCCCACACCAGGGAGCTCCATACCATGCTTGAGTCATTCAGCCTTCATCCAGAACCCAGGTACCTAGCTCCTAGCTTGGTCCACATATGCTGGAGCTCTTAACAAAGCTCTCTACCTGGATGAGTCCTACTGAAACTGCATCGCATTCAGTCCTCTCCAGAAATGAGTCACGTCTGATGAAACAGCACTAGCCAGATAAAAGAGAGACATCCTGCTTCTAGTGGGACCATCTGTTATGTAAATGAAGTCAACAGACTGGACTTCTGAACTGTTAAATGTTTGACGCGTTGGCTCTGGAGCTTCACGGACACGCGAGAATCAAACTATTCAGAGCAGCACTGTCTGGAGATGCCAGATATAACTTCATCTGTTGTGGGAACGTTCCGTGTGAAATTTAGAAATGAAGGTCAGTTCACTTAGGGGCAATGGGGGAAGCTTGCTATCAGGAATTATGGGATGGCACTCCCTTCCTGCTGTAGTCATGGTTTTCTTAGGGGAAACCCCTGTCCAGATGTCTCTGACCCTGTCTAGATGTGGAGACACGTTGGTGCATCTTTCAAGGATCAGCCACCCTCACCTTTGTCTATAACAGCTACAAACAAATATCTGTAATCCCTGAAGGCCCGATTGTGGAGTATACACCTCGACTGAACCCAACATTCACCATGAAGAGTAGGGTTATGACCTGGCGGGTCTAGTTTATGCTTAAACTTAAATAATACTCTTTCCTGCCTTTAGCTGGCTAGTCCCCTATTTTCCTTCTCCCTTTGTGTCCGTAAGAAGAGAGAACACCAACGAAATGCCTTCGGGTGCAACAAATATTGAAACGGAGTTCCTTGGTATTTTGATATTCTGAAAACAAATTGACCTAATTAAATTATGTAAGCAAAAAGAAAATGTAAATAACACAAATTGTGTGTGTGTGTATATATATATAGTCTCACATACATCTCAAGTCATTTATCCAAGTCTTTCATCAGTTTGCTGTCATTTTTGTCATCAAATTTGTGACTGAAGTCCAAGTGGAGTTGTGAGTTAAATAACTTGAGTCCTTATCCATGTCAGTTTTTTTTACCTTTAGAGAGTTGTTAAAAACTTATCTAGCTCTGATTTAAAGGAACCCAGGGTTTTAGCTTCCGCTACACTAGCAGGAAGACTATTCCATACTCTAACTACACGCTGTGTAAAGAAGTGCTTCCTCAAATTTGTTTTAAAATGTTCTCCTGCTAATTTCCACTTATGGCCACAAATAATGAAATGGCCATTTGGCTGAACAGCACCCAGACCCGTCAGAACAGGTTGAAAAGAGAAAGTCCACTTTACAGTTGTCCTCACACAGTTTGTCCATCCGTGTATTTGGAGAGACTGATGCATCTTATCTCAGGAAACTGTGCTGTGAGCTAATCGAAAATCCAAACAGCAGAGAGTTAAAATGCACCGAGATTATAAAATTAACGTTTTGGTGTCCAGAGGGGGGGCCGTAACCGCAAGTCTTCTCGAGTCATAGGGTCCAAGTCTGGTCCAAGTCTTGAGTGTTTGCCGAATATTTGGATCCAAGTCTTTCCAGCAGTTTTGCTGAGTCAAGTCACAAGCCATAAAATTTGTGACTTGAATCCGAATGACTCCCCACCTCTGATGACTGGGAGCAGTAATGTCAGAACGCAAAGGTGGTCCATGAGGAGGCTCGTGTCTGTCCAAGTGGGCCACTGCTGTGCTGTCCTGTGCTCGACCAGCCTGTGCTCGACCAGCCTGTGCTCGACCAGCCTGGTGTGCTCCACACAGGCAGGATGGCTCAGGAGTGAAAGTTATGCTAATCCAAAAGATTTATAGACAAGTTATTCAGAAGATCGGACTCTATCTTTCATGACTGAGAGCCCAGATCATGAGGATAACGGTGGTTCTGGAGCAGTGGGCCCCACTGGGAAGTAGGAACAATAAAGTTGGGGATATCATCGAAAGAATGAATTAAAAAAAATTCAGGCACATGTCATTGAAACAAGGGCTCGTCACTATGAGTCAGGACGTCAAAAGACAGCAAGCAGCCTAATGGTCAAAGAGCTGGACCCAGAAACAATCAAATCCCAGGGGAAGCTTGATTTGTGCAAATTGCGCTGGGGTGTGAGAATTGTGGGAAAGGATGTCAGTGGCTGTCAATTTGTGTGAGAACGAGGGCAGCATTCTTAGTCCACGGTAGCCCTGCGTTAATTTGGGGGGGGGACTGATGCGATCCAAGGGCCTGTTTACAGGGGGGGCAGTGTGACCGCGACCCTGTGCAGCTGAGCCATGTCAGCCGTGAATCGTCACTTATATAACCGCCCCAAGCTGAATTCACTGCTACAGCTGCACCTACAGCAGACAGCGTACCTACAGCAGACAGCGTACCTACAGCAGACAGCTGCACCTACAGCAGACAGCGTACCTACAGCAGACAGCGCACCT
>JABFEB020000001.1:29884150-29896092 GCA_019775895.2 Stomatorhinus ivindoensis | reverse complement strand
CAGCTGCACCTACAGCAGACAGCGTACCTACAGCAGACAGCGCACCTACAGCAGACAGCGTACCTACAGCAGACAGCGTACCTACAGCAGACAGCGTACCTACAGTCTGCTCCTCCACCATCCGGCCAAACGCCATATGTTCACATTCACCTGCTTTTTTATAGGAAGGCTGTTACAATTATTTTTAACATCATTAATTTGGACGATTCTCGACGGTGACTTACAATCAGCAAGCAAATGGCAGGTTACGCGTCCAACAAAATATCGTACACAAATAATTAACAGGGTTAAGTATGTTAGTGTAGTGTGGTTACAGTTAATCTCACAGTGTTACAGTAATAATGTCAACATAAAGTAGGTTGACTGAGTACAGAAGAAACAGCATAAAATAGAACAAGGTGTGATATCAACTCATTACTATTTACAAAAGTATAAATTTAGCAGAATTTTGGGCTTGTGAGTGTGACAGAGAGGCAGTTTAACCCATATTGCGAGATTTTACCGTCAGCTTCATTCTCAGTTGTCTAAGCAGTATATTGTGAGTCATGCTTTTCGAGTTTGCAGTCAGAGCCCCCGGTCTGGTCAACAAAATCCAGACACAAAAATTACCCCGTGTTTCATATTTTGACAGCAGGTCTAGTTGTTTCTTGGGATGCTCACAAAGTTCAAGGAGAAATTGGGTGTATGACAGATAATGCGCCCCCCCCCCTACATATCTGCTAAGCTTTTTGCACTTTCCAGGCTATATCTGACTGTATCAGGCTCCTGGAGGAGCTATAAGTCCCGCTTATCATCATCTCATCACGCAGCTTAAATGCAGGGATCAGCAATCTTTGCAGACATATACCCTTAGATGAATTCAAGTCCTTGTTTAAAAATAAAACAATTGCGTGCGTGATATATTTGGATCGAAAAAAGAAAAAAGTACCATTTCACATGGCAATATATCAGCTCCTGTGTTTTTTTAAGAAGGGAAAATATTTACGGTGGCTATTTTTCATAAAAATTATAACTAGCTTCTATATTCGTAGAAAAGTTGTGGTTTTGCTTGCGGCAATATTTTCCTTTAATGGATGACTATGGTGTTAAAGAGTGGACTCTCCTCGCATTTTAAGGGAACTCAGCAAAAAAGGGGATAAAAGTAGTTTTTGGGGGATAGGGTTTTTTTGTAATGGTTACCCTCAAAGTTAATGTCGTGCTATTAGCCTTATGATTGCCCGTGACGAAATTCAAGCTTGGGAATGTTCCGCTGACTGGGCTATGCACAGGATGCTCCTGCGTCGTGTTTGGAGAGCGAGCACGATGAATGCACGCTGCGGTACGGCGAACTGAATGACACCAAGCCGCGTGTGAACGCTTTGTGTCGCTGCCTTTTTGTCATGTGACTCCTCATGTGATCCCAAAGGAACTGAGGACTCTCCTGCGGTGATAATGAGTGTTAGTAGAAGCAAGAGGGGAGCAGGAAGAGGGTGAGTAAGATGCCTGCTTTCTCTGTTCCAGACATAAAAGCATGTTACACGCTTTCCATTGCCTCTAACACAAATTAAGTGCAATGGACAGTGACATATGTTAAAAAGAAATATGCTAAATATTTAATGCTGCAAGCAATTTAAATGTCCCAGTTAGTGACTTAGATATATTAAAAAAAATTAACTTATCTATCTATATACACACGCAAAGAAAGGAAAAATATAGTCATGTGATTGCATATAATTCCTACATATATCACAAATGAAAAATACATATCTGTGTTGATATGAAGACAATGAAGACAATGAAACAACAGAATCTGACCAAGTGAAGGTAGGTCCACACAATACGATGCCCAGGTACATGGTAGAAATTGGGAAGGTCGGGAATTTTCCTGGTGGGCCAGTTTTGTGGGGGGGGGTATTTCCTTACCGATGCTGGCATTTTATAAACATACTACGGGAGACCCCCATGGTATACCAAAAATATACTACGGGAGACCCCCATGGTATACCAAAAATATACTAAGGGAGACCCACATGGTATACCAAAAATATACTAAGGGAGACCCCCATGGTATACCAAAAATATACTAAGGGAGACCCCCATGGTATACCAAAAATATACTAAGCCCCCCCACCCTTCCAGTCAGCAACAAAATATCAAACTGGAGGGAGGGTTGAGGGCAAATTCCTGAGATGCTTTTCATTGCCAGTCCGCTCCTGATGATGCCCCTTAAGGAATGAATAGCAAAACTGAAACCGGTTAAGTATCTACTCATCTGCTACGAGAAAGTCAAAGGAAGCAAAACCAGGAAGTCTGAATGTGGAGACATAGTTCCTCTGGCATTTGCCCAGATGACCTAGTCAGGGCCAGCCGGATGTCAGTGATTGCGTAACCATGGGGATGGGGATCATTCGCTATGGAAACGGCAAAACTCGCTGAAGCCCCGGCCTCTGCTGCAACAGAACGAAGCCGAAACGACGCAGTAAAGCAGAGAGAGCCTGGAGATGTCTTGCTCAGACGGATGATTCAGGCGTGGAGGCTACGCGTGTCACCTACGGTAATCTCCTGGAAGATTGCTGTAAAGAACATGCTGTTTTGGGACATCATGCGGACTCTCTGGCTCGCAGTTTCCCAGCTGCGTTTCTTATTTATCTGACTTACTGCCACGTGATGGTCCCTTTCTCCCCGCCTGCCTTATAAATCAGGGGGTTTGAATCTTTCTGAAACCGGCGACCGCAAAAAAATTAAATCTATGATCGCTTAAGTAACTAAGAAACCCATGAATATTTAATATTTTGCGTAAACCTGATGATCACATGATGTGACATCAGTGCATTGCTGACTCCCTGCTCCTCGTCAGGCTCTCATCGTTCATCGTTGTAAAGCATGCGAAAGATAGCAGAGGGACGCCTTGGACCCCCAGTGCCACGTCACGCCCCCCCAAGACTCATTTCCTGTTGGCCACATGTATGCTTCCTGCTCCTGTGTCTGAAACTGAGTGGTCCTGATCCCACTGAGTGGTCTTGATCCCAGTGAGTGGTCCTGATCCCAGTGAGTGGTCCTGATCCCACTGAGTGGTCCTGATCCCACTGAGTGGTCTTGATCCCAGTGAGTGGTCCTGATCCCACTGAGTGGTCTTGATCCCAGTGAGTGGTCCTGATCCCACTGAGTGGTCTTGATCCCAGTGAGTGGTCCTGATCCCACTGAGTGGTCCTGATCCCAGTGAGAGGTCCTGATCCCACTGAGTGGTCCTGATCCCACTGAGTGGTCCTGATTCCACTGAGTGGTCCTGATCCCAGTGAGTGGTCCTGATCCCAGCGGAGCCTGCTGATCACTGTCACATGGAGCTGCATGCTCCTCTGGGGCTGGTTTATTCACCCCCCCCGAATGGTAAGGCACGCACGACGTCCCACTCCAGCTTTCCACCTCCTGTGCACGTCCTGGGATTGAGGCCCCCCAGCACCATTGCAGCATGCCCTGACCCCCTATGCTGCCATCCAGCGAAATATAACGACCGGTGCTGCCCGTCAGAATGGCACCATACGCCCTTCAAACTCATATTCCTGACTCGTCACCGGGGCGATGGGGAGTGTTCGCTCGGCCCTGAGGCCCAGGGAGGCAGCATTACAATCATAAACCCTTAATGAATAAATGAATATTATAAACTCCTTTGGGGAAACATTATAAATGCATAATTAATGCATGTTAGTTTCCTCTTATTCATTGCAACCTTTTAGCGGAAGGCTTGTTTGCATTTCAGCCTGGCCTCGCGCTAGAGGGAAATTAGCTGGCTAAAGCTGGTAAAAAATATGGTCATGTGCTGGACTTATTCCATCTGCATCTACTTTAAACCTTAAACCACTACAGTGACCCCTGTGTCACTAATGCAAACATCTGCAGGGATTTAACTCCCCCTTCCCCCCCACGTTAATGACGGCCTTTCGGATCAGAACGATTAGCGGATTTCTGGAGAATGGCTGAGCGTCGGCTTGAGGGCCGTGTCCCGTTAATTCGAGACGCTCTCTTGGACGCACTTACATAACCGAGTTGTTTTGCCTCGGAGAGGGACGGGTATCTGGAAAACGGTGAGCGTCGCTAGGGCTTAAGCTAATCAGCTGCAATGTGGAAATCTGTGGAGTGCGCTAATTAATCCTCTCTCGGATTTGTCTTCCGCCGCCGGGTGATTTCTTGACTTCTGCTGTCGTCCACCTCAATCCGAGTTTGATGTCTCTGTCAGTCAATAGGGAGA
Source organism: Stomatorhinus ivindoensis (assembly GCA_019775895.2). Classification (NCBI taxonomy): domain Eukaryota; kingdom Metazoa; phylum Chordata; class Actinopteri; order Osteoglossiformes; family Mormyridae; genus Stomatorhinus; species Stomatorhinus ivindoensis. The sequence goes on along the minus strand of JABFEB020000001.1, from coordinate 29,891,867 downwards.
AGGTCCGGGACGATGTAATCGCTGCATAGCTGTCGCTCCTGTGATTGCCATCACTCCTGTGAGCTTATTAGCACTTCAACCATGACTCAGAAATAGTCCACGGACCTCTTTCTGCCTTACTCAAGATGCTACCCCTGTACGGGTGCAGTCCAGTCAGATGAAGTAAGTCTGACACGGCTTGGCCAGTATGGGGAAGAATTTGTCAGTGAATCAGTATTCCACCGGAGGCGTTGACGGACAGCTTGCCGTTATTCACAATTAGTCACGAATCACGAAACCTTAGCAACAGACAGACAGAAGAGTCAAAATGCGCAAGATTTCAAGGCGACGACTGTTGGCGTGTGGATCGCTTGGCTTTGAGCAAACGCAGAACGAAGGCAGGAGCACGGCGTTAGCAATTAGACGGTGAGGTAGCTCAGTTAGCTTGTCGACATTAAGTCTATGAGATTACGTTAAAAAATACATGGAATACAGTATAGCTACCGTAACATTCGCTCAAATCAGTTGAACTAGCTACAGTAGTAACTTGTCATTTTTGTTATTCAAATAGAAATTAACAAAGTACCATGTCTGAAACTGTGAACTATTGCCCTTGAAGAAATGAATAGGCTTTAATACAACTGATTGACACATACCTATTGATTGTGATATTGTCTTTGCACATGAAATTCTGTAGACTGAAGAATTCAAGCATCATGCCGTGTTTTTACAGGTTAAGATTTTTTTGTAGCTAAATGGTCCATTGAGAGGCAGTACAGTCAGGTCTGAGCTAATAAATGCTTATTGTGGTTGATCTCAGAATGCATGCAGAGTCATTAGAGTGCTTTGATGTTGATGTGAAGTGTTTTTCGTGTCCACAGCAACGTAACTCACCGCAGTGCTGAAAGCCCTCGGAAGGTTCATAGAAGAGAGTCTTGGGAAGTCCGCACAGTCTCGGGTGATTTATTGCTTTTATGAAATATATTTTATGTATATAACAGGTACTGCCCATCTACAATGTGATATAATAGCTGAGCATAATAGAGAATTGGTTGCTGGTACCTTTGCACAGAACTAACGTTAGTTATTGTGGACATGAGGTTTACTACCAGATTATATGGGAACACTGCAGTGCTACATGCTAGCTAGCTAATTGCTGTTTGTTTACCTTTATATTTATGCGGTTCGTTTGAGGCATAATGTTCTCTATAACTCAGCAGCTTAAAGTCTTCAGCCCAACATGGCCTGACCACAGGGAAGCTGCAGCATTGGTTCACGGTGGGATATGAACTCAAGTTCGGTGACTTGCCTACTTGCAATTAAGCCCGATATCTTCTGACTGTATACCTGCTCAGCTTGGGCATGAGACCAAGGTTTTATTATGCTTCTCTGCAGAATGAGTCAGTGTAGAAATCATAAAAGCCTCACTATGAAGCTTTGACTGACGTCGAGGTTACAGCTGATCACTGTGATCTGCTCCCTGCATGCTACATTATTACTGTATACTCACATATACACAATGCCTACAAACCCAATTAGTGGGGTTAGGGTTAGGCTTAGGGTTAGGCTTAGGATTTTTAGATAGGTAACAAGGTAACAAGTGGCCTCACACCTCCAGTGTTGGGAGTTCGCACCCTTGGCTCTGCGTGTTCGAGGTTTGCCGAAGCTTCTGGGTCACCATGACCTGGCAGATCAGTGATTTTTCATCCCAGTCCTTGGCCACCTCCCGATAGCCCATATTTTTGCTTCCGCTCAGCATCCATCACACCTGTACCAGGTTTTCAGCATTCTTGCCCGTTTGATTCAGGTGTGCTTGGATCTGGGAAGGAGAAAGAATGTGAGCTGTCTAGTAGGGGACTGCCTTGTAGCTGACAAGCAGGCCGGACGACGGATGGCTTTTTAGTGTGGAAAAAGCAAGCAGGTGAGCACAAGCTTTCACTAGTTACATATGATAATAAACTTGATCATGATATTACTAAGCTCTGAGCTATAAAACAAGGCATTGGTGTGCAGAAAATAAAAACATATTCATTTTATCTCTTAAAATGCATGTACTTTTTGAACTGCCCTAAAGACGTATGTGAAAGAGTAAAAAGAGAAATGGTACTGTATTACCGACATTTATTTTACTGCCATTTCTCACGTAACAGGCCCATTGGTCAGACGTGCAGGCTTGAGCTGAGCAGTCACTTACTGTCCCCCCCCACCCAGTACACGTGCCGACCCGCCATCCATCCACAGGTGCACTTTACACCTGAAGTACAACCTCGTCCACAAAAACATTTGGCCAGGTCGAGTTGGCTCTGTTTCCAGCTGGACTCATTGAAATTCAAATGAACCTCCCCGAGCACTTAACGTGGGCAAAACAGACGAAGATGTGTTATCGTCTGTATGTACTCGTCGGCAAAATTAATTAAGAAATGTGTGAGTGGAGTTGGGGTCAATAAATGCAAAAAGAAAAGAAAAAAACAAACAAAAAAATGGGTTGCTAAGGAAATAGTTAAGTGGGGCTGATTTTCAAGTCAGTAAGAGATGGAGCCGCTCAGTAAAAGTGTAAAAAGTTGTAAGACAACAACAGGTATAAGTGCCGTTGGAACGCTGCCTTTAAGGGATGCTGGGTTTTTAACCTGTACTGATTTGCTAAGAGGGTTAGACTCCAAGCTACACCATTCGCTCTTCATACGAGTGTTGCCTAAGGACAACACTGATGTGATGGTGGAGTAAAGTACCAAAGGAACCCTAGTGTCGTTGCACAAGGACCGGAGAAACGTGCACAGTTAACCGTTAATTGCATGAAAGCCATGGGATTTCCATGAGTGTGGTAGCCAGGCAACCGGGGGGGGGGGCTGCGCGACACGCAGCAGATCGCGTGTCGCGCGTGCCCCGACGGCGCCCCACTCAGCCGACATGCAGAGACACGTCTTCGGGATGGTCGGGTCAGTGGGGATCATCTCTAACACGAGGCACAGCGAGAGGTCCACGTGCCTCTCACCCGTGATCTCTAGGCTGCGCTGCCGTACTGGGGGGAAGGCGGGGGGGGGGGTTGCCATTTGCGGTCAAGCGTGATTGCCTGTGGGGGCGGCTTTTGGGTCTTTCAGATGAGCGGCATTTTCAACTGCTGAGACGTACTTCGCAATTCAGTTCAATTCGGCTGAGTCCAGCCCGTGATTAAGTAGCGCCCTTCCCTCGATTCCACATCCTACAGCAGCAGGTGTGCAACCCCGAGGAACCGTGTAGCATGAGTCTGGAACGTGAACGCTCAGACGCCTGAGCGTTTTCACAGCCACCGGGCCACGTCAGTGGGGGCGCCATCTGCCTGCGTGCGAGAGCCAGCATGAGCGCCCGTCACAGTCTACCGTGGTACCGCTCTCTCGCCGTGCCTCAGCCGCCTCGGGGGAGAGCAGAAGCGGCGTCATGGAGAACATCACGCCACCGGTGAGTCAGGGCTTCGCACAGACCATAATGGGCCGCTCTGACACAGGAACATGGTCGCTTACATAATGGAGACCTAACCAGGAGCGCGAGGCTCCTCGCTGTGCAGTGACCCCCTCTCAGACGGTGAGGGAGGTGGTGCGCTTTCTCTTCCTGATGATGACTTAGAAATGATTTTGTAGGACACAAAGCTTTGCGGCCATCTAGTAAGCAGTCACATGCCCGGAAGCCCGCAAGCTCCACCTTCCTGAAGGACCCTGTGTGTTGACCCTGTGAGAGCCCTTGATGTCACCTTGATGTGCTTAATCCTGATAGCTTCCGTCTGTGGGCCTGCACTTTCCAAACATACCCAGAGCTCTGGGATGGACACCAGGTGGATCTCTCCAGGTCCTGGACCTTCTCTCCCTCAGGCCGGGCGAGTCCAACTCAAATGTTGACTTATATAAAGTCACCTGGGTTTCTTTATTTAATTTCTTTCCTTCCTTTTTCCTGTTCTGTATTCCTCTCTTTAATGATGTTTTAATATACCACACATCCATGTAAAGCACCTTGGAATGACTCTGTTGTGAAAGGCGCTATATAATTTTTTTTTAATTGAATAATACAAAGGTCAGACTGAAGGGGTGGAGCCCCAGGGGAGGCCCGGCTTGGCCCCACCCACAGTGAGACAGGTTTGGCTCCGCCCACAGTGAGACAGGCTTAGCCCCACCCACAGTAAGACAGGCTTGGCTCCGCCCACAGTGAGACAGGCTTGGCTCCGCCCACAGTGAGACAGGCTTGGCCCCACCCACAGTGAGACAGGCTTGGCCCCACCCACAGTGAGACAGGCTTGGCTCCGCCCACAGTGAGACAGGTTTGGCTCCATCCACAGTGAGACGGGCTTGGCCCCACCCACAGTGAGACGGGCTTGGCTCTGCCCACAGTGAGACAGGTTTGGCTCCATCCACAGTGAGACGGGCTTGGCTCCACCCACAGTAAGACAGGCTTGTCCCCAGCCACAGTGAGACAGGTTTGGCTCCGCCCACAGTGAGACAGGTTTGGCTCCATCCACAGTGAGACATGCTTGGCGCCACCCACAGTGAGACAGGTTTGGCCCCACACACAGTGAGACAGGCTTGGCGCCACCCACAGTGAGACATGCTTGGCCTCACCCACAGTGAGACAGGCTTGGCCCCACCCACAGTGAGACAGGCTTGGCCCCACACACAGTGAGACAGGTTTGGCTCGATCCACAGTGAGACAGGCCTGGCCCCACCCACAGTGAGACAGGTTTGGCTCCATCCACAGTGAGACAGGCCTGGCCCCACACACAGTGAGACAGGTTTGGCTCCATCCACAGTGAGACAGGCCTGGCCCCATCCACAGTGAGACAGGCCTGGCCCCATCCACAGTGAGACAGGCTTGGCCCCACTCACAGTGAGACAGGCTTGGCCTCACCCACAGTGAGACAGGCTTGGCCCGGCCCACAGTGAGACAGGCTTGGCCCCATCCACAGTGAGACAGGCTTGGCCCCGCCCACAGTGAGACAGGCTTAGCCCCGCCCACAGTGAATGCTGGAGTGATTTCTGTGGTTGTCTCCTTGCGGTGGTGTCGCTGTCATAGGTCACCTGATTTTTTTTTTCTCGCTTTGTTTTTTTTAATTTCAGATAAATCAGACAGGCGCGGTGATGCAATGGGTAGCACTGTCACCTCCCACCTTCAAGGGTCCTACCCCTCAGCACTATGTCTGTGGCCTTTGCATCTTCTAGCTGCGTTTTTGTTTTTCTCGTGCAGTTACAGTAGGTGACTTGGCATACTGGTGTGTATCCTCTGACGGACTGGCATCCCATCCGGGGTGTCCTCTACTCTGTGGGATGGGATGCAGGCTAACCAGGGTGGCTGAAAGAATGAACATGTTCGAATTAGCTCCCTGCTGAAGGCATATCAGGGCGAAGGTTCATTGCGACCACCTGCTGAGGTTTTGCTCCACTTTGTGCCTTATCTGGGGAAGTGTCACACGGGAGCCATCTTGATGTCACATCCTGTGATGCCTATTGCCGAAACAGGTCACAATCTCAATATTTGTTATCCCTCGCACACTTGCGTTTGAACCGACGCGGTGAGACGCCTGACTTCTGAGCAAGCTGATCTTGCGACATGAGGCCGGGTGCCAATGTCACACACACGCTGTGACATCCCTCACGTGTGGCGTCGGACGCCGGATACGGAGGTTTGTCAGGTACAGCCTACAGGGTCAGTCCAACCAGTGTGGACAGTCCATCAATATTTATCATCCTCTCAAAAATACAGGTACCAGTGTCAGAAAATTCCAGAAAAGAGGGCAGTCATACATATGAAGTCAACTTTAAAAGCTATAATGTCAGAATATCTCGTTTTTTTCTAGCAAAAAAGTAGGGAAAATGTGTTTTTACAGTAGCTGTGTTTTATAGTAACTGTCCAGGTGTGACTGTTAAAACAGCCTGAGAAATCTCAGGTTACAAGGCAGCAAGCTAGTCGGATACTAAATGGTCCTTTTTCAGATAGAAACGTGAATTTTCAAAGGACAATGAAAAATACCGTGATTGTGACCTGCTTCACTGCGATGGTGAGGGCCAGTCGTGCAAGGGCCAGTCATGCAAGGGCCAGCCATGTGGTGCACCGGAGCACAGGTACTTGGTGTGCACGATTGGTAAGCACTAGCGGATGAGTGTGTGGGCTGCGGACTCCCCCGGGTGGCTGGGTGGCGTCCAATCCAGCACTGTTCCTTTAGAATTTGCTGTTCAAAACGAGTAACATTCTTAGGCCACCAAAGTGCCAGAGCGATGGTGAGTGACAGAACCAGCAGGATTCTTTCATTTATTATAGCAAAGGGTTCCACCTTCTCTCATTAGTTTGGGTCAATCTGACAAGAGAATGCAGAGTTGTGTCACTACATGTCTTCTGCACCCCTACTCCCTACACATGACCGCTCACGGCAGGCCCAACTTCATCACCCAATGTCCCAAACAGGACTCGCCGTTGTGAGAGGGACACACGGGGGGCGGGTCCCAGTCACAGAGCCTGCCAGAGGCACGTGCTGAGGACTAGCAGCAATTAATCCTCTTTGGCGTTAAGCGGATGGTACACTGACCCCAAAAAACAGCTCTGAAGTGGCATATCTGGGCGCACAGAACATCCAAGAGTCGGGCTTTCAGCTTAATATGGACTGCGAACGCGTTAGCAGGATGCGATATAGATCATGCCGTCGGAATGGGTTCCGGCACATGTGGCGCCAGCGATAAGCCGCACCTCGCACTTCTTCAAAAGCGGACGTGAAATGACAGGAGGCAAAAATATGAAGTTTGTTAACGTCAATGAGATGAATGTAGAATCTCCATTTGCCAATTGTGTTCCCACAGCTGGGTGCCTTCGAGAGAAACACCATAAGATCATAAATATGAATATTTTCACAAGGGACATTATGGCCGCCGTGGCTAATACCATTTCTTTACTCCAAAATCTTTGGGTTGTCTATGATTACTTTGAAAATGACTACATAGTAGAATGTATATTTAATGATTTTTTATGTCCTGGAAGGACAAATTATTACTTTCATTTACATAATCTCAACCAATATAAATGTATAGTAAAATTACACAAGACACTGCATCTCACGCGTCAAAAAGTCGCACAAAAAAAACAGATCAAAATTACTACAGAGACTAATAATCAGATTTCTACTATGGGCGGAAAAAAGAGCACTAGTACCCTCTGGTGGTTGATCGTAACTGCAAGAGGCTTCCCACATCTGCTATGATAAACCACAATATAATGTGTTTTAATGGATAAAAATTAAATAATGATGGTTTTAAATAAGTGTATTGTAACATAAGTATGGTTTTGGTTGAGTAAAGCTATCAGAATAGTCAGACCATCCTGTGATGTTTAAATTGTAAATGTATTCACCATTGCATCGCCCTGCAAGGTTGGGGTTTTGGGACCTACTTTTGTTCTCTGTGTTTACATGTGGGTGTTGTGTCTGTGCCTGGGTCTGCACAGGTTGTGGGTTCTATTCTGTGGCAGTGAAAGTGACCAAATTGCCACTGGGCCCTTGAGTCATGCAAAGATAACTGCCCATGTCCCAGCTCTCCTCACTGCAAAGCTAACTGTCCATGTCCCAGCTCTCTCCACTGCAAAGCTAACTGCCCATGTCCCAGCTCTCCTCACTGCAAAGCTAACTGTCCATGTCCCAGCTCTCTCCACTGCAAAGCTAACTGCCCATGTCCCAGCTCTCCTCACTGCAAAGCTAACTGTCCATGTCCCAGCTCTCTCCACTGCAAAGCTAACT
>JABFEB020000001.1:29867505-29884050 GCA_019775895.2 Stomatorhinus ivindoensis | reverse complement strand
CCCACTGCAAAGTTAACTGTGCATGTTCCAGCTCTCCTCACTGCAAAGCTAACTGTCCATGTCCCATCTCTCCCCACGGCAAAGTTAACTGTCCATGTCCCAGCTCTCTCCACTGCAAAGCTAACTGCCCATGTCCCAGCTCTCCCCACTGCAAACGTAGCTGTCCATGTCCCATCTCTCCCCACTGCAAAGTTAACTGTGCATGTTCCAGCTCTCCTCACTGCAAAGCTAACTGTCCATGTCCCAGCTCTCCCCACTGCAAAGTTAGCTGTCCATATCCCATCTCTCCCCACTGAAAAGCTAACTATCTGTGTCCCAGCTCTCCCCACTGCAAAGCTAACTGTCCATGTTCCAGCTCTCCCCACTTTTACGTCATCTTAGATAAAGGTGTCCACTAAATAAATGCAGTAAGGCTAATAGGAATCTCTAAATTGTCCTTAAGGTATATATGTGCAGGGCCAGAGGAGTCTTACCATGAGGGGGGGGGGGGTGACTGGGAGTGTGGGAAGTGGGAAAAACCAACCTGGGAAAGGGGGGGTTCTTTGTAAATTATTGCGAATTTTGCATGATTGTCTGTTATCAAAAGGAGCACTAAGTAAACGTTGGCAGCTTGGCTGAAGAGGGCAGGACCATTTCCCCCCACCAGCTCGGTTACTGTATATGTGCCCTGCGATACTGGCTTCCTTTCCAGGGTTTTTCCCTGCCTTGTGCCCTGTCCTGCCTGGGATGGGGTCCATGCCCTTCACTCATCCCTTCTATCATCCATCCAATACCAGTAAACCCATTAGGCAGTGTCAATGTAGGGCTCCAATAGCTTCAAATGGCTTTGCATCCATCCATCCACCCATCCATCTTCTAATTGCTTATCTTGGTCAGGGTCACTGGGTGACCTGGTTATGCATAACGCAGTCCATGACATGCTGGAGTTGCCAGTATTGTTGGAACATTGGGTCATCTTTGATTCCTGCATTTTCCTGATATCTCTCCGATATACCGACAAGCAAACCGTATGAGATAATTATATTTATATAATGTAAATATAGGTGTAACGTTACCGTTTCCGCGCAGTGCAGCATGTCGGTCACATAACCCGTGGTTTAACTTTAGTGCAGAATCAAACGCGCCAATTAATGACTTTGACACGCAGCCCTCAATGGACATACTCGACGGCTGCGCCGACGCAGGGATCCTTTAGCCCCCTACAAAGCGCAGCGAGGCGCTTCCTCCGGGCTCTCCGTCCTTGTCGGGGGTGCTTCGTCCCCCACCGCACGCAGTGAAGCGGCAAAGACAGCGGCGTCTGCGCTTGGCTCGGCGGAGCGGAAGAAAACGGCGGGAGAGGCATCACCCCCCGAAGGCAAGGGGCTTTTCCTTGCCATATCAATTCCTTTTGAAATTCATAATTAATATATATTTACGCGTTCTGAGAGTACTATTTCTGGAGGCGTTCATTTGCATCGAAATTAGTATTAAATGAAATTTTATTGGATGTAATTTCAGCCCTGCTCATTCAGGTAAACAGGTTAATGCGAGTGTGCTTAATACCCACGTTTAATTTATTTTTGTTTTATAAGGAAATAATGTTTTGTCGGTGTTAATCGTTTTATCGCAATAAATTACAGTTATATTAGTTTAAAAAAATACAGTGCAAACGTTTAACCAATGCCTGTCATATCTAATAATAATAAACATTTGCTTTACACCACGCTTTCAAAACTTGCAGGTACATCAACTTCACCGAGATCAGAGGTACTGCTCCTATACGCGTCTTTGTCCAGCAGGTGGCAGCATTTTATTAACATTTCCTACAGAGAACCTGAGCGCATTACAGCAAATCTTCCCAAGTAAATGTATTGCCGTATACACCCCAGAGATGGGGAAAGGATTTTAAAAACGGTTTGTCATCATAACGTGTCATCAGACATGCTCCGCGTTAAAGCTGTGCTGGTTTTAACAGCCTAAGCAATTTTAGTGAATAACAGTAACACTGGAAATGCTGAATACTTCTTTTTCATCTGTTTCAGCCGAAGACAATGCAGTGCTGTTAGAATGAGTCCTGGGAGAATATGTCTGCTGTACAAATTTAAACTAAGCAAGATTTTTACTGAAACCAAGTAAAAGATTAAAAACATGTTACAGTCATTTTAGATATAAAAACAACTAAGAATAAATATTGTTAATAAAATAGCACCTGGGATTTAATAATCACAAATTCACAATAGGCTACTAATACAAAAAAGGTGAAAGATGAATATGCTATAGTTGTCCGCAGAGTCGCACCGAAGCGGATTGACGCTCACACTCCCGGGACAGACCGCCGGCAATTCGAATGAAGGGCGAGGGCCAGTCTGGGTGTCCGTGTCGACGGGCGATGTGCCCCCTGTAACACCCCGCCCGTTAAAATGTGCTTATCTGCCCTGGGTGCCGTGTGAATTCCGAGCGGTGTGTTTAGTTTCCGGGGGATCGGCGGCAGTCCGACGCGGAGTAATTGTAATGTAACAGCAATTTTCCTTTTTAAGCTGCCATCAACTTTTATAAATCAATAGAGTCTGGTAGTCGTCCCCAGATTCCACACACAAAAAACGGTAACCAATATACTTTCCTTTATTCTTTACAAAATATAATGTTCATAAAAATGCAAGGTTTAAGTGAATGCAGGCGGAAATACAGGTATGCTATCTAACCTACGGAATACCAAGACAGGAACTAGGGCCACCCACAATCACGCAGTATTGCACACCCCCACAAAGTCTAAAGGAGGGATAGGTTAGACTTTAACACACTTTATTATTATGCATATATAATCACCACCCCAAATTCAGTAAGACAAGACACCGCAAACCGTCACTCTAAAAAGAGTAATTACTAGGCTTAAATGCTCAATACATACAAAATACTCCCTGATAAACCATCCACTTTCCATGCTAAACCATAGCAGATATCCCTCCATAATTTCCCCATACACTCTCTCTCTCTCGCTCTCTCTCTCTCTCTCTCCCGATTGGCCATTAAAAATACAGTGTCCCTCCGTCCGAAAGTTAATCCAACATGGCCCCTCGCATCCTTCCCTGCCGACTGAGCATCCAGCAACGTTCCTGTCCCAAGAAGCAGCCCTACCGTCTCTCCCTCACTGAACAAACTCTTAAAACTTCCTCCGGAGGTCTCATTCAGTCAAAATCAAGCCCACACTAAATCCCCTGAACCTGATGACATTTTCCCAATCACATATCATCAATATGTTGATCGCGGTGGATCAAAACAAGCGTGTGGCACGGACTGTGGTATTGGAAGGAGCTACGTAGGGGTCACAGCACAGTAAGCTCTGGCTAAGCAAAGGAGAAGCATTTATGGAGAGAAAATATTATTTTGGAATATGGCTACACCAATTTGCTTCAATGGCTACACATTTTCTGCAGGGCACACCTGGCTGCGAGGTGATAGATAGGCAGGCAGGCTAATAGAAGGAGAAAAATAAACAGTAACAAAGACCAGTGGGCTGTACTACGAAGCGGGGTTACTGGCTTATCGGGGTGACTTGTCAGATTTAAGGTAGTCTGGGCAAAATGTAAGTGAACGAATATGAAGTCCATTTAAACTGTGGTACCTTAAATCCGACAAGTTACCCCGATAAGCCAGTAACCTCGCTTCGTAGTACAGGCCATAACACTCTCTGTTTACAGACCCCCCCCCCTCCCCCAATCAAGGGGATATTTGGTATTGGATATGTGTGTAATCCTGGCTAATCTTCCACTGAGTAAACATTTTACGTGTGTTTGTGCACCTCAGTTGTAGGACAGAGGATCCCTGTACCCAACTTTAGTCCTGCTGTTGGACGTTGCAGAGGCAGAACTGCCCCTTGAGGTGACATTCTGACGCCATCCTGCAAGGTCATCAGGTTAGATGCATTTGACTGGAAGGCCTTGCCGGGGACCATTTGCACAAATGATTCTGTTAGGGCTGGGGGGGGGGGGGGCAGGTGTGTGTGTGTGTGTGTGGTGGTGGCAGATGCGGATTGCAGCTGTTCTCAAAAGCATCTGAGCGCTGCCAAGCTGTCATAACAGCAGGGGCTGGAAGTGCGCGGCTGCCAATCAGGAAAACTCAACTGTGCCAGTCGGATTCTGCAAACATGAAGGCTACGTTTCCCAAGTCGACTGATCAGATCAGTCTCTGCTTTACACGAAGGCTGCATTCAGCCTGAAATGCACTAGCCTTGCAGCGTAGATCACACTGTCCTTTTGCACTGAGCCTGGAATAATCCAGGTTCCCCGGGATATGTATGCTGGAGCCTGGCTCAGGAGGTACCAGGCAGAAAGCAGAGGTTATCCTGGATGTGATGCCAGTCCGTCACAGGCCCAGAGAGGCATTAACCCCAGTGTCAACAACCAAAACAATAACATTCCTTGATAGCATTTTATTAGTGCTCAGGCTCCCCAACCCTTAATGCAGAGGGTTTGTGGGGGGGGGGGGGGGAGAGGGCTCCATGCATGGGTTAATATATCCATCCTGGATACAAAGATGGTGGAATGGCTCCCATCTCAAGATAACCTGTTCTGCTGGATGGGTTAGTTCTCCGGATGGCCGCAGCATGTTCCGACGCAGAGGATCAGGGTGACGCGCAAGAGGAGAACTGCGTGCCGGGCCCGGCGCTGTTCTTTAAATTGGCGATTTGCTGGATGATTACAAAGGATAGCAATGGGGTCTCTACTGCACAGCCCTGTCTGGGACAGCAGCGGGGAGGGGCGGGGGGGTAGCTTTCTGTACCCCGCACAGGAGGGATTCAGAATCGGCCATGAAGTCAGCCTCTCCGTGACAGTTAGAGTGCAAAGTTAAAGGAGGTGTGAGAAAAATGAAGTCAAAGCATGTAAGTACAACTACAGAGACCCTCCGCATTTCTAAAATGCTTCTATGCAGTGGAGCTCGTTAACACTGAACCCTTCAGTTGGAGAAGTACACTGTACTTTTACAGGCCTGGTTTTTCATTAGTCTCATGTAATAGGATTTATGAGTGTTTGTAGTTAGCGTTTTTAGCATACTGGATTACGTCAGAGCCCTGGAGCGACACTGGCAGTGATGGACAGCTGAGGAAATGAGAATTCATTGGCGTTCCCGTACAGTCTCTGCCTCCCCTCCTCTCGCGCTCGCAGTGAAGCATTAGTGCCACACGGGCGGGCAGATTCGGCTTTGGTCCCGGGCATCGGTGCAGTTAGGACAGCCAGCTAGCCCTGGGTGGGAGCTGATGTCATCATATAACCTTGGTGGAAGTCTGCACCCCCCCCCCCTCCCCAAAGCTCCAGCAAGCATCCAGCAATGGAGAATCCTCTGGATGAACATGGATGTTGTCAGGAGACCTCAGCTACAAAACCAAGTGCTTTGTATTGAGTCATAGCTCTGCTGTTCTGTCACTCACTTGCTGATACCATCCAATCTAAGCTCACCCTCTTGGCAAAGGTACACCATGATTGGTTAATGAGTCATTACCACCACCCACCGTGGAATTCCTTAATGAACTTGCAGAATTGAGCAACAGTACAACTGGCAGAGCATGACGGTGATGGCTTCATGTGGCGGCAAATGGCGCCTGGCTTACTGGCTGTTTTAAAGGCGTGCAGCCTTCATGAAGGTGATCTGCTATTGATTTCAGACTCGGTCCGGTCTGTCAGCCAGGGGAAACCCAATGGTGAACCTCAGCACACATGCATACTAGGATACTAGGAACAAGGTGAACTTGGGGGTCTCTTTGGGAAATGGGTCTATTACCACTCCCCATTCCAGCCAACCTGATAATTTAATCACTCCACAGCTGGGGGGGGGGGGGACTATAGACCAGGCTGTAATAATAAGCGAATTATCGGCAGACCTGGGACTGCCGAATCCCAGCGTTCGTCCTGCCCCCCCCCTCACATTCCGCTGGGCCTGTTGGTCTAGCTGCACCACAAGAGGGCCCCCAAAGCGCAAGCCTGCAGAGGAAATGCGGAAGCTGAGTGCATTTCACAGGCAGAACATCAGCAAGATGGCGGATTGATGGAAGCAGCAGCAGAGCAGCCATCGGTATCACGGTTAGGGGGCTGCAGCTTTGACTGATAACCTGACAACAGGTCCGACTCAACAGAAGTACATGTCATGCCAACTTATGACTGACTGCAATCTCTCTCTCTCTCTCTCTCTCTCTCTTCCCCCCTCCCCTCCTTTAGGTTGGTTGTAGGGATGCCACCCAGAAACCGTAGAGGGTCTGGGGGAACCTGTGCCTTCAACAATGATTTATCACCAATCATTTAGTGTGTCGCTGCTGTCGACCAACAGATGTCAGTTCCCTCTCCGGATTCTGCAAAGGAGAAAGTCAAAACCAAACAGCATGGGTGCGCGGACCCCCGTGGACGTCAGACTGCACGCGTCTCCTGTGTCTCAGTGATGTTTCAGAGTCCCGCGGACTTTCATGCTGCAGAGCTGGCTACAGCAGAGATCACTGCAGACTGGAAGACGCCCATTTCTCTGTGCAATACAAGTTCAATCACGTGAAAGTCCATTTTTACTGACTCTACTCAGCTTGCTTATTTTTATATTTCTGCTTTTCTTGGTTTTTATCTTTCTAAAGTCATCCACAGGTAGAAAGCGGAAAGCTTGTGTAGAGGACCAGAGTCGATGTGAGCTGGCGGGTGTCATTTCAGCTGAAACACCGGGACTTTGCTCTTCATTTCAGCAAATTTCAGTGGCTTAAAGCAGTGAGACGTTTTTGCTGTCATGTCAGCAGCAGTTTCAGATGCCAGCTGATATGTGACTGAGCCCTTGTTTTCTAAATGCAGTGTGAAATCAGATGACAAGGCAAGGAGTTTTATTACTGTATTTCTTGCATATAAAGGCATTAATATTTGTGCATTGCCTATTGGAATGGAACTTCACAGAGTTCCCTCCAAAAGTATTGAGACAGGAAAGTCTAAACTTTGAGTTTTACTATGAATGCTAGTAATAATTATTGTTTCTCATGAAGAAATGATTTGGTGAAAGCCCTAAAAATCATTTTATTATGAGAAAGTCAGTTCAGTTATTTGTTTTTGGGTCAGACAGACACTGAACACTCACTTTTAAACCCATTTCATTTTATAGGAACAGAATTCCTGGACAAATTATAAAAATAATTATACGTGAACATCCTTTTAAAACTCTTGCAAGCTCACCTGTTTTGTAGAATTTACAATGAAAACCAAAGATGTTTCTTTATTAGAAGTATATTTAAGTATATTTTGAAAGGAAATATTCTCTTTCACTTAAAAACAAAGGAGGAAAACAGACAAACTATAGAATAAAAAAGATCACAAATATAATTACTGAATGACCAGGCCTGGGTCAGCTAGAATGTCTAGAATGTCCTAAATAGTCAAAAGATCATGAGATTTAAAAACCGACATGTAATCCAGAGGATATGAAGCCCCTTTGCGATTTCTAGCTCTCAGAACCACTTACCCATCACCGGCACACGCAGTTAAACCTGTCCAACACCTGATGATTAGTTAATCAGCTGAAACACATTATCAAGTGAAACAATAGATATGTGAGGTATAATAGGGGGTATCTGGGGGGGTCCACAAGGTAGGATGGAATGGTTAGCAGAGCTAATAAGGTTTTACTGCAGTTTCCCCAACAGCCACGCGCAGAAAAGCTGGGTTATATGTCTGGATAGGGGAGAGCAAGAGGACGCTTTAGCGTCATGGAGAAAAGTAACGGGGCGCAGATGGCAGAGAGAGCGGCTCACTAGGGTGTGGATGGTCACGGCCAGTGAGCTCAGCCTCAGCCATGATATAGTGGACGTCGCCTGCAGCAGAGCAATTGCGACATTTACGGAAACACTTCCTGAGCGGAACGCAGGGTGCGGCGTGAGATTGACCTAAAACGCGTGTTTCCTTTTTGGCCACAGAACCCACTCAGATTAATTTGTGGGAAAATGGTTATTATTCTGCGTCGGTCTGCAAATTCCAATCCAAGCGAGCGTACATTTTAAATGCCGAAAAGGGGTGGGGGGGGGGGGGAACTCACGGTGGCTTGAGCGACAATGCAGCCCGAACGATTACGCGGAGGCCTGGCTTATCAGTGCCCACAGACTTCATGCCTTTCCTCACGAAATGATATGCAACAAGTACTGACTTTTATACGTGAACCTATTTAGTGTTGATGTGTCTGCTTACGGAGAGAAACTTCAGACTACTGGGCTATGTGTTTAATATGTGGAGATATCTACATGGAATTACCCAAAAAACTATTTCATGGCTGGTTAAGGTGAGGGGCAACCCACCCTCAGTGTGAAACACATATCATGCTCCACTTTCCAGCAGTGACATCATTATAAATACAGAACGCCTGACTGCAAACCAAAAAAAACAACAGCTTTGACTTGGCTGTTCCAGTACTTTTGGAAAATTCTTTTGTACTGTATAGCTACCAGTTCCTTTCCAGTTCTGAATCTCCGTGTCCATGCTTTCAGTCAACCGACATCAACGTTCCCTCACCTGCAGTCTTTGTTCCGTGAGAGAGGCCTCGGTTTGTCTTTCTGGAAAAGATTGACTAATGCATTGCCATGCCAACGAATTCAATTCAAGCTGTATATGTGAAAAGGAAGAGGAGACTCTGGGGTTGGGTGAAATTTTGCTACTCAGTCAAATTCTGCTTCATTTAACTGTTTTCATGCCCAATATCACTTCTGTTTTATATTCTGTGAAAGAGGATTATCTTTTTTATATTTAATTTGTAAATTTTAAGTTGTATTTAAGTTGTAAATATTTTTTCTCACAACCCTTATGGAAATTTTTACATTTAGTTTTGTAATAGTATATATTTATAAAGACTAACATGATACAAAAGTTTGCATGTTTGCTGCGATACTAATTAATGATATTTAGATATTAAATAAATGTATACTCTGAATTTAAATTTGGTGGAAGCAGAAATTTAACAGCATAGCAAAATCTGACCTGACATTTTACATGAACATCACCGCCTGCTGATGTTTAGCATCATGAAAGTTCACAGAGATGTGCAGGACTGAGTCACAAGTGTTATGTACACCAGTCTTGTGAATTTGTTAGGTCCACGTCAAAATAGTGTGTGTGTGTGTGAATCTATTCATGTTTTACTGCACTGTCTTTATACTGAGAAATGTTAAAAACTGTTACAACATAAACATTGTAAGCTAACTGGGATAGTGTCTCTTTGATGGTCTGTCATTGGTTGAAGTGTGCAGTGCTCAGGACTCCGTTAAGCTGCCTGTGATTAAATAGCATCACCTTGTTCCTGTCATTTCCCCAAACAAAGCTGCCAAAATTGTCTGAGACCAAAATGAATGATGTCCTCTTATTGTAACTGGTTACAGTGTTCCCCATTTCAGTCCAGCCCCTTTAATGTTACACTGTGTTTTAAAGGATATTCAATGTTATTGGATTGATCTGAACAAAGCTAACAAAATAAATAAATGAAAGCACTCTCAGATTCCTTTAAATCTCTTTTTTCAAGCCGCAAAATGGCTCCACACTATTGGATTTCCATTGTACCGCATTAACTAAAAAGACAACAAATTGAATCGATTACATTTCTGACCGTAGATGGAAAATAAACAAAATGAGTACAGGGAGATTTGGTGGCTTAGTAGTGTACAGTCACTTCAACGGGTGGAAGGGTGGAGTTTGAGTAACAATCCTGCTCAGTACAAAAACACGATACGCGATATTGTCTGCTGTATAAGACCTGAAATGGGCTTGCAACTGAAGCTCAAGGCAGCGGCATAGGAACTGGGGGTGTGGCGCACCCATCCAAACCCATTCCATCCATTATTGTGACCGTTTAATCCCCACTGGGGACGCAGGGGGCCCGGAGCCTATCCTGGGAACAACTGGCACAGGCAGGAACCAACCCTTGGCATGCGCAAACACACTGCAGGCGTGGTCGTTTGTCATCTCCCAAAAAGTGAAGAAGCAGTGTTCCCTCTAAGAAATGCCACGCTCTTGGCCCTAGGTTCCCAGTAACCCTGTACTGCACCAGCGGTCGGAAGTTTAAATATTTAAATATTATTTCTTGGCACTAGGTGGCAGCCTTACGTGTCCTGACAATATTGCATTCGCCAGTCAAGTTAGATTTAATTTGAATTTATACATCATTTATCCTCGAAGACAGATACAAGCAGTTACGCAGTGACTGAAAACTACTCTGTGTTCCCAGCAAGACGCGTAACGACTTATCACCAGTCTGAACGGAAAACTGGAAGACACCTGCACTTAGCTGCTGGGAAGGCATTACGACTGAATAGAACACTATCGATGAATCAGCATATCTTCCGTGTTTCTCTGGTTCAATCCATGCTCCGCAATGATGTGTCAGTATGAAAAGTACAGATGTCCCGTTTTTCTTCACTAAAGCACATTCATAGACCCGTATAAATGTAAATATACTTGTAGCCCGTATGCCAGGCCAAGGTCTTTACAGAAACTAGGCAATCCAGTATTATTAAACAGCATTTGCAGTCGTTCCCTATTCCAATGCACTTTTTAATCAATGCTGGGGAAACAACGAAGAGGATATGGGACAGCGGACAAGTGCACCATATAATGTATAACTATCCGACGGAACGTTAATGTTAACAAATAAATTGGTCATATATATATATTTAGGCGGGTTTCAGCCGTACTGCTTCAGGGGCCTAAGCCCCCTAAGGGTCAAAACCCAGAATCGCCCCCTGTATGTATGTATAAATATTCTGTAGTTTGCCCTCCCGTTTTAAAACGTCAAATACCTATAATAAACTTCGTGAATAAAATGACCCATGGGAAAAATCAGTACTGCTTCAAAAATAGTGTTGCAAAAGGGAGCCACAGAACTAGTAATTATTGTTTATATAACCGTTATAAATCTCGTTTTTCATTTTCTCCACGTATAGATTGCCAGGCTGTCGTGGTTAATTAATGCACAGGCTGTGCTGAAATAATATGAAAATGAATTTGTTTCTGCGCATGGCTAACAGAGGGGCGAGAGCGTGAAAACAATTTCTAGGCTACTTTTCATAAATGCGATGCCATTAAAGCGTGACATTTCCCCTCCACCACGGCCCCCACCCACCTCCGCGGAGCGAGCGTGCCATGTGCCCCGGCAGCCGCGCAGCACAGGTGGGATTTCAACCAATCATAGCCGGGTACTTCTGAGCTCAGCGACGCGATTGGACGGCCGACGCACCCCGCTTCTTCTTACCTTAAGTGATCCAGGGCTGCCGGAGATTGCAATAGTGCAGCGGCATCGACCAAGCGATGTGGAGCAAAAACGTGCGTATTAAGCTTTCAGTCGTATATTTTATCCCATAACACGCTGTTTTCCTTTTATAAATTCACATGGTAAATTGCTTCAGCGCTGCTGGGGTAACATTCAAGCATCCAAGCAGCCTGATCCCGAACATAAAGCGCCCTCTATCGGCGTCATGAGCCAATTAATATTAATGTAGGGAGGGGGAGAAGACGCCCTTCAACTTATTTTCGGTAACCAGTGCTAACTGCAGATCTAATAATGACTCCCCGTTTTCAGCAGCAGAGGTGTGCGGTGGGCAGAGGTAAACGCCGCGGGTCCGGGCGGAGGGGTCACGGGACGGAGCGCCAGCGGGAGCGGAGGCGCGTTCTGCAGGCGCGCCACCGCGCCGCCGTCGGCCACCTCTTCGATAACTTGAGGAAAGCGGTAATTCCCGCTTCGAAAAAAACCCCCGCCAAGGTAATAGGGCTGCTAATTAACTTCCTTGCCAAGATAAATACAATACCAGCATCAACATTATAAATGGGGAGATATCTGAATTGGTGTTTTGTTTCCTAGCACATAATGTTGTGCAACTTCTCAACTGTGATAACACCGAAGTATGAAAAATGCACATTTTGTCTCCCTTAAACAGCATTCCGTTATCATTATATCACCAGCGTCGACCAGGTTAAAACATGCCTTAATTAATTCCTTTATTCGTATTTTGCTGCCATCATTAACTGGATTGAACAAAGCTTTTAATTGACAAGGGCACGCGCTTGTTGTATAATGGGGAGTATGATACTATGCGGTACAGAAAGCGGCAGTGACATTGCGTCATTGAAATATACTGCCGTTATAAGGCTAGTGAAGGAGTCTGCCTGATATACCCTTTTGTGCGTGAGGTGGGGCCTTTCTGCATTGTGCTTGCAGGGTCCCCCAGGCAGGGTGCAACATTGGGTCTCCTTGGGGAGGGCACAGATGGCTGCCGAGGTCACCGACTCCGCAGTGGGGCTGACGTGAGCGTCACTCTGGGAGCAGGCTGAGTGACCATCAGCCGCCGCACAGCTTGTACGCTTTCTGGCTGTGTGTGCTGCCGGAAAATCAGGACCTGGAGTTTGAGCGAACAAAACTTTATTGAGATGTGTGCTGGGATGAAGTAAAGAAGCCCACTTGCAAGTTATTCTAGCTTTGTTCAGGGGGGGGGGGGGGGTTAAGGTCACCCTTTGCTGCTGGGAGAGTTCTCACAGACTTTCAAACCAACAGGGAAAACTTCAAGAAAATAAAGTCTCCTTTCCCCAAGACATGGGGGAGGGACAAAGTAAAAAAATGGCTGTCTTGCATAATTTATCTCTTTACATGGGCCCTCAATAATGTACCCTGTGTTGTCACCCCCACGCTCGCTCTGACCTGCATATGTGTGTGCTTCTCATGAAGGGCATGACTGATATGTAAAAATACGTTTCTCCCTCAGGAGTGAGTGATGTTTTCGCGACTCTATTCTGACTCTAGGGCCGCTTGTTTCTGTACTGTGTGTCTCTGGGCAAACGGCATCCGGCGGCAGACTCTGTGATGGGACTGCAGACGGCCGTAATGCCATTATCCACTGCTGGAAAGTCGGGGGTCTGTCTTACATACCGTGCTGCCTTCATTTCCTCTGGCTCAGGTCTTGACGCACGTTTGGGAAGGCGGTTTATCCATCGCTTCTCAAGAGACAAGGGCTGCTTTTCACCTGCAGAGACACATTCAAGATTCCGAGAAAAAGGATTTCTGCATTCTTAATATTAAAACCAACAGCTTCAGTTATTCATGAACTTTTCCTGCTTTTCAAAGGAAGAGTTACTTTTTGAATGACCTTACCAGACACCTACTGTAGGAAAGAGGAGGATAGATATCACTTTATTGTTCAGTAGTACTGACAACTTTCAAGTTATTATTATTTAATGGTGTGAGTAGCATATTCATACATATTTATGTGGTTAGATATTTGACCTGACTAAGTGCGCTTAAATGCTTTTGTTGAGGGTATCTCCATGTTGGTGCTTAAACCTAAAAGGATTTAGCCTGTGTTCTAAGCACAGGAAGCCCAACCTGAATTTGACGCAGGAAATTGCAGAGGGCTTTCAGAGAACTACACTTGCTTGTCAGTATTGTTTTTTTATGTTCACAGTCTTGTGCATGACAGAGGTTAAGGGAATCTATTTAGGACTGCAGTGTGTACAGTTTCTGCATCTGTCTGTCAGTGGAAGATCCTGAAGCGGGCGAAGCACTTCCTCCAACAGCGGGAATCCCTGCTCAGCACACTGCTGTCACTGAAGGGTGAGCATCTCCGGCAAGACACGCGGAGGGCGTGCGTGGCACAGTGCCGCACATACTCAAAAAAACAGGCATCATTTCCAGCATGAAACGCGTGATTCTGAATAAACATGTCTCTTTGTTTACTCGCACGGTTTTTTTTGTCTTTGACTCTGACCGTTTAGAGACGTTCCTTGAGGACGAAGATGGGCCGTTCACACTGGAGGAAGTCAGAGAGGAGTACAGAAGCCTGCACCCTTTCTGCAGTGACAGGTACGTCAGCGACCGTCCGCTTCTCCAACACTAGAGGGCAGTGTGCATCCATTAAGGTTCACGAGGATTTGCCATAGTGTAACACTTCCAGAGTCTGGCCATAGCAGAACAAACTGGAATTCATCAAACTTTGATCTAACCAAATGGCCTCTTATCTTACTGCTGATAATACCACAGAACTAGTGTTGCTTAAATTACTGTAGCAGTATATTTACGTGTTTATAATCTACACCTCTGTGAAATAAAGACCTCCGTTCAAGATTTGTTACAATATTGTTCAATGCATTTGTATATGGGGAGTAAAATGTAATTACCATCATGGAACTGCGTCACTTCAGGGTCTGCGAGTTCCCCAGAGCTGCAGAGACAGTGTCTGATATGTTCTGTTGATAATTGAGAAACATCGGCTTTTCCTGCTCCCCCCGGCTCCACAGCAGGCCTGACATTCATGCGATTACATCACCTCTCCTCCTGATTATGCGACGCAGTTTGTATGCTAATGTGATAGCAGAAAAGGTTCAGTCGATATCCAAAATGCATCTGTAGCAGAAGAAAGGCTTGCTGGCCTTTTCATGAAAATTGGGTGGTGTTCAGTAAGTAGTAAGTAAACATGCTGAGTGAACGGCGTCAGCTCCACCTGCCGGCGCGTCTCCGCCTCTCGTTCGACCTCTGCCTCGTACCCGTTGCTCATCCTCAGCTGTAATCTCTCCAGAGCAGCATGCCAGGGAGTATCTCTGCCCGTCTCAGCTGAGGTCCCCGTGGGCAGTGAAGACGAGGGCCCGGCTCAGTCTCAGACCTGCACCACGTTCTCCCCAAGCATCCTGGAGTTCGAGGGGTGAGTGGCGGTGCTTTTGTCCGAGGGTTTACAGCACACATGTGGCAGCCGAAAACCTTTCAGCTCGCAGTTCCGGCTCAGCCTTGGGAAATGAGTTCATTCACTAATACAAATCCGTCACGAGTCTGGAATGAATCAGTCGCTTGAAGACTCAGAGCTCCCGAAGAGTCAGCGAGGTAAGTTCAGGTGAGATGGCCCCCCAGGATGGATCTTGGAGGAATTTCACTAATGGAAGGGTCACTCACACAAGCGGTGTTTAGTGTTGTTTACTAATGTATGACAAAAAAACACAGAAACACAAACACACTATGACATCCTGGAAGGCTGGAACTTATATGCCATATGAGATAAATGCAGAAAATATAGGTATTAATACCTCATGGTATAATGTAATAAAGTGACTTGTTTATTGTATTTTTTTGCATGTGTTTGAAATGCCAGACAGAGACGGGTGTATTTATTACGAAATCAACAGTTTCCACCTAAAAACTTAAGGTTCACATAAAAATTGCCTAAAAGCAATACAAGTCAGAGCCGCATTAACCACAAAAACTACATAAACTACACCATGTTTTTATTTGAAGACAGTAAGACGATGGGGGGTGTTTTCATCACTTATTTCCTGTGACGTTTTCCCCTTTTGATCTATGGTGACGCTGATATTAAGCTTCACTGCGGCTTCACTGAAGCCTCAGTTTCTGAGGTGAGGGCAGGCAGGGTAGCCCTTACGGGGGGTGAACACGGTGTAGATGTCTGGCAGATGCCTTCTGCGCGGTCTCCAGGCCCGCGTCTTCCCTGACAGCCACGCGCCTCCCGCAGATTCCGGGGATGCCGCTTTGCGTATCTTGGCTACAGCGCCATGTCGATGACAGCAGTCACCTAAGCCCTCGCTGCAGCAGCGAGCGTCGTCACCCTTACACGTTCTGAATTGTATTACATAATTAAGAGCATAGTTAAATCCTCGTCCCCTGGTGCTTTGTAGTGTTTGCCTGCCAATATTAGCTCCTGTGTCCCACAAATTCAGAGCTTGGACGTCTGCAGCTGAAATGCCCATTGAGTCGTATGTACAAATGCGTCCGAGGGCTGAGTGAGCGTTTAGTGTAGAGATGGACAAGGCTGGATTGCACAGCGTCCTCCTGTAGCGCGCGGCGGGGGGGGGGGGCTGCCTTGTTGCACTTTGGCATCTAGCCGATTTCTCCCCTTGAAACGATATCCAGCTTGAAGAGTAAGCCTGAGGTGGAATGGAATAAGGAAATAAAAGAATCAGACGCCGGGCTGCAGATTAGTCTGTGTGGAAGTCCGGTGACACCCCCTGGGGATCTCCCCCCCCCTCCCTTCCAGGTACCTGTCCTTCTATAGGCAGACAGTGGAGCTGCTTCAGCACTGCGGAGTTCTGTGTGTGGGGCAGGCCCACCTGCCCGTGGTGTCGCAGGCCGTCTCAGCCCTGTGGAGGAGTTTGCCTCCAGAGCGCAGGGCCGCCTTCCAGACCTGCAGCCAGGCGGCGACGGCCCACCTCCAAACAGACTCATCCCAGGGACCGTCACAGACCAACAGCCAGGGGGCGTCCGGGTCTTCCGGCTCCACCTTTGAGGAGGTAACTACAATAGGCCGAAAGAGCGGCTGGGAAAGGAAAGGAGGGACTGGAAGTAGTGGAACCAAGGAACCAGGAAATGCTACTGTGCCTGTAAAACCCCGCATGAGTGACCCCATAAAGAGCTGGCAATGGGCCCATTGAAATGACACTTCCCAAAGGGTCTCAGTTGTGCTAGCAATTTTATTTTTTAGGAGGTAGTTTATCAGGTTAGGAATACGGACCAGTCAGGCCAAGAGCCTGTCTGATGGGGAGTTCAATAGTAGCAGTACTTCTTGTTTTGTCTGGGGTTCGGGGGGGG
>JABFEB020000001.1:29840616-29861472 GCA_019775895.2 Stomatorhinus ivindoensis | reverse complement strand
CACCAGCTGTCAAGCAGAAAATACTGGCATTAACTAGGCTGTTTGGGGGCTCAGATGTGAGCCAGGGGTGGACAACTGGGAACAGAAGGAGACCAGGATACATTCGGAGGCTGTAACTCTGCCGCCAAAACCCAGAGTGCAGCGACTGCTTTAAACTGATGGGACTGACAAACAGCAGCTCTTTGTCTTCCATTAGCCGCCGATCGAAAAATGGGCGTTGCAGACTGCAGATGCCGAGGCTGGCCCCCCCACTCGGTGGCTGTGCGCGTCCACCCTGTGCGCCCCCTTGTACCAACCCAACGGTGTATTTGGCGACTTAGTTTCAGTGTAATTGCCCAATGTGACCCTTTTAACCTCTGTCGGGTGTTAAATGATGGAGTACGGATCAGGCGTGGTCAAGATTAATAAGGTGGTGATGACCTAGCCAGGGGAGGGCTTCTCCTTCCCCGGCTCTCGCCTGGAATCCCGGGTCCTTACAAGGTTGTAGCAGGACACCCCGCTATCCAGCAGAAACTGTAAAGGGGACCTTTAGGTGCGTGAAGGTAGTGGGTCGGCGATGACGCTTCGGTCTTAGTTGAAAGTATGTGACCCCCCCTCGCCTGCATCCTGTGGTCTTATTAGCAGTAAATGCTTATTCAGCTCCTTCACGTGCAGCTCATCAGCCCCATGTCCACATACCCCTTGGGCTCCACAGAAGGGAATCGTGCCCCCAGCGTGGCACACCTGTCCCGGGGCCGGCTGCACTGTAGACCTGCTGAATGTTAACAGACACCCCCTGCCCCCCTGCAGGATCTGTGCCTGCCGGCGGACTACGAGACCATTTTTCTGAGGTGCACTGAAACGTTTGACGACGAAGACTTATAGATGCCATAAATCCAGAGGCAGCCTGCTTTCCGTAGCCTTAAACATTTTTATAACATACCTCTTATACTCCTGTATTTTTCCCCTGGCATTTTAATCAATATGCAAATATTCTTTTTTTTTTTTACTTAATTCATTGGGGAAAAAAAACTTCCAGATCAGAAAATTGAGTTGTTTGGACTCTGATGTTCCAAGACCTTGCAGTGTTTGTTTCCATAAATGAAGCTGCTCCGGAGGTGCGTCTGTCCCCTCACTGCGCACAGTCCCACTGCGGCTGGATCACCGATGCACCGCTGGCCCGCTAAAGCTCTGCTCGGATGCTGCATCACCGCCGAGGAACTTCGCTCATTCATTACACGGCACAATCACACCGCTACATTAAATTTTAACTGAATAATTAACTCGGGGAAACTTTTAGTACCCTTTTGTGATGAAAGGAATGCTGACGTGGGGCCAGTGTTGTAAGAAGTGCTAAGGAAACCCCATTAAAAGTTCAGCGGGAGGGCATAAAGACCGAACGAGCAGATGTTACGAGGCGAGCCTCTTAAAAAAAGTCCATCTCTCTTTAGCGTGCAAAGACATGATGAGTAGCGAGTTGATTTCAGTCAGTTCTTTTATTCAGGTAGTAGTTTGTCTATCACCACTTCCCTAAACAGACATCTTAGTCTCATGGTCTTCGGCTCTCGCACTGGCACACGCACACGCACACGCCAACACACACTCATGCCTACTTGCTCGTCTTGCCTCCCACACGCTCACCCCTCAGGGCAGTGGAGCTTAAGCTCAGTTACACCACGTGCGGCGGGGCGGGGGCACCTTCGCTGCAGTCAGCCCCTCCCTGCCCGGGGGAGGCCAACAGGGCCGACGTCACTCCAACAGCTACGCTAATCTTCACCTGGCGGTCGTCACGGCCCTGCCGCTGCAGTCTCACACTTCTGGACAAGTCCAGCCAGCATCTACCTCTTCTCCCATCTGTGGATAGTGCATTGTTTTCTTTGCCTGTTTGCTGTTTTCACATTAAAATTTTTAAACACATACTGATACAAAATACTGACAAGTAAAAACAAAAACGGGCGATGTCCTTCCATTCTCTGTGGGAAACGGGAAGTCCACCTGGACACGTTGAACGGTGCAAGTCTAAGGTGTGTCGGCTTCTGAGGATGCTGCAGGGACAGCGGAGGGCGATAGTGTGGCCAGAGTCGCTGCGGGGGAAGCCAGAGGCCTGGAATCCGGTGATGTCAGCATTTTGGATGTGTCAGTCACGGGGACCGTCTAGATCAGTAGCCAATCACATCTCAGCGTGCTTCCATAAGCCTCATTAGTGACTTGGGTTCCACCCATCAACCACCATCAAGCTAATCTTGAGATGCCAGGAAGCAAATTATACAAGAAACTTTCATGATTCACAGTTCAACCTTTCTTACAGAGTTTCTGTGCAGTCAATGCATGAATAACTTTGCAATAGAGCCTCTCAGACTGAGTTCGTAGCCCCAAGATGTCATTGCAGTTACCACCCCTGCAAAGTCAGGACTTACTTTGAGCAAGACAAGCAATTAATTTTGAAATAAAATTTGCATTAGCAGTCTCTAGAACATATAAAACATTTTCCTTGATTGCAACAAGCATTTCTGCACATTTATTCTCATTGGTGAGTGTCACAGTTTAATATTTTACTGTGAGATATTCCAGGATATTTCCAGGGCTGCTGTTACAGGTATAATTGTTACGTTTCTTAGCATTCAGATGCCCAGCACATCAGTCTCCCTGACTCACTGGGTGGGCACAAGAGGACAAACCCTATGTTTTGCTTCTGCTTATTAGCGACACACAGCAGAAGGAGCATGGCCCCAGGATGGGGCCTTGCAGCACTCATCCGTCTTGGCTTCGTTGAGCACTTTGCCGTTGGCACAAAAAATGGCAACATCGAAATGAAACCAATAAACAGAGCTGGGTAGCTGAACGGAGCGCGACTTGCCTTTTAGCTGTGCCATGGGCTTGGGGGGGGGGGGGGGGGCTTTCCAATGGGAACATCCTTTTATTTGCTAGCTGCGTATCGCGGCATTGGTTGTTTGGCATGTGTTGGTTATTTTTCTTTAAATGTCGAAGCTGGACCCCATGCATATGGCTGCTTCACCAGTTAAGCCAGACTGCCGGTGAAGGCAAACACATCCTCATCCTTCTGTTTCACAGATATCTGTCCAGGTCATTTCTACTACCACTGGCTCTCACATGAAGGCGTAAACAATGCACACATACCAGAGACATGGCAGACATTCTTACGACCCCTGCGGCTGAAGTCCAGAGAAACCTAGAGCTGCACGGACAGTCTGAAGGCCTAACCACACCTGAAGCGTCCCACAGAGACCCAGAGGCCACGTAGAGGGTGTCCCAAGCATTCCGGCCCCAGGGGAGCCGGGCTACGCGCGAAGCGAGAGGCCTAGCTGTCGTTTTCAGCCGTCATGTACTTAAGCGCCGCGAAGCCGTAACGCCGTGACATGTTCTGCTGGAACTCCTCCTTAAGCGTCTTGAGGCAGACGCGGTACTGTTTGTTGGAGCGGAACTTGGTGATGTCGAAGCTGGGTGCGTGTGGCATGTGGATCATATAGGCGTTGGGCAGAACCACAAATTCATACTCCTGAAAGAGAGTGCATCTGTCACCATAAGTGATAGAACAATCTCAGGGCAGCTTACACAGCAAGACTTGTGACTAACAGTGAGAACCATTCATCTTCATATGCAACCGAGTTACGTGCATTCATGTAATTAACTTCTGCCTGCGTTTAATGTTCACATTCAAAAATTAAACCACCACTAAAGTGAATGATGTTTAATTTGAAATGTATTTAGAGCCAATTCCTCAACCTTGCTCAGAGTAAAAGGGATTTAATGATCCAGTCAATATCTAAATATTAATTTAAACCTTTTGAAATCATAGGCTCCTTTCTGGACTTGGCGCATCATTAATGAACCTCAGGACACAATATTTGAAAATATATGCAGCAACGAAAGCACAGTTACCTGAGCATCCAGCTCCATGATATGGGCCACTTTGTTCCACCCGAAGCCCACGAATCTGCGGTCGTACTCGGGGCTGTCGCACCGCACCATGACATAGGGCTCGAAGTCGGCCTCCCACTGCACACGATACGGCGTGGTGGCGGTCCTCCACTTGGCGAAGTTGGTGGGGGCGTGGCCCTTTGTCCACACGTGGTACCTTGGATGGGAGAATGAATTGCAGCGAGACTGCAGCATGAGCAGGTTGAAGTATATATGCTTTTGAACTGAAGTAGCAGTAAGACCTTCCTGACAACTATAGACATATACCACTAGCAGGTACATATACACACATATACATATATACACACATACACAAAGTGAAGGCATTTCACTTTCGTTTTTTTTTTTTTAAACTAAGGCCCATTTTTATTAACAGTGTATTCCGATGAAAGAAAGCCATCGCTGAATCGAAGGAAGGCCCTCCATCCCTAGCAGAGCCTGGGAGATATGGCTGGTGCTTACCTGAAGGTGAACAGGGTGCCCATGTCCAGCTGAGACAGGAGCTCAGCCTTAGACTTGGGATAGGACAGGCGATAGCGCAGTGTCTCGAAAGCAGGCACAACCAGGGCCTTTTTGGCGTTCACCATGTCAAGCTGCACAACAGATTTCCTGGTGGAGATAGAAAACAAGTAAGGACTGCCCCTTTGTGTGACCAGCAGAGACACGACGTCCCGCTCAAGAGCGAGTTAGTTCATCGACCCGAAGATTTTTACAATCCTGAGACTGTCATCTGAAAAGCGTCAGTCAATAACTGCATAGCACATTAGATCTGTGACCCTTCCAAGCAACCTCTATAGACATTCATCAATTCATCCATTCGGTCATCTTTCAACCATTCAATACAAGCTGGCTAGGAGGCAACAGCACAGGGCAACAGCACGGGGAACATGCTGGACAGGTTGCGCATTCATCATAGGACTTAAATGGCCAATGTGGCTGATATAGAGATGTCAGTTCACATAACTACAAGTCAGGTGGGGAGAAAACCAGAGGACCCAAAGGAAGAGCGCATAACACCAGAGAACATGCGGGCTCCACATACAAAGAAGGGCATGATTCAAACTCCCAATTTTGGCAACTGCTGCGCACTAAGCCTTAATACTGCCAGGCTAAGGAAATTAATAAACTGATTTAAAGTTGATGATAGGAAGTGGACCACAAAGAAATACGTGTGGAGCTTACAAATGGATATGCAAGCATGCTTTAATGAAAATATATGAAATGCTGAGGTCAAGTTCTGGCATCCACTAAAGTGCTTCAATAATTTAGCTGGAAAATTGTCAGAGTAAAAATCTCTTGGCGGTGAGGAAGCACAGCATCGTGATAAGCATGCTCCACTCAAAATCATCGTTTTCTGTGTAGACTCTATAAAGCAAACTCCACATAATCAAGTGCTGCTGGTCGTCACTTCAGCTCCACTATGGCAGGAACCTGCTCACCTGAGGTACTCGTAGAGTCCATACATGGGCAGGAAATCGATGTCAGACAGGAACATGTACGGAGTGTTGACCTGCTTCATAGCCACGTTGCGCAGCAGGTTAACGGGGTAGAACTGGCCCTCCTTGTAGACGATGTGGTAGCCCACGTTGCTGCGACTCATCAGCACCTCGGAGCCCTGGGCGTAGCGCAGGAACTGCTGGGCCTCCGCGTCCGACAGGTACAGCGCCAGGCTGATGGGGCCCTCCCAGTGCTTACAGATGGCCTCCAGCATCTGCAGCCTGGAGCAGAGGGCACCCGTCGGATCAGTTCTGGGAAGGAGGCCGTGCCTTCTCCAAATTCACCATGTCTATGATCTTGCTTACACTGCGTCGTCTAACAGGTATACATGTGTCAGCTTTAGCTAGAAATTACCATCGTTTTCAAAATGCCCAACTTCAGAGCAACCCAGAGACAAATTCTCTCACACAAGGTTTACAACAAACATCAGGTTCCAATATATTATGTAATGACTATTCTAAATTTGTAATTCTGGCATTTATCATCTCGGAGCTTAAGCTCTGGTTTATGCCATAAGTTGGTGTCTCAGTGAAACAGGCATGTATACACAAAAGTAAATGCACCCCCCCCCCCTAACAATTAAGACTCAGAATGAAGAACAGGCAAAGAATTGGTAGGACTGATCTGCCAGAAGCTAAGGGGTGCTACACGAATGGTGACAAGGCTCAGAAGTGCGATTAAGAGAGAGCTCAAGCGTGTCCATTGGGAACCACTTAACGAACCATCCCTCATGAGAGTGCAAACAGTACGCGTAGTCACTGTGACAGGGCAGCAGTCACAGTCAGTTAACCGCGTATCACGCCTCACTCTACCGGTAAACCTTCTGCCAACCTTTTCATTAGCCGAAGCCACTTATGATCAGCCCAACGCAGGACTTCCCAGGAAGCACTGCTCCCTGGTTACCCCCTACAGACCGCCACCGGCCTTGCCGCCTCTTTCTGACGTCCACACCCAAAAATGGGACTTCAAAATGCAGGTCCAGTGATGTAACAAAACGACACAAACCCTACCTTGTGTACAAGATCCCCGGGTGTGTTGTTTAAAGCTTAGTTAGCTGCAGAATATCTCGTTTTCAACTGATTTCCGTAAAGAACAAAAGTCTTACTTGGCTTAAAAAAAAATCGACATGCATAACCCAACAAAAGCTTGTACAGAATATTAATATTTGGTTTCATGTACCAATTAGCATTTGATTCGGCAGCTCTGTGCACCAGATAACCCAGCAAAGAAACCAAGAAAATAAACACGCTGAGCGAGGCTGCACACAGCACAGACAGAAGTCAGGGAAAATAAGACGGGAGAAGCACAATGGCTTCTCAAGCGTAAGCTTCACACCTCTTTATACTCTTACTATGAAAATGTCAAACCTGTATTTGAATTCAAATGAAGTACATATTAAGCATGTTTGCATCACCTTCAATTACCAAGATACTTTCAGGAGCAAAATAATCTATCTGATTAGCATATAACCGCTGATGACAATGTCCCAGATTCACCTTGGTGACTGTTTGATTTGCGTACGTTTACGGGTGTTTCTGGTTAAGCAAAAATTTTGTTGACAATGTATATGGTTTGATCCCTGAATATTAAAAAGAAAAGAGGCAATTACCATATAAAGGGCACAGGAAATTCTAAAACAGATTCAAATTCATCATTCAACATCATCCCTGCATGCCTTGGAGAGAAATCTTCATGATCTTAGTGAAATTAAAGTAAATTAAAGCAACGCTTATCAGTTCATATCGTAGCAGTCCATGCAAATACCGGGTAGCCACTTTGGGAAGCTAGACATGTGGAATGTTACAATTATATGAGCTGGGGAATTGGAAGGAGTAGATGGGTTAAAGCAAGTTTGCCTTTGAAGGGCTTCTGAAAGTCTGCACAGCAGGAGGCTTGGAGGAAGAGAGGTAGAGGGTCTTGGACCCCCAAGCTCACGGTATAAAGGGAGGATTGCATGGACGGCTGCAGGGCTGTCATCCATCACCCGTGGCAACGATTGACCTACCAAAGCCTTGTGAAAGTTAATGAGAGACCACGGCAAGGCGATAATCGGACATAAACATAGACATCATGTCCTACATCGCAATGAGGAACTGTGTTTCCAAGCCACAGAATAATAAATAAAAATACATAACAGATTTTGTCACTTGATATGCTTTGAGAAGGTTTCTATTAATTGGGCGGCAGCTATTATCTTTTCTTTGACTAAGATGCAGCTAGCATTTTTCCAGGAAGGTTGGAATTCAATCTACACTTAAAACTAAATCCATTATTCATCTAAACCAAATCTTTTCATCAAAGACCAGTGCTTGCTTTTATCGTGGAGTTCTCAGAGATGTTTGCATGTCATTACAATTCAATTAAGTGGCTATTGAATCTCTTAAAAAACCCAATGTTCATTACAAGCTGTCTTGTGTGACATGTCTGATTCCATCTTAGCAGACTGAGTCTACCACCCGTGCAGGAGATGTTCCCACAAATCAACGAGATCCAGTAACACAAATAAAGGTTGTACAGCACATTATCTGCCTCCCATGGCAACACATCGGGCAGACAGAAAGACCTGGCTTTTGTGTTGGTTCCTCTCTGCAGGAATTCCAAGGACATTGGAGGTATTATAAGAGAAAACATGCGCGTTTCTCCCTGAACAAACACAGACGCTGCATCTTTATTCCAAGGGTGTGTGCACAGACGCAACTTTACTGTGCGTCAAATAAACAGAGGCACCGCCAAAAGTGTAGGCAGGGTTCCTGGATGCACACGTCTGCCTTGATGTCACCAGTGAGAGCTAAATGGAGCAATAAATCAAAAATAACTCTGGGGGTTTTATCTCTAATTTGTCCTGGAATTTCACCGTAAAGGCCATGAAAGCCCAGTTCTCTCATTTTAAATAAATACAGGAAAAAGAAACTTTTCATTGTTTTTCTTTCTTAAATGTACAGACAACTCAATAATTGCATCGAATGGAAAATTTGAATTCTTCAATTCCTACCGTCTACAGATGCTTACTTTTACGGGCAAAAAAAATTAATTTGAAAAATTCTGTGCAACATGTCAACCATGTATTTTGAACAGTATAGCGCAGTTTAATACAGCAGAACTGCAGTCTTTGCACTGCTGTTGCAGCCTCCAGCCACTAGGGGGATAATGGAGTATAACCGTGGACTATACCTGTCCATGGAGAGCTGGGCCACCAGCGTGACGTCTGTGTGGTCGTCGGCCGGCTCGTACTCGTAGTGCAGAAAGTACAAGTGTGTGCGGTGCACCGTGAAGCGTTCCCGGCGGAACTCGTAGCAGGGGTCATCCTCGTCCAACTCAGACAGGGTCTTCTGGAGCTGCATGGAGGGGTGACAACGGGACCTCAGATGGCTGGTCAGAGTAATTCCATCCCGCTGCTTTAGCAGATGCTAGCACGCTCCTGCTGGCACATTCAGGACAGCCCACATGGCCTACATTTAATGCGCTAGCTGTTTATTCAACTGTGTCTTCTAACTGGAGCAATTCAGGTAAAGTAGGTTAAATCAGACAATGACGTCAACATGCGGCAGGGAACTTGGGGACCAAGGTCATGTGACTGCCACCACTCCACAAGTACATTCAATTAAAACACTATTCACCAAGGTAAAACATTTTTACAGATAATGAACTGGGACAAAAATACAGTGCTTAATGAAAAAAATCAATAACAGAGCAAACTAAATTTAGTACAAAGAACAACTCAGAATGGTCATGAATTTGTCAATGTGCAAACAAGGTGCTTTAATAACACAAATGATCATGCCTGAACAAAATATTTATTCACCAATTAAGGATCACAGGAAACCCAATGCTTATTCTCTCTTCCCTAAAAAATACAGGAGCCAGGATGCGTTTGTGGTGAACATATCCGTTGCACACTGACCCAAGGCCCATCAATAAGTCAGATCTGCCTCAGCAGGCCAGTATTAGGAGGCAGCCCCCTGCGTTCGCTGGTCTTCATCCCGACCAACGTCCCAGGTGACTTAATTAGGCAAATCATTTCCTCAGCAAGATGCATTTATTTACCAGTCTGTGCTCTGCAGTTTCCAGGGCAAATCGTTTCCTGAGCTAAGACAAAAACAAAAAAATAAATAAAAGGCTTCTGACAACAAAATTCAAAAAGAATGTCTGTCGATCGCCTTGGAAATGTAAATCTTCTCCAACAATGAGATCAATGGAGTCAATGAGAGCTGGGGTATCAAAGGAAAACAAAACCACAGGTGACGTCTATGCCTTTATAGTGACTACTGAAAATCGGACATAGTGTGTTTCCCCACCTTTTGAAGGTCAAGCTCCAGGTGGTACCCATGCAACCCATAATGTGATTCATTCCCTTAACCTCATCCTTTGAATACAGATGTTATTTAATTGATATAGCAGAGTTTCTGGCCAGGTGGTTTGAATTTAGCTTTTTTTTGTACATATCACAATGACATTTATACTTGTGTGCTTCCTGCACATGATAGTACCAAATAAGTACAAGGTACAAAATGCAGAACATCCTTAAAAAGTGAACGCCAGCTCTGGGAGACAAACCTACACTTGCATTCGCCTTGAAAACAACCTGTTTATCTAAGATGTAGACGTTTTACTGTGACTAAAAACAGTCACCCAACAAGCCATTCTTTTAGCACATAGACATTTAAAATAAAATCACCAACCCCCAAGAAGTTCCAGCTTCAAAGGCTGGTGGCAGAGCATGTGACACAGGTTCACTGGTACTGTATGTCTAGCATTTTAAGGAGATGCCATATAATCCCAAGTCAGCCAAGCCTAACTCTGCGTATCATCACTGTCACCTTCAGGGTACGGTTAAAGAAACATTGGGGGGGGGGGAACCGGGAATCGAAAGAATTAGAAGGAATTTTTAAAAGACACTTGTCCAATAAACAATCAGATTCAAAGAATGGGAGAGCTTACATTCTCACTGTTGCGATCAGCCTCGCTGGGACAGCCGAACAGCTCACGTCGCAGAAGGTTGCCGTCATACTCCAGGAAGGTAAGGTAGAGGTTACGAAAGAACTCCACGTGCTTGTTCTTCACCCGCAGCTTCTTGGGGGAGTTCCAGTGGATGACCTGGAAGCGGAGGAGAGTCATTGACACGAGCATTTTCAGGAAGCGACAGCAGCAAACCACGAGGTGTTCTCTGGAAGCTTTCTCACAGATGGGATGTAGGACGAGCGCCAATGCAAGAAATGCCTTTCCAGCTTAGAAATCAGAAAAAATAAAATGGTAACATAATTTGAAGGAGAGGAGTAAGGGGTGCGATGGCCTGTTCTTGGTGGCCTAAAGGAATTTTCAAGCCAACCCTGGAAAACAAGACCCACCTTAAGATCTGACACGTCCTTGTAGCATTTCTCGGATCGGGTGTGGTCCGACAGCTGCACGTTCCAGAAGCAGGGCAGCTGGTACACCAGGAAAGGATTCTGTTTGATCACTGCATTAAAGATGTCCTGCAGAAAGAGTAAGATGGCCTCACGTCAGCATGCTTGATGGGATGACCTGCAACCTGGAGAAAACATTCCTTCTGGAACTCATGATGATGTTTGTGCAAGACCCATTCAGGCGATGCCATTGCAAAGGCGGACAATCTCATCATGCAGTTGACATAAAGCCCCATAAAGACTGGCACCAGCCACCTACACTCCTCCTGACTTCGTGAAACCAAGCAAAAGTGCAGCAATCGAGACCGGATCTGCTTCGTCTAACGGTGCAGTCTCCATTTCTCCAGTGACACGCAATGGGCACTCTGCTGAAGGTCATTTGAAAAAAGGCAGCATTTTCGTGATATTCCAGCAAAAAATAAATAAATAAATACAAAATCAGGCAGTCAGATCTATCCTCCAGGTACAGCTACGAGTCAACCAGAATGTTTTGCTCTTAACCCGAATCGTATATATATTTTGCTAACCGGGGGGTGGGGGGGGATGCGGGCAAAGAGAATATTCCTTGATATTGGAATTGTTTATAATCTACAGAGCCTGCATTCGGAATGAGCACCGTACCAGCGCAGAATCCCAAATCGGCCTAGAGGCAATGAGCATCACATCGTGAATGCAAGATAAAAAAAAGGACTCGGGGGCCAGACTGCCGGCCGCAGATCCTGGAAGCCTTTGTTGAAAGGGCCGATGTGCAAAGCGGGAGGCCCCACCAGAGCTTTGAGGAGGCCCCACCAGAGCTTTGAGGAGGCCCCACCAGAGCTTTGAGGAGGCCCTCTCTGGTTTTAAACATCCTCTGTTACGGAGCCTCCACCAAGAAAGCACCCAGGTACAGGAACATCAAAAGCGGGCCCACAAGTGCCTGCATCCAGCAGCAATGAGGAACTGCACCGATGCTCTCCTTCCCCAGCCCGGACCGCACCAGTGAAGACAGAGACAGACTGAGGGAAGGCTTCCGTAAGTGTAGTGCAGTCTTAATTAGAATCCTGAAAAAAGTCTATTGCACAGAACTATGGGTAATCAATGGCAAAGGGGCAACAAGGTAACAGGACAATATCCAAGTCTGATATGAATTATGGATCTGTCCCCTCCTAAATGCAGGGAGTCAGTCGACTGTGCCTTTAACCGCAGTGACAGTAACACCCCGGCGAACGTGCCGCATGGACCCACAAGGGAGCCATAATGGGGAGGGGGGGGGGCAATTAACGAGGCCAGCGTGTTCCTCTCTCACCAGCTGGACCCGTTTCTATTTTAACCATGCTCCGTAAAATTTATATTTTCGGCAGCTATGACTTCATTCATAATTCAGATCTGAACCTTCGTTACTTTTGGAAAATCCTTTATCAGCCTGGCACATCTACAGAATGACCCTTGGCAGACCACAAGTGTCTGGACCCATCAAGCACAGACCTTACAGACCTGCATGAGGTCATTATGAAGAAAGGGTTCTGAGACTCCTCATAACCCCACGATCTGTGATGAAATGCTACGACTATGAAGGAGGCCTCTGACGCACGGAGCTGCTGTTAGCCTTCACTAAGAGCGAAGCAGAAGATCCAGGGACCTCTTACTGGTGCCCCTTCACCTTTCCTTCATCATCAATGGCCAGCAAGCCAGTTAACACATTCTGCCACCTGGAATAACGCTCATCTTCCAGACAAGCACGTTCACAGTTCCCGCGTGCTCATCGAGCAGCCAGGCACTTTTTGGAAATAAAAAAAGGAAAAGGTATTTTAAGTGAGGAACGCTTGTGTGTTGAGTTTTTACATGATTGCTTCATTTCAGACTTTCTGCACTCAGCAGTACCTCGTTTCCTCTTGTTTATACAAACGTATCTATTCATGGACACAAACGCAGAAGCCGACGGAGAGAAAGACAAGCAACCAGGGACATTATGGACAAGTTATATTTTCCAAACATACATCATCACTGCCTGTAACTTCAGTGGGTGGTTTTCAAATGGAGAAGACTAAAAACAACTTCACCTTAAGAAAAACAAACTACATATAATACTGGACGTCATAGTATTGTGATGTCATAAAAGATTCAGCAATTCGATAAGTGAAATTGAGTGACCCAGTCCTGCATCCCGATTCAAGGTCTGAGACATCATAAATGACCGCAGGAAAATATCAGTGGTCAGCTTTATAACTGTGGTGCCATATTTTGTGATACAAAGATGGAACAATGGGATGTCAAAGATGGAACAATGGGATGTCAAAGATGGAACCACGGGATGTCAGATGCCATGCGACTTCATGATGCCATATCAATCACATAAAATTCTGGACAAAGGCTTGTCTGTTGCGATTGTGAGGTCATGCATAATTGAAGTCAAATATGCAGTGTCACTAGCAAATTATCTATGCATTTATAAAAGCCCGAAGGAATATTAAGCTAATGACACATTCCGTAGTTGACTAGAGTAGTTTATGAAGCCAGTAATACACAGAATCTCAAAGATAAAAAATTCTCTTCTAATAACTAGGAAGTGACCCATTTGGCAAATTACAGTTTGTACCTGAAAAGGAAGAAGCAAGTAAGATAACTCCTTTGTTGTGTGATGGTAATACATGCAAATTTTGGCTTTAATCAGTCAATCGAGCACTTGGATGCCACAGATGGCGGCGATAGTGCGGAAGGATGAGTGTGCAAACAGAGGGCGGCTCACCTGGTCGGCCAGCGAGGTGGAGAGCATGCTCATCAGCTCCCGCTCCGCCGTCAGGCGCCACATCTGCTCCCACTTGAGCTTCCGGAGTCGGTCCAGAAGCAGCAGGATCACCCCTGGGTGACAGGCACGCGCACAGTGTCAGCAGGGCATTGCTTTGGCGTGACACACAGATTTATCCTAGAGTCACCATTATATGACAGACAGGCACACAGGGGCCTCTGGGGGTGTGAAGCACTGA
Organism: Stomatorhinus ivindoensis; assembly: GCA_019775895.2. Classification (NCBI taxonomy): domain Eukaryota; kingdom Metazoa; phylum Chordata; class Actinopteri; order Osteoglossiformes; family Mormyridae; genus Stomatorhinus; species Stomatorhinus ivindoensis. The sequence continues at coordinate 29,847,692 of JABFEB020000001.1, read as the reverse complement.
TTGATCACCTTCACAATCGGCAGGAGATTAGAAACACCCCCCCCCCCTCCAAATTTGGCAGAAGTGACCCACTCATAGATACACCCTCATTTGTGTTCACCTCCAGGAGTCCAAACTGATTTCCGTTGCACTTATAAACAGCATGACAGGGTAGAGGCAAACTTTGCATGACCAGGGAAGGCACAAGAGTCCAAAAGCACTGGTGAGGACGGCAGCCAGAGAGGAAAGTGCTCGGTCACGCTCGGACCACGGCAAACTGTATTCGCACCCACAGAGCTGCAGGCGGCGTTCCAGCGTGGGATCCCCGCAGCGGGAGACATGGGGATGGATGCTCTCCTATTAATAAAGGACTTTTAAAAAAAGACACCGACTGATTCGTCCTGTCGCTCCCACTTCTTGAAGCAATCCTTCCTCCTGACAGGCACGCCTTTATCAGGGAGTCGGAGACGGCGACGGGCCGCTCCTCCAGTCACAACACGCGCTCTCTAAACGCAGACGATAAAGCCGCCACCGGCGGGGAACAATCGATTGTTTGGGAAAGCTGCTAAGATGGGGAGGGGAACAGGGACGGCTGACGCATCACCGGCAATTTGCAATACCTCACAGCTCACGCCCGAGCACCGTGGGGCCCCATCTGCGGCATGTCGAGAGCAAGACTCCGACTGCCAAGGAGGCCCCGCATCATAGCGTGATACAGATATATATATATATATATAAATAATGTGTGTCGTCTATTACGGACTAGAAAACACAGTCGTGATTAAGTTATCAAGGCTTCCCTTCGCCTGAAACACACACGAGAATGTCACTCTGTCAGCCACGTCAGGAGTCATCAATCAATCAGGCCCCGCAGGCGACACCGGAGACCACACAGCCGCATCCAAGCTTGAGCCGGCTGCATTCTTAGAGCACGAGAATGAAAAATTTGAGGACAGATTCTGATGCCAGTTTAATACGGAAGGGAAAAAAAAACAATGGTGCCATGATTGTTTTACGTTATGTGTGAGATCCTTATTCAGCTGATTTTACATCATGCTAAAATACAAAAAATTTTCATTTGTTTTCAAGATAAGCTGTAATCGAAGTGTCGAAATATGTTACACAATCGGGTCCTTTTTTTTAAAATTGTTAAATCCAAATTTACTTCCTGAGGCAGAAAGCAAGTCCTCAGCACTGAGGAAGGTGTTTCTGGTCTACAAATGGCTCAAATTCTGCTGGCTAAGCGAAGTTCACGTAGGTGGGGGAGAACAGTATGTTAGGTAACAAAAATCAGGGGGAGGCGGGAGTGGGGAATCTAAAAATCAGCAAACGACGCCTGACAAGTCAAAGACAGATTAACTAAAAACATGAAGCAAAACGAAGTGAAGGAATAGAAAGCTTCCCCAGTGATTCTATTGTGCTTTAAAAATGGCGTCAGAGATCCGCCTTCTGTTTCTTTGTCCATTTTCTGTTACTCCAGCTGTGCCTCCTTGCATCTCTCCAGATTGCTCTCTGTTCCGGCATTTGCATTCACGGCGGCTGCACCGCAGACTTCACGGCGCTCCTGCGAAGCTGGCCTGTGGAAAAAGGCTGGGTGCTCTTGTTTTTGCCAGCAGATCAAGCGAGTGCACACCACGGGGAAAGGTGGATAAAAAATAACAGGCAACCCAGAGAGGAGGGATTGCCGTGGTAACGGACCATAGTCAAATACTCCATCTATCCCTCAAGGCATTTTCTGGAACCATAAAACCGTTCAGATTACTATATATTCCCCATATTTCTTTTCATAAACCAAGATGACAGCAAACAAACAGAAAATTCTACTGTCAAAGCAGCAGGAAATTCAGTCATTCAGCAAATGTAGGTGCACTTCATGGAAAAACAAAGATGCAAGTGGATTTGACGGCCCACGTCCTGGAAACAAGGACCAAGCACTCACCCGTGTTGAAGCCCCGCCCAAGGGCTGGCCATGGACGGTGGTTCTTCCATAGGTTCCCCAGGTACCAGTCGCTCTGGTTCTCCACCAGTCCCAGTACCTGCTGACCTGAGGAAGAAACAATGACGGGGAGCTGGATGATAGTCCTTTAACTGGTTCTACAATGATGGGGCATTGAAATGGCAGATGAGTTTCGACCAAGCGAATCTTCAGCCCTAGCCCAAGTTAATCATTCCGTACAAAATCATTTATGACCAGCAGCACACATCGGAACCAAAGCACGTAGCATTTCTTAGAGAGTCATGGGAGACACCCAGGCAATAGAACAAACATTCTAAGGATGGTCTGGACCAGCTGCCCAAAATCTCCTCCCCTCTCCCCCCCCCGGACATATCCCATTGTTCTTTGCTGCCTGAGAGGCTAAGAAAGAGTGTATTCTGGGGCCAGAAAAGAGGAGAAAACTGGAGCCCACAGGGGCTGAGTGATGTGATGGGGAACGGAGATGAAATAGGAAGAGAGACGGGGGTGTATAGGCAGCTTTAATGAAGGCTGTAAGGAAGATTAATGGCGGCCTACTGCAACAGGCTTCTTCAGGCAGACATCCCATTAAATAATTTAAAAACCGCTCCACAGTGTCACTCTCAAGGTGACAACAGAACGTGCAACTCAGAGCATCTCCCACCACCAACCTAACCCCTCATGAAAATGCAGCATCCCATAATGAAGGGGGTGAGCTCACGGTGAGGTTCTGCCAATTAGCTCCAGGACTGACGCGCACCTCGGAAACTCCAGGAAACTCGGAGCACAAAACAAGCGAGAACGTCTAATCTGCCGTGATCACTTTAAATCGGCCGCCGGCCGCGGGAGATTGGGGGTGAAGCCCAGCACCGCGGGGCCCAGTGGGGGCCCTTCATGTTCTCCCGCGACGGCCCTTCCACGGAAAACGCCAATCGCGCCGCTTCCAAAGGGGAGATTTGGCCGCTAGCCGCCCAGGAGAAGGATGGTGGGGAAGATGCTGAAGAGGGGGATCCGCGGAGCAATTACAGAGACGGCGTCTGCCGCAAAGGCTTGTTAATAATGGATTCAGTCCTGAATCAGAGAGAGATCCCAGACCCTAATCCAGCCAGGCCCCCGGCGCTGTCTCTAAGCCTCCTGTTCAAATGCTTGCAGTGCCGGTTTATACCAGATGTGTGGAGGGAAGGGGCACAGACTTGCTTCTCCCCAGTAGGAAATGTGTAACGTGCAACTGGCTCCTCTGTGTATTCCGTGTTTAAGCTCTCGCACATGCAGGCCATAAAACAAGCCTCTGATGGCTCCGCCGTTGCCGCTACACGATGGATGCTGCGTTTGCACATTCCCATTCCATAATGTACCCACCCCCCCGCCATCCTAACAATTGGTAACACTCAATAAACTTGTCTTTGTTTTTGGTCTTCGTGGGAATCGATCCTCCGGTCAGAATACGAATTTTACCGAAGTCTCAACACTCACTAGGAAGAAAAGAAAGCGCCAACAGCGTCGTTTAGGAGCCCTGGAAAATGAACCGAACACAAAGAAACACCGAAGAGGCGGGTAGCTTGCTTTTACGAGCACTTTTAAACGATTTCTCTGAGAACGCTCCTTTGTTTGGCCTCCTGGAAACGGGCTGGCGGAGCAGAGACACAGGGATATTCATCACGCCTTCGTTTCATTAAGTCTAGTGAGGAGGAGGAGGGCCCTAATCTGCCGTCATCTCTCCTTGGCGCCACGCCGCTACCGTCGCCAATGATGACAGGTGGCCCAAGGTTACGTGGGACGCCGCCGCCACTGAGCGCGCCCCCATCACTGCACAGCAGGAGGCGCCCTGCTGAGAGACCTGAGCTGGTAACGCAGTCTCAGGATGGGCAACCTGAATGGGGCTCCTTCAATGTGGTGTAATCCAGGTGAAAGTTCAGCGGCATAAGAAAAAAACCGCAGAGGCACAGAGGGCGGCACTATGGCCGCACGCCTCCAAGGCTAGCCGCTCTTCCTGTGTTACGCGGGTTGGCCCCCACAGTCCCAAGGCGTGCAGTTGGGCGAACGGAAGTTTCTAGTTATAGTGTGTGTATATCCTGCTAACATCCCTCCCACGGTTTGCAAAAGGTTCCAGGATCTCTCTGTGGCCCAGTACTGGATAAGTGCAATGGGACATGGACGGACGATACACATCCATAAAACTAAGTTAAGCAGGTGGTCGCGGGGGGGCACGAAACACATTCACCTTCCCTCGAACAAATTTCCCTTCGGCAAAAAAAAAAAAAAATGGCTTCTGATCGCCATACAAGCAGCCGCTGCATTGCTGTCATGATGACTCAAATGTTCCATGCCAGCTTGCATCCAGAGAACCAGATGGTTCCAAAAAGAGTGTGGGCTGTACAATGAGCAGGAGCGACAGGGCCACACATGGAGAAAACGGAGAGAACGTTTAGATCGTCCATCATAATATCCTGAGGTAACAGTCGCACGATGCTTATTTTGTAGACTGAAATCACAGACTGTTCCCTGGGCTTGTGACCTTGCGCCCCCTGCTGGCTGCCTTATTACCGGAGAAGCATTTGCCGTCCATAGCTGGAGAGGGAGCCAGAATCAGCGTGGCTAGGAAAGGGCCTACGTCTGAGCTCAACCCTTGGTCTAGGCCTCTACGTACTGAATGTATGTCTACTTGGCTGCGGGGGGGGAGGGGGTGGTTGGATGTGTATTAATCAGTTGCTTGGAGACAGCTGCAAATTGTTCCTTTAGCTTAAACACACTCAGATGGAGACTGAATGGTCTAATGGCTGTTAAACTGCGTCTGTCGCACAGAAGAGAGAGAGAACCAGCAGCTGCTCGGACTGACCAGTCTGCTTCACCGGTGTGCAAATGGCGTCCACCCTTTTGGTACCTGCCCGCTTTCTGGCACCTTCCCGAAAACTGGGGTTTTGCTTTGCCCGTCTATGCGAATTCCCAGATCAGGCACCCTGAAGCTGGGCTACTCGACGCAGCTCAGGAGTGAAACTCACACACAGCCTTATCAGGCCCGTCTAAAAATAGACACCTGAATAAAGTCCTGGAAAGGGACGGCAGGAGGTCCAGTCAGTCGGCGCCAGCCAGACCCCCCAAATTAAAAGGGCTTCAATCATCTTCTATCTGGGGGTGTTATGGAGTAGGCAGGTGAGTGAGAACTGGGGATGGGAGATATGCTTGGATCTTGAACTGAGGGTGGGGGGCAATTCAGGAATATGTATTAAATGTAGAGCGACAGGTCAAGCTGAGGGGTCCCTCAGGGTAACTATAAGGTCACGGTGACTTTTCCAGAATCACATTCCTGATCCTCTAATCCAAAGACCGGCTGCAGTTATATTTACTGCCACACAGAAGCACCCCCCCCCCCATATTAAATTAAAAAAATACTGACTGCATGAGATTTTCATTTGCAGGACTAATTTTGGGGAGCGGGTCTTCCACTTCCTGAGGTCCATGCCAGAAAGATCTCTGATCCAAAGTTCTGCTCATTAACTGCTGCTAACCCAGAACTCTCCCCAAACTGCCACACAGAGGCATGCAGGCCCAGGAACCAGGAGCACTAGGACCTGCTAAGACTGTGGCTGTGACGCTAATCCCTGAATGAAAGCCTCCTAAGCGTTTTATAACACTCATAAATAACCTCCCCAAGTTGGAGATCAAAAACATGACCTGGCCGCAAATTCAATTTCAACGCAGAGGCCAAAAGCAGAGGCACACGGCGCCCCCCCCCCAGAGAGGAGTCAACATGGATCAGCATTGATTCCTCCTTCAATTCTTCACCCGCGGAGGGGTCACGGGTCCGATTTAACGGGTCTCGTGCCGGGTGAATCGAGGGCAGTCGGGGTGCAATCAATCAACGCTCTTTACGGTCGCTCACTAGTTAAAACTGCTGAGGTCTATTCCACAGCTCAAAGCACATCCTCCCTGGACAATCAACCCTAAATATCATCCTGAGGCGGTAACATTTACAGCAACATACGAGCAGTGCTAGTAGTAATAAGCATAGCACTGAAATAACAATAAATGGCAATTAATGTAAAACTGTATATTGTTTATCTTGCTTTTAAAAGGGAAAAATAAGGGGATGTCCTGGAACAAATTCCACAGGGAGGGGCAGGTTTGTTTCTGGGGCACATTGAGGTTCCATGACCCCCGTAGTGTAATGACGGTTTCTGGCCAACAGGGGGCCCTATGTAAATGTGGTTTGAGTGGCTGTGTTGGTCAGGATCTGGATCAGCCTAAGTGGTTACGGTATGAGTGTCAACTTTGGAACACAGGGGTGACAGCTCCAGTCAGGTGACAGGCCACCTCCAAGCACGTTTAGGTCACACCAGCCGCCACGCTTCCAAAGCTGCATGACAGACTGATTGCACGGTTTCACGCTTTGCGTGTACCACCACACGCGTGACAGCACTTCCTGAAAGGGCAGAGATGTTTATCCGGACTACGTGAAAACACAGAGTAATGATGCTAAAGGCGCTTCACGACACAGAGAGAAGCTTGGCAGCGTAAAGAATGACCAGGGCGTACTGCTGGGGAACGAGTGCACGCCGGGCAGGGCCGGGGTCACAGCAGGCCCCAAGTTATGTTACACCTCCCACCTTAATTATGCCAGGCTAATTACCTGGATGGGAGCTGTCCACACCTACTGTTCCAAGCATAAAACACTCTCTGACACTGCCGTCCAATCAGGACCCACACATACAGTCGGCCGCAATTCACAAAACCAGACCCCACCACTTGTCCTCACAGAGCAACAGACAGAGGTGTTTAAAGAAAGAAAGGTCACACTCTCAGCTTCCGGGCACCATCTCTGTGCCGGTCCTCCATTAACGGTCCATACAACACCGGTGGCTCACAGGATAGGTATACAGGGGAGGGTGCCCCCCAACGAAGAGGCAGCCCCTGTCCAGTATGGAGAGATTAACACCAAGCCCCCGGCTCTCCCCGTCTGGCCTGAAGCCCAACCCTGCGCCTCCACACATCCTCACGGCGCCAGTGTGGGTGTAAATTTCACCGCCCAGCCGGGAGCCTCGGTTACAGAGTGCCCAGACAGCGACTGGAAAGTTCATTTTGCATAATTGGCACAAGCAAACTGTCTTTACTCAAGGCAGCTGTAAACAAGAAAAAATGTCCTCAA
>JABFEB020000001.1:29791613-29803617 GCA_019775895.2 Stomatorhinus ivindoensis | reverse complement strand
CCCCCCCTCAAAAAAAGTATCCTTGGTGAGGACCATAAATATTCTTATTATGGGGCACGGTCTCTTCCAGTGTCTACCCTTTGACAGTAGACTCAGAGCCCATCCATCCATCCATCCATCCATCTATTGTCTGCTGCTTATTCAGGTTTGGGTCATGGGAGCAGTAGTCTGAGTAGAGATGCCCAGACCTCCTCCTCCCAGCCATCTCTTCCAGCTCCTCTGGGGGGGGAGGGACCCAGGGATTCCCAGGCTAGCTGAGAGGAGATAACATCTCTCCGCCAGATCTACGGTCTGCCCTGGGGCCTCCTTCCAGCTGCACATTCCCTGAGCACCTCTCCAGGGTGCCCCCTAAACAGACACCCAAAGCACCTCAGCTGGCTTATTTCCACTGCTTCTATCCATGATCTAATTCTTCCTTGAGCTCATGACCATAGGTGTGGGAAGGAACATAGATCGACCAATAGATCGATCGCGTTGCCTTTCAGCTCAGCTCTCTCTCTACAACATGACAGACTAGTACAAATGTCCAGATATCTGTTGGTGCTGCACCAATACAGCTGTCAATCTCTCGTTCAATTCTTCCAGCACCCGTGATCAAGACCCCAGGATACATGAACTCCTCTGCTGAGCCTTAGATGCTTCACACTCAGCTGCGGACTACCCTGGTGCATACTGGAACTCGCAACGCTAGTAAAGCAAAGACATTAACCCAAGGTCATCATACTGGTCGACCTCCACCCCTTGCATGCACAAATGAATTCTATCCGTAAAAGTTATACACAGAATTGGCGACAAAGGACAGGCCTGGCAGAAACCAGCCCCCACGGGTTATCAGTCTGACGTACTACTGGCAATCCAGACCAGACTCTTGCTTCAGTTCACGGACCTAATGGCCTGGAGTAGACAGTCTGGCACACTCTACTCCCGAAGCACCCTCAACAGCCCCCCCCCCCCCCCAAGGGACAGGGATTTTCCAAGTCCAAAAAACACCTGAAGACTGGTTGGCCAAATTCCCTTGAACCCTCCAGTATCTCTGTGAGGGTAAAGAGCAGGTCCAGTGTTCTGCAATCAGGACAAGATCTGCATTGCTGCTCTAGTATCTGGGGTTTGACTGACTGACGGACCCTCCTCTCCAGCACCCTGGCGTAGGTCTTCCCAGGGAGCATGAGGAGTGAGATCCCTCTGAATTTGCAATACACTGAACTTGCCTTGCCGTTAGCTGGTCCAAACCCCATCTCATGTCAGAATCGCAAGCATGACTCAAAGGCTGTGGGTTGGACGTGGCTTCCAAGAACTGGCAAATCCAAGAGCTGTGATTTTGCTCAGAATGCCGTGTCCTGGCTACAGAAATCTCAGCTTGGCCTGAGTCCCTGTGTATTAACTGACCACAACCCCCTCTCTCTTCATTAGGAGACGATCTTTAAAAAGATCAGTCCGTCAATGGCCCACTTATATTGGAACCACCACCCCAGTCTACCAATCCAAAGGCACTGTCCCCAACAGTCACGCAATGTTGAAGAGACGTTTTAGCCTAGACCCAACAACATCAAGAGCTTTCAAGAACTCAGGGTGAATCTCATTCATTAGTGGAACCTTACCACAAGGGTTGGGTATCAGTGTTATTGATCCCTATTCTGATTTCAGTTCTGTTTATCCATTCAGATTCTTATTGATTTCCCATTTTGATTCTGTAAAAGTAAAAAAAAAAAAAAAAGGACAAATGTTTAGATAACAAAATATCTTCATTCGGAACATTCAGAATGTCACAGCCACAGCAGGAAAGTAAAATGCTATACCTGCCTGCTATCAGACCACACCAAATGCAGTTACCACTTTATAACACTCCTCAGATTGTTCTTTAGCAATCTTTTGCTATATTGCCAACAAGCGTGGTGTGTCACTGCTGGTTGTCGCTAGTTGAGAGGTGCTTGTGTTACCACTGGCTGAAGATAGTTCATTCAGGTTGGGAGAACGCAGGGCGTCAAGTGCTGTGCCCTTTTTCAGATCTATCCCATGCCGCCTTAAATGTCTGGTTATGTTGGATGTGCAGCAATTTAAGCAGCTCATTCCGTGAACATATTGCACGCTGCCTTATGCTTCTCTGGTGCAGGGAAGCCACACTTTGAGCATTCGCCATGATCCATGTTTGAGACCAGCATACATTCTATCCCAAACTTGAAAAAAAAGAAAAACTATTCACCTGGGACAGTAGTTGGCAGGTTTTTGTTAAATAAATAGCTGACAAATACGGGAACCGATGGAAGTGAAAAATAATAAAAAGTAACACTGTGTTTAATAAATTTGTTTATTTGGGCTGAGCTGAGGTGATTTTACAAGGCTAATGTGAATGAATCAGGATGCAGGCTATCCCGTTAGCTTGGCAACTACTATATAACTGGGCTTTGGCCAAAACACCATCGATTTTGGACAAGTAATGTCAGCATTCCTGTAATTTAAGAATAGATGTGTGTGTCAGTTGTCGTATTCTTTATTAAAGTGAAGCTACACTTTTGACTGTTCACTGTCTATCTTTCACACTGTTGTCACGCATGCTAGCTTGTGTTTAAGCAAATGGCTGTTGATCGTTGATGCGTGATGTACTCACCTAAAAGAGGTTCTGGCAGATAGCTACGCACGTCCTTGCAGACGTGTAGAAGTAATATGCAGAATCATAATTCGAATTTAGAACCTACTTCAGGTGATGGGCCAGTCCTCCTCTGAGTCCTCTAACTGCATTTCCTCAAAGTAAGGTGTGTCAGTAGGATTCAGCAGGTCTTCAAAGTGCTCCTTCCATCGCCTGAGTATATTCCCAGTTGAGGTCAAGAGCACTCCCTCCCTGCTGTAAATAGCATGAGCTAAGCCCTATTCCCTCCACTTCAGTCACTTGATGGTTTGCCAGATCTCTTTGATGCCATCCGTAGATCATCTTCCAAGGCCTCACCAAACTTCTCCCACACCAGAGTTTTTACTTCCACAGTTCCTGAAGCTGCATTCCGCTTAGCCTACCAGTACCTGTGAGCTGCTTCCAGACTCCCACAAGCCATCCAAGCGCTGAAGGCCTCTTTCTTCGCCTGACAACTCCCTTTAATGCAGCTGTGCATCACTGGTTTCGGGGGTTTCCACTGCAACGGGCGTCAACAACCTTACGGCCGTAGCTCTGCAGTGCCACCTCAGCAATGGAGGCATGGAACATTCTCCACTTGGGCTCAATGTCTTCAACCTCCCTCTGAATGCAAGAGAAGTTCTTCCAGAGGTGTGAGTTGAAGATCTCTCGACCTTCTGCCAGCTGCTCCCAGCACACTCTCACTATGTGTCTATCTGGCATCTTCCCCCCACCATCTGATTCAACTCAGCACCAGTGGTGACCAGTTCAGCTCCTCTCTTCACCCAAATGTCCAAGACATATGGTCGCTGATGATCTGATGATACGATTACAAAATCAGTCATTAACTTGTGGCATAGGATGCTCTGGTGCCAGGTGTACTTATGAAGACCCTTATGTTTGAACACGGTGTTCATTATGGACAGACCGTGGTTAGCACAGAGGTCCATTAGCAGAGCCCCAATCAGGCCATTCCTCCCAATCGCACCCTTCTAGGTTTCACTGACATTACCCACGCTATCATTAAAGTCCCCCAGTAGATCAATGTTCAGTGCATAAGCACAAACAACAGTCAGAACCCGTCCGCACGACTCAGAGTCGAAGGAAGGCAACCTTCTCGTCCGCTGAGGTGACCTCCGACACACTGGCACTTATGCCTCCCCCTACTGCGTAGCTCATTCAGGCTGTCTGTGGCCAGGCCCCCGGGGTGAAGGCCTGACCACCAGGAGCTCGCTGATGAGCTGCGCCCCAGACCTAGCTTCAGAGTGGGGCCCCTGTGTCCCCGTTCTGGGTGAGGTTCCTGGTTCAGTTTTTTACTTGAATCACCTTTTGTCTGATTCCTGACCTTGGACCCATTTGCTATGGAAAAAATTTCTAGCATCGTTGGGACACAAACCCTTCCAGCGTGATCAGCTATTCATGGAGGAGAGACTCATAGCCATCAAACCAGCAGACGCTGGAAGAGCGTCTTTCCTAAAATAGTGTCCCTCACCAATACTAACTGGTCTGCAAACAACATATCCTTTGCACTTTAGTCAGCTGTAATTATATAACTCTTCTTAGCATCTTGCTGATTCTTATTGTCATTGGACAATCTAGTGAAACAAATATGTATAAAATTTCAAGCAGACAAACTTTTAAATTGTCTTTTATGTTCAGTTACACTGAAGCAGTCCCACCACCAAGACAAATTCATTGTATGTTTACATAGTTGCCTAATAAAGATATTTCTGATCCTGATTTTTGGGTTTCATTTCGCCCACGATGCTTTTCGTTCAGCTGCTTGGCCAATATCATTATTCAGAGTGACATGGCAAATTATTATATTTCTTATTGAAGAAATTCACATTACATTCTTCACTCAAGGCTGCCTTAGGAAGCCCCTGACCCATAAGCAAGAGCAGGAACAATATCCCCAACTGCTGTGCTACACCCTGACCTTGAACCAGAATGCCAATCTGGCGATACAACAATAGACATTTTACCGCCAACACAGTGGATCTGCGTTCCAGGGGATCCACACAGAACTGTGGAGATTAGTCCTGTCTGTTCCAAGCTCTCTCTGCAAGCACGCTTCGCTCACTGCTAACTGTAATTCATGTTTCGGCGTGCCAGACCATGACCGCGTCTCCCGCCGCGTCACCCAGACCCGCACGCTCCGGTGTTCTGTTGTTCGTGTTCCTGAATGCTTGCCCAGATTTCCTCTCCTCTTTCCGACATTCGCAGCATTCTCAACCCAGCTCCCCGTTACCTGCCTCCCTGCTCCCTGTGACGGCGGGAATCGCTCGCAGCTAATAGCCTCATAATTAACGTTAATTTCCACACTCGATAAGCCATCTGTTGTTTTGCTTAAAAATTGTCCAGGTATGCTGGCATCTTTCCTACCCCCCCCCCCCCCCCCCTCCGCAGTCAGCTAAATGCTTTCACTTAGAAGCTTGCTACATAGTATAGCTCTGTAGCAGCTTAAAAACAGACCCCGGTACAAATATCAACCCTTTTCCACAATCTGTGCACATTCATTTCTTCAGTTGAGGAGGATTTATCCAGAGGAGGCTATAATCGAACCAAAACGGTCTCCATTCCCAAACAGAATGGCATGTGGCGAAAATCTCATAGTCACATAGAGTTACATAGGCTGTAAGGCATGTTCTTGAATCAGAAATTATGGGATGCTACCCTTTTTTGTTTATTTATATTAGCTTTTCCCCAAGCACGCCCTGAATCTTCCAGCTGATGAAGCCTTCAGGATTTCTCTGTGAGGTGACAATGAGTGATAGCGCCATAAATACCCGAGCTAAATGAAGCGGACAGGAAGCACATCACATGAAGGCTTATGATCGCTCGTGCAGTAATAAGGGTACAGGACGGGCCTCCTGTGTGTGTGGGGGTGGGGGTGGGGTTAAAACCAGCCTGCATACGCACCAGCTATCACCTCGTAATTGTCTCTCATGGTACAAATAGCTCTTGGGCATAATTAGTCTATTTTCTTAATTAATTTGCTAATCCAAAGAAAGTTCGAACATATTTTTTGCCTATAGCACACAGCCTGGCGTCCGCCACATCAAGCTATTCAGGCTTTCGCTGAAAGGTACAACAGAAGCTGCCCTCCCGAGAGCTGGGGCCGCGACTTCCGGACTCTTTACCGCCACGTCAAGCGGCATTTTGGCAGAATCTGAATGTGAGGTATAGTGATGTTGTTTCCATGGTTTTCTTTTCACTGTGAGTTCCCCCTCAAAGAACCTGTCAGTGGGCACCGTAAGGTTTGCCGGGCTTCTAATTTAAATAATAGCTATTTGAATAATGTCGGAAGGAAAGTGCATTTTGAAATTGTACTTACAAATAAAAGCTTCACAGTTTCAGCTGTTCACTCAAGCCCCAGTGTTTTTTTAAAATTTCTTCTCTCTGTATTTATTCAAAAAGGTTTAAACTTTGTTCTGAATGTATGTCAAGCACGAATCAATTTCTTTGTGTTAACAGCGAACTCCTTTTCCTTGTCATTCGTTATATGAAACGTTAAAGTCTCCTACATACATTTGAAATGTCTCTGATTCAAGAAATTGGTTAAAAGCAAGCTAACAGTTCTCCAGTGTTCTTAAATAATCCAGGCTAATATTTAAAAAAATATATTTTAATGGTTGGATTTTTGGATAAAAATACTTTTTCTAAAACCAAGTTGTTGGAAATGAAAATAATGCAAGGCATTAAAGCACACGTCTTCCACACTCAGCATCATGGATCCATCATATGCTCTCAACTGCTGTCCTGAATTACAAATTAAAATCTAAAGTGTAACGGTAAACTCTCCAATAGCGTCAGTCATCATTTTGATATCATAAGGGGAAAATTAAATTAAAGCATCATTAACGGGCTGGCGAGGTGGAACAACGTATTAATCAATGACTCAAGAGCTCTCCCTCTGGGGCTCTTCAGTGGTGGCAGAGGTGCTGCTCCCCGGGAATGATCAGAAACCACGTCCGAGGAAGGCCCACATAAGCTGACTCAAAAAAAAAAAAAAAACCCAAAAACAAAACAATGCAGGAGTGTGTTAATTACTTCATCCCTTTTATTTTTACTGTTTTTTTTTTTTAGTCACCAAGTAATGTGGATATTTCACCGGTAAGGATTCCAGTCTTGATAGTGCTCCTGTAACGGTGCATTAAACGTATCTCTGTTCTGTGAAGCTGTAGTGTGTGGGCAGCATTCCTGTCTCCAGGGACGGCAGTTTGAGTCTGGCACTGTGCGGAGTCTTCATGTTCTCATGCATTCATCAAGTATTCCCACCACTCTCCGAAGGCATGATATTGGTGCATCATATTTAGGGTGTTTTGGATTTCTTGGGATTAGGATTGCAAAATTCTAGGATTTTCCCATTAATTCCCATGGAAAGTTTCGCAAAATTCTCCTGCTTTACTTTCCATGGAATGGAAGGTTTCTGGAAAGTTTCCAGAAATTTACTGCTCCTTTGCAACCCTATACTTGGGATAGATTTCAAGTTCATGGAAAATGGAAAGGCTACTGCAGAACGTGATCGTGGCCGTCTCAGCTTTGGATGTGCAGACCCCATCATCCAGCAGGGAACAGCCAGAGCCGGCGAGAAGCACTGTGTTCTACCTATTGATGTTTCAGATGCTATTTCCCAGAAAGACACAGCCGTAATGGCCGAGCCTGTATTAAGGGCATTAAAAACATAGTGAGATTTAAAAATTTGTCTTTTAACATCAGTTGAAAATTTTAAGCCCCAAGGTGTAAAAGACAAGTTCAGAACAGGATCTGAAAGGTTCCTCCATTGGGGGGTCTGAGCTTTATAAGATAGGAAGGAAAAGTCCCCCACCCAGATGAATCATTGCCCGTGGAGTCGTCACCCGAAGCCGTGTGATAGGTAGCGGATGTCGATGAGTGTTAAGAGCCCGCGATGATTCCACACACCCCCCTGCTGGCTGCTTGCTGCAGTAACGTGTGTAGACACAAGCAGGAACATGTAATTATTTTTCTCCAGAGCTTTAGAGCGGCGTGATTGAGGAACAGGGGAGCCCATGTCACTCTGTTGTAAATCAGAGGTTGCAAATGATGAAAGAGGAGGGACGGGGGGGGGGGGGGCAGATAAAAGGGCAGCTCAGCAGGTGAGGGGGAGGCTTTGTGAGGCAATGATCTCATTATCCCTGGAATACGATGTTCAGCATCACACAAGCATTATCCGCAGGACACAAAGCTCGCGAATGGCGACGTTGGCTCGTCCCACCTGAGTAAATTGAGTCATTCATAATTTAGAATCTGCACACGCTCCCCATCCCCCCCGCACACCCACACACGTTTGCCATGGCGAAAGTCTGGCTGCATCCCAAGTGTGAATCACAGCCTTTTATGTATTTATGGAGATAAACGCCATCGCGTCTCAGTCCTTCGGTTACGGCTGATGTCAATCGCTCACGCCTCGATGAATTTGCCATCTTCCCGTCAACTCTCCAAATGTGAAATTCCAATTATCGGTTCCACATTTACTGAGATTCCAAGAGGAAGAAAACACATCGCCGTTAATCTTCCGGATTTGGTTTTTGGCAGATGTGAATTATCCCCCCTTTGCCTTCCTCCTTCCTCTCTAATTCAATTAATTTCAATCCTTAATCTATAATTGAGAGCCGTTAAGAACTCTCACGTTATTTCACAGAATTTTGCACAGGTTGTCACTAATGCAGCTGGGCGCCACAACAGTGAAACATGGCAACAATCTTGAGAGAGATCCACACGGATCCCTGGCAGGGCGGAGATGTGGGCGGCGCTCTGGGCCTTACTGCTCAGCTGCCAGTGTGTCTCGGCTGAGCCGGTGAGGGCCATAAAATCTTATTTCATCAGCACACACACCTGAACCAGTGCTCCGGCCTGTTGTGTGAATGCATAATTAATACAACGCAAATACTGGTCGAGGCTCGTGGTATCTGCCTCCATCGTACGAATGCTGCGCCTTAAAAAAGTAATTCAATTACTTAGCTGATGGGCCTCTCGTTCTTATAGCGATATATTTAACATTTACTTAGCAGAAGCCAGTTGTACAAAGTGAAATCCAGCATTCCTGGAGGAGTTGGGGTCACCAAGAGCCTTGCTGGGAGTTTTATTTAAAATAAGATACATATTTTTAGAAAGCAGGGTCAGCCAGTAATTGGGGGTTAAGGGCTTTGCTCGACGGCTCAACTTTCACTTTGCTGAGGCTGGGATTTGAGCCATCAACCTTCTGTTCAGAGGCACAGTGGCCTAATTAAGCCAACCCCCCCATTCTACCTCTGATTAAGCAGCCTAATGTAGTATAATGCCACAGGTCAGCTCATGGGGTGTGAACCTATAACCTTGAGGGTCATGGGACTTGACCTTAGTACCTGTACCACGTGCTAGGCTATGATATACTGTTCATCAATGCTAATTCCCACAACTAATCACAAACCCAAATCGCTTTTGTTGGTTCATGGACGAGTTGGTGGTCAATACAAGCTAAACCCACCAAGCGGATCTGAGGCTTTAACACACTCCTGTAAGAGCGACGCACTTAATGGGCTGATTCCAACGATCCTCCTTTACACTGAGCATGTGCAAAGAAGATTCTGGAGCTACACCCCTCGTACATCAAGTCGCCTCCTCACGCATGAGTGCCGATCACCGACTAATGACCACAGTGAGTGTGAGCGGCAGGCCATAACACAGGTTTATCGCCACAAAATCACCGTTCATGCTTTTCAAAGAAAAAGACGCTCGGCATGAATAAATGTGAGTGCGTTCAGAGTCAAGGTAAACGTATTTACGCATCCTGTTAAAGTAAATACGCCTCTGGCTTGCGTTTGTACGTATCAGCGCTTGTCGCTGTAGACTGTATTACCCAAGATGATACTTGAGAGTATTTCGGCGTGTCAGTAATGGTGCGCCGGAGTAGCCTGGCGCGGGTATCGGTAACGGGGGAATGTGCTCAGCGAAGGGACTTCATCGCCTGTGACAGTTCACGTAGGAAAGCCTGATATTCTGTCACGGTGACCTTATTTTCCGGACGACGGTCCCCATTTCTTTCAGCAGCTCGGTCGTTCGTCACGTCTCCTCGCATCTGTCACCTTGGGGCACGAGGGAGATTGGGGTAGTTCCGGCACCAATTCCTGTGGTGGAGCAGGCCTCCTCCGACTTGGCCACCCGCCTTTTCGCATTGTGGCGAAAAGATTGTTTCCAGGGAGCTGCAGGCGAACAGAAGAGCAGGACGTTTCCTGTGAAGACCCTCCCTCTCTCCGATGCTTGCCCTCTCTGAAACATCCACATATGTCTGTCTGTTACAACACCCCCCAGGGGGTGCACCCAGTGCTTTCCAACCTAAGAATCTTCACCCAGAATCCCGAACGCTGGAAAATACCACGAGCTACAATACAAAGCTTGCTTCATTATGGCACTGGCAAAAAAATCGATATCTCCTTATTGTGTTATTTATTCATATATTGCCTGGGCGTTAAACGGTGGATTTTATCTAGGTACAGCAAATGCTATCTTGGGATATGAAGTCAGATTTCCTGAAACACTAAACTGTTGTTATTGTTTGTTGACAGAGGCATTTAGTTGTGTTTGTACAGCAGTGATATATTTGGAGAGAAGTATTATTTTCACATTATTGAGGCTTTGACTTTCAGCCATCTGGGTGGTTCTGGGCCTAGACAGGGTTTTTAGCTCGAAGTTGTGACCCATTTTTGTGGAATGAATCTGCAGGCTGCGTGAGTCATAGATAGGCTGGTAGTCAATCGTCAGACTATGCACCGTCTTTGCGTCAAGGAGTGGCAGATGTGTAGTGGCCGGAGAAGCCACACCCATTAGGGAACCCTCCACCTGTTGAGCAGAGGAAGTGTAAGGCCTTTTTCCTAAAACGAGACAGTTGCTATGGCCCCCTAGTGGTAGCCAGCTGCAATGATCCAATCACAGTGCCGTAATTAGGGAATTTGGACAACATTTAGGGGGATTACTCAAATGACATTACAGCTGGAAAACAAATATGGCATTTAGTCTAGCTGGGCAGCTACATGGAAAGGAGCAAAATGAATGAGAATGAAGGAATGCAACATGACATGTTAGTGTCAGGCTTTGAAAATCACCTGGCAGTTGTGAAATATAATCGTTTATTTTGAGATTGATTTTTTTCCTCAAATCCGGGCCACATGACTAGCTTGTGGCAGAGATATCTTATCATTTATTTGTGTGTGTGTATATTGTTACGCCCGACAGGTACATTCCTGATTTTGGCAGATAGCAGCGCTTAGACTTCGGGCTTGTGAGTGACTCATGTCTACGACTGTCAGAGCGCAGATGGGCCTCGAAGCAGATCGGAGTAGGACCTCTCTGTGGTATCATGGAGTGCTGAGCACTGAAGCAGGTTTGGGGTGAAGGGACAGGGGCAGATCCTAACTCTCATTTCCATATCTTAGCTGGGGAATCGAGGCTGTAACAGCTCTTTGGAGCGTCATTCAGACAGCTTGGAGAGGATTGGTCAGACAGCAGGCTTCCCCAGGTCGTGACTTGGATGTCCAGGGGAACAAACCCTTGGGGAGGCAGCACTTGAGCAAATACTGGCTGCTTGTGAACACAAAATGAAGATACATCATACTTGCCAGAGCACGACCGACTGGCCGCCTGACTCAGGGGACAACGCGGATGACGACGATGTCAGCGAGTCACCAAGAGAAAATGAAAACCATCCTACTAGTTTGAGAGCAAGGTCAGACCTCAGCAGTCACGGTGAGGCTGGGCCCAGTCTGTTGTTTCTGAGAGCTTAACACTGAAGCTAGTCCTAGTCCCAGTTTTAGGAGACAGTCCCAGTTTTAGGAGACAGTCCCAGTTTGAGCACAATCATTAACAGCAAAGACAAAGAAGGATGTGTGGCTGATTTTCAGCTGGTCTTAATTCATCCTATCAATCTGGCTCTTGTGAATCTTCACCACCCCCCTCCCCCCATTAAGAGTTAGCTTCCAGCCATCATTACACTTTAGCCTTCAGTGGGGGGGGGGGGGCTAATGCTGGTGACACATCCTCTATGAAATATTCTGAGACAATAATCCGCATTCCGCTCCGTGAGCATCATACGGGACCGGAGATACTGCGAATCCCCTGATGACACCCAAGCCTCACATTTCCAGTAGCCCGGATCTTGTGGGTTAATCCCAATGATGTCATCTCATCTGTGCTGGCAGGCGCTGCCGCCAAAAGCAGGGATGGTACCCTTGAGTAAGGGGCTTGGGACGAAACAGGCCACATCTGGCGAGCAGTCTACTTACTGCACAGGAGACAGGAATAGAACCCCACCCCCCCGGTCCATCCCCGGATTCCTCTCGGCCAGCCACTTCGAATGGCGCCGTCCGGAAGTCGCTACGAGCTTATGGGGCGGAGCTAGAGGGG
>JABFEB020000001.1:29774580-29791513 GCA_019775895.2 Stomatorhinus ivindoensis | reverse complement strand
CCCCATCTGCTTTGGCATGCCTTTCGGACTTCTAATCCAGAAAATAATCAAAATAATATTAGGAGATGGGGGGTGAGGTCCCTCTGGGATCAATTAGACATGTCCCTGCTTTGTTGTGTGTCGCCATTACAGTGGGAGGCTCACCATGACTCCCTGGTGTGACAGAGCAAGCAGAGCAGCCCGCTCACATGAACAAATGTGTCGGAGGCCTCATGGTTAGTGCTGTGTAAGGATCTCTGAGTAACATTCACTGCAAGAAGGGTTTGTACCCAGGGAGGAAGTGGGTAACACACCAACTGTCCACAGGAGGAAAATGTAACACAGACACTGTCCACAGAAATAACAGGCAACACAGACACCGTCCACAGAAAGTACAGGCAACACAGACACTGTCCACAGAAATAACAGGCAACACAGACACTGTCCACAGAAAGTACAGGGAACACAGACACCGTCTACAGAAATAACAGGTAACACAGACACCGTCCACAGAAAGAACAGGCAACACAGACACCGTCCAGAGAAAGAACAGGCAACACAGACACCGTCCACAGAAAGAACAGGCAACACAGACACCGTCCACAGAAATAACAGGCAACACAGACACCGTCCACAGAAATAACAGGTAACACAGACACCGTCCACAGAAATAACAGGCAACACAGACACCGTCCACCGAAATAACAGGCAACACATACACCGTCCACAGAAAGAACATGTAACACAGTTACCATCCACACAAAGAGCATGGAACACAACCACTGTCACAGAAATAACAGGTAGCACAGTTATTGTCCACAAGAAGAGCATGTAAGATGTAAGATAGGAACCATCCACAGGAAGAGCATGTAGCACAGCTACCTTCCACAGGAAGAGCATGCAACACAACAAAATTACCAGGAAGAATGTGTAGCATAGCTACCATCTGCATAAAGACAATGTAACACAGCTACCATCCAAAGAAAGAACAGATAACACAGCCACTGTCCACTGTCCAGAACTACTGTCCAGAGGAACAGCATGTAACACAGCTACCACCCGCAATTAGAGCATATAACACAACAAAGTTACCTGTATGGACATGTAGCGCAGTTTCCATCCACAGGAAACTGGAACAATTAAATAGTTGTACTTGAAATGCCCTGGAAACAGACACACAAAACTTCCCTCTAATGGGTTCAGTACGCACCCCCGCCCAGCAAGAAAACTACAGAGTCATCTTTATGAAGACAGAACAGCCCTGTACAACACTTTACGTCTCCTATGTTATAAATTACAGCGCGTTGTCAAACATGCAGTATAATAAATTCATATTTCTTGACAATGAATAACAGCTGTAGCCTAAATGGATGTGCAGTAAAGAACATTGGCAATTTCCATCATAATAGGCAGAATAAGAAGGATGGGCCACAGAGGACAGGGAGAATATCTGGGCAAGCAAAACAGTCTAAAGCTGAAAGTGGCTGCTTTTATCTCATTTCTCTAAGGGCTGCCAGCCAATGCCTGCACGATTACGGGACAACTCACCGTTAATGAGTAGGAATGTGAGGACTTGAGGTGTAGCTTTTGTACAAGGAAACAATGCAGATTTAAATGTACCTATGGCAGGTGTCTATCTGAGCCAGCTTATGGTATACCCCAGAGTATGCCCAGTCATGGTGAAGCTGGTGCATGCTGGGTAATAAGGCACCGCGACACAGGCAAAGCGTATTAATATAGTTACATTCAGAGGAATTACATATTTACTCATCCCATCCAGGGTGGCCCTGGATATTTACATTACAGGCGCATTCAAAAGCACTGTATACTTAAGAGGGAGAAAACGCTCTGCTTCGGGAATTATTATGTTATATATTTAATATTGGGCATTACTTTCTAAAAATTGAACAATTTCTTGGGCATCTTGACAGACTATAAATGCAAATCCAACCATGAAAGTGCCGTGATTATTCTGCGCCTAAACCTGCTTTAATTTACAGGATCGATTCTCATTTGGAATTACCTGAGACAAGCGTGGCAAGATAAGATTACATCGAAGACCCTCTTGATTGGACTAATTCAATCATTCCCATCCCTTGTGTGATTAGGTTATAAAGGTGGTTATAGGATTTGTTTTTTAAGTTGGGAGGCATAAGAGGGTCATAATTCATCCACAGCGATGAACCTCATTTACTAATGGTATATTTTGAGTCAGTGAGTGACAGGAAGAGGGCCAATCATCTTTCATCTCTCTCTCTCTCTCACCCGCCCCCACATGGGCCTACCCCAGTATATACCCCTGCTTTGGCAGCATTTTGAATAAATGACATTATTCAGCACAAAGCAGCAGAAATGGTATTTCAAGCACATGGAACAGAGATCCAAACCCTTCTGATGCCTGTTGACTTGGATTTCATCCTCCTGATTTCATCCTCTTGATACTCGATTTTAAACCCAAAGAGCTTGGGCTACAGTTGGATGGAATCAGGCCACAGCCACTGGAGTGCCAGGCTTTCATTTCCCAATTCTCGAGCTGGAGGCTGATAAACATTGAAATAGCTTTCTCCATGTAGGTCTTATTTTTAGATCTCGTTCGCCAGGGACCTGAGCACCTGAGCGGTGCGCTGGCAGACCACAGCGGCCCCTGACAAACCCTGAGTAATGGCAGCTCCATCTCCCCACAGGAAACTCATAAAGGGCCTCGTATGACTTCTGTCTCCATCTAAGCAGGATGGATCCCCCTCTCGCCACGCTCGACACTAATAATCATTTTGGCTCAATGGGAGCGACTAAATTAGCGCAGAAGTGTGTCCTAATGTGTCTGAGACTGAGCCCGGTTCCTCACTTCAGTTGTGGAGAGACATCAAGGGCTTTTGGAGACCGTATCTGGACACTGTGGACCGTAGGTGATTAAAAATTGCACTTGCACCTAATTGACTCACACGTCGGTATGTATCCCATAGCATCTTCATTGCCTCCTGTCTTGATGTAAGCGGCTAGCAGGGAGTGAGTTACTGTGAGACTTTCTCCATCATTTTGCAGCTATGCGACATTAGCCAAGAGAGGCTCTTTATGTGGTAATGCGACAGGCCACTCAGCGATTTTTGTGCCCGTCTCGGCTGGGGGTGCGAGCCGTTTTCTGTCCCGTGACAGAATGAGGGATCGAAGTACCGTCTGCAAGCCGCAGCCAGACTCTTCCTGTTTAGCATAAACACGTCAGGCACAGTGATTAATAGCTCCAACGCGTAATTGCACATGGAGTTAATGTACAGGCGAGTGTCTCCCCCACCAACACTGTGAGGGAACATGACACTCAGCTCTCCGCCTCAGAATGAGCGCTTTGGGATAAAAGCAGGCTGGCTGACACCATGAGAGCGGCTAACCTTAATTAATTTGTAACCGCCTCATTGTCAGTGTGCCTTGAAAAAAAAAAAAAGGACAAACTGAAATTAAAAGTAATGGTGGGGATCGAGACGGGAGAGTACAAGAGGACCCATGTAACATTTTAGAGTGGCCTTGTCTCAAAATCTGTACTAGTTAATGAGCCAATCTCTGACCTGATTAAACTCAAACCTCCAGTCACTCAGAATGGAAGATGGTGGCAATGAGGGTGTTGCCGTGGCGACATTATCATTCACTGTGATGTGATTGGTCAGTTATTTCTTAAGGGGCTTTAATGGAAACTGTAACTGTACCACTAGGAAATCGTTTCATACGATTTCGCCCATTACAAAGTATAGAACTGACACATTGAACAAAAATATATATGTTTTAAATATTTAAATATACACATATAATTTTAATATGGTAATTATTATTTATTAAATGTAATGTACTAAATAATGAAACTTGCTGTCATATATGCCAACCATCCATTAACCGAAGGCAGTACATGATGCCCTTGATGCGGAGTGAAAAGGTGGCAGACCCCTCTCCACATGCTCTGACCAGTCCAGCTGGACAGTGGTTCTTAACAGGCTTGAGGCAGAAGCACAAGGAAGTGTGACCAGGAAGCTCATAATGTCACATTATGAGTCGGTTGTGTTTCAGAGCTGTGTCTGAAGCTACCAAATTCCCCGAGTCATGCATCCATAACAGGGCTGTACCTAGAAATTCCAGGGCCCCTTAAGAACCATCATCCTGGGCCCCTCATCCAATTTCATGAATGATTTTACGTTTTCAACGGCCTCTGCTAGGTGCTGGGCCAGCTGAATCCACCAGGGTATCCCTGCCCATCACAGACCTTCCACAACATTCCAAACTGACTTTGCCGTGCAGCGGGTGTCATCTCCACTTCTTAATGGTCAGGGCAGTGCTAGGAGGCTGTGCAACATCACTTTGGCGTGTGACATCATGCAGGCATGAAGACTCTAGCACAACAGGCTACTGTCCGCGGTGCTGAAACACAGACCTGAAATTTGGATGCTAACCTCTGACATCAGCTCTGCTGTAGGTAAACAATGATGCAAGGTTCATAATATCCACCAGTGCCTCTTACAAAACAAATGCTTGCTACATTCTGCAGATACTATTAGAAAATCACATATATAAAAATGCTCCCTCTTTCTGTAACTGACATTCATGATGAGTATTATGTACATTTCGTTAAAAGGGTTACTTTTGAAAAGGTGTGTCTTTCAGACAGCACTCATTATACCGTGTATTTTATGCCTGACACAAAAGTGAGGTCTGTTTTGTTTTAATCACTCTCTTTTAATTTCTATAATGAGACACTGTAGTCTAATATGAATACATTACAAGGCATAGTAGCTAATTTATTACTGAGATAGACTGGAACGTTCCAGAATCCGCAAAACAATCTAATATGAATTCATTACAGGACGCTGCAGCTAAGGACGAGGAAGAGTGCAGCCTGTCGTCTCCACAAAACATGCTTCTGGTAGATGGACTGTGATTGGTCAAAAAAGCCACAGAAGGAAAATCAAAGTCGTGAAAGATGCATTTTATTCCGCAGCGAGGACTCTGGCCCCTGTAGGTATTATGAGTTTTGTCGCATGCCGTTCGGCCTGGCAGCGGCCCCGCATCCCTGCGCGGCTGCACAGGCGGAGCCATTCGCAGCAGCCGCGCGCGGCCCGTGGTAGGCAATTATAAATCCTGCGCTTTTTTTTTTAAGGATTTTGTCATGTTTCATTGTTTGTTGAACTGCGGCGCTGCGTGAACACGAGCACAGAAGACTCTAATTTTGTTTCACATCCAGGATTTCGACAATGCAATTCATAACGCCAGAATTAAAAGATGAACTGTGGGGGGAAAAATTATATCCGTGCAAGCAAAGAATTGATTAAAAATCTGACAATATTGTTAATATTGCTGAGGGAGCCACATAAAAAAAATACTGTCACAGCTCAATCTAATGAACTCCTGAGCATCTGTTTCATCAAAAAACCTCCATCACGGAAATCTAGGTAGCCATGTAACATCACTTACTCCCGGCGACAGCATTAAATTGAATCCCACAGCTAGAATCAACTTTCAAGAGCACCTTGGCTTCTAAAGGTATTTGATATAGTCCCTGACATGAAGAGAATGGTAACGCTTCACTTGAACCCCTCAGACCCCAGTGTGATTCAGAGAAGTGTCTGCTGCAGACAGTCCCAGATGGTAATAACTGGTCATGACAGCTGTAACAGAGATCTAAAATAGAAGTCAGTGCATAATTGAGCTCTACACTTGTTTGGGAAGTATTTAAGAGTTATCTGCACAAGAAAATCAAAGTTTTCCTGACTTTTATTTATTAGATTAGATTAGATTAGATTAGATTTGATTTGATTAAGGACTCAGACAACAAATTGCAGTATGAGATCTAATTTGAATGGAGTGCTTGAAACAATTGTACAATGTAAAAACCTGCAATAAACAAACAAAAGAACAAACAGATAAATAAATAAATATCAACATATATTATTTCATGGCAAAACCAAATTAATTTTTGGATATCCAAACATCCAAACCACGCCATGACCTACACCCCATAACTAGTTAGAAGGTTGGTAGATAGAAAGATAACAGTCAAACCATTCAAGGCAAATCAGAAACACCTTTTCAAACAATATAACCAATAATTCTGGCCTTACCATGGCGGGGGGGTGGCGGGGGATGAAGCCGGTCAGACCTGGACGGCCCAAGCGCTTGCCCATCACTGGGGCTGAGGTGGCCAGGGTGGTTAAAGAGCTACGTGCGGGCCGGCCCCCGGGGGTGGACGAGATCATAAAGGCTCTGGATGTTGTGGGGCTGTTGAGGCTGACACGTCTTCTCAACAGCGCGTGGTGGTCAGGGACAGTGCCGCTGGACTGGCAGACCGGGGTGGTGGTCCCCTTATTTAAGAGGGTGGACCGGAGGGTGTGTTCCAACTACAGGGGGATCACACCTCTCAGCCTTCCTGGGAAAGTCTATTCCGGGGGACTGGAGAGGGGGGTGAGATCGATAGTCGAATCTTGGATTCAGGAGGAACATTACGGTTTTCGTCCTGGCTGTGGAACACTGGAGCAGCTTTATACCCTTGCAAGGGTACTGGAGGGGGTCTGGAAGTTTGCCTATCCAGTCTACATGTGTTTTGTGGATTTGGAAAAGGCTGACGACCGGGTTCGCCAAGGTGCTCTGTGGGGGGTGCTTCAGGAGTATGGTGTCCGGGGTCCACTGTTGTGGAGGATTCGGTCCCTGTATGAATGGAGCAGAAGCTTGGCCCGCATTGCCGGTCACAAGTCGGACGCGTTCCCAGTGCTTGTTGGACTCCGCCAGAGCTGCCCATTGTCATCGGTCCTGTTTATAATATTCATGGACAGGATTTCTAGGCGCAGCCCGGGTGTCGATGGCAAATCAGAAACACCTTTTCAAACAATATAACAAATAATTCTGGCCTTAACATAGCAAGATAGTAAAACCTCCGTGGCTTGCCTCTTGTTCCAACCCTGCAGTGCCTCTCCTCAAGACCAGTCTAATTATAAGTGACTCACCGTGGACTCCTTAGCGAGCCCACATTCAGGTTATTTGCATTTTCTATCCTCCTGACACAAATTAGTACTTGAAGGAGGTAGCAGGATACTCAGCTTATGGTTTAAATCAGGAGCGTTCACCCCGCTGGGGTGGCGGCAGATGCTGTCAGGATGGACTCGCCGGCCGCAGCCTAACCCCTAACCTTCCCACCCCCCACCTTCATCTCATCCTAAAAAAATCGAGCAGGAAGTGATTTTAAAAGCTGCCAAACGGACACATTTTGGGCCTCTGGCCGCTGACAGTTAGACATGAAAATGAACATGGCAGATGGTTTTGAAATTTTCGACGGGGAGTAATTTAATGCTCCCTCATCACGGAAGAACAGTGCACATTATACTGCAATATGGATATTTTTAATTCGCGCTAAATGAATTCACGCTCTGCACAGAATGGGATGCTGTCGTTCCCACCCAGACAGGCGTGCTCTGCTGGTGCCGGGGCTTCGAGTGTGAATGGTGGTGCGGGGGGGGGGGCGGCGACGGAGCGGCGTGCTGCTTTTTCCACATTAGAAGTCACGTTGAACACACTGGCACTGAGACAAGGCCCACACCTAGACCCCGTGCCGAGTTAATGGGGTGCCGGGGGGTGGGGGCGTGGGGGGAGTGGACCTTCACTTGCCAAAGGAAGCTGTGGGAGCAGGTGTGAATCCAACCTTTTCACAGCTAAATGTTTACTAGGTGGAAAGGAAGGATAGCTGTGCTTTCCTCAGGGTGGGCTAACCGCCCTACATCCCAATCCTCGCGGCCATATTTTCCAACAGTCCAGCCGTGTAATTATATGGGGGCCCCCTATTGGCCATAAACAGTCATTACATTAAATTTTAAATGAATGCATTCCATTTTTAGCTTTTGTTTACCAGCTAGCTGTGGCCTTCTTACTACTTGCTAGTTACCATTAACATTATATGCAACCTGAAGCAACTGTATCCTAGTTGCGTCATAAATAGAAAGGAAATCAAACACAGGGACTGCAACTGAAAATTTTGCCTAAGCTCATAAATGTAAAAAACAAATCGCTTGCTGAGGGTGCAGCAGTCTTCCCAAACACAGGCAGAGTAACTTTGCGAGTGTGTGCCCAAAAACGAAAAACACGGCCCTGCCCACAAGAGTGAATCAGACAAGCCACTGTAAATAACTTCCTACCTTTTCAAACATGCTGTGCAACTTGTAAACCACAGGGGGTCAGAACTCCCGCGTGGTTGTGCTAACGGGCCGGCACTATGGGTCGGGAGCCTACGGTGTGAAGCGGATACCTCCAGGCCATTAAGGCAACTGACCAGGCAGCACCTTAGCGGTTAAGACTCAGGCCGCCACTCCGTTTCATCTCTCATTAAGCTCCAGAGGGCTGGAAAAGTGCAATTTAATTGGCTTCATCAGGGCTGTGATCAATTGGATCAAGCGGCTAAGGGCTATGGCAGACCAAGCGGATTGGACAGCGGCTACTGAGGAGCGGGCACTTCAGCCCACATCTCCTTAGCAAATGACAGAGTCAGCGATCCTCTCGGGCTGGTCGGGGTATAGCCCCTCAAAGGCAAGAATTCCAGAAAAGACAAACACTGATCAAAACCGTGTTTTTAAAATGTCTTGTGGAAATCTAGCCAAAACTGGAGTGTTCAGAACATAAATAATATATTACTTTGATTTAGCAGATTTTTTATCCAAAGCAATGACATTTTTTGAGAAAGTGGGGTCAGACAGTCCCTGGAGCATTTAGTGTTTAAGGTCCCTGGTCAAGGGTCTAACAATAACATCATAGCCAAGTCTGCCTACCTTGGGATTTGAGCCAGTGACCTTCTTGTCATGGGCATAGAATCCTTACCTGCTCCCATTACACTAATCATCCATGCATCTTCCACATTCAATTCAATTCAATTCAATTCAATTCAATTCAATTCAATTCAGTTCAATTCTATTCAATTCAATACAATTCAATTCAATTCAATATAGCACCTTTCGAAACACCTCAAGGCACTTTACATGGGTGTGTTTTGATATCACACGATTACCAATGACAGGCTGATGGGAAGCCTTATACTTATTGAGGGGGGACACCTTGGATGTGACATCAAATACCATAGAATAACCTTAATGGGCGTAATAACAAACGTGCATGCTGGGGGTTAGAGGTTAGAGTCTTAGAGTATGGGAGGTTGTCAGTTCAAATCCTGAGGCTGGCAAAGTAATCATGCCATAGTTGGGCCCCTGATCAAGGGCCTTAACTCCAGGGGCCATAGGTAGGTATGGACAAAACTGGTACGCAAGTACACATTCACCTTTAAAAATTATACGTGTGACAATCGATTGTTTGTAACAGTGTGAATGCATGTTTATTTAATGTGCATTTGCGCTGATATGAAAACAAAATATAATGCATTTTAACCTGTACAGCGCAAATGAAGTCGAGTTAGCATATAATGATTGAAATGTATTATATTTTGTTTTCATATCAGTGCAAATGCACATTAAATAAATACGCATTTACACTGTTACCACAATCGATTGTCGCACGTATCGCTTTTAAATGTGAATGCGTACTTGCGTACCAGCTATGTCCATCCCTGGCCATAGGTAACCTTACCATCTGACTCCAAGCCTACAAATTAAAATGTAAAATATGACTGACACATACAGTACTTGTGGCCTTATAGCTCTGACACTGGCCACCCGCAATGCTTCCTGCATTTCAAGTTTCAAAGTTTCATGCAGTGTTTAATGTCACCCGAACGCTTTAATTGCAGCACAGTCCGGCTTGTCATCGCCTGCCTCCAGAATGCGTGACTGTGACCGCAGCGAGCTAGAGGGAAATCGGTGCTGACACGTGCAGGAGGGGAAGGGGGTGGGGGCATCGCAGCCCGGCACCCTCTGTGAAGGCTGTCCCTGCCCAGACCGAGCCGCACGCGGCGGAAAGAATCCCATACGTTCGGAACCTCAGAGACTGCTGATAAACACAGAGTATGCTGGTGCTCCTGTGCGGCGATATTAGTACACGCTGACGGAGCCCAAATAAACAGAGAAAGGTTCTTCTTAATGGAAATAGACACGTGTCTCTTTAAGCTGACAGTAGCGTGTGTGTGAGTGCTGTGGGAACACTGCCGGTGTAGAAATGGGAGCAGATGTGGAATTCCCACAAGAGAAATGGGCGGGGGTGGGGGGCTGTTTTTGATAGATTTAATAATGCCAAGTGTGCAGGTGGCTGGGCTCTGCAACAGAATACAAAATCACAGGGAGTTAAAACTAACAGATATTACAGATCAGGTGACGTATGTGAAACCTACATACGTTAAATCACTAATATCTTGAAATTATGTAACAAATAGTGACATAGCTTGCCTTAAAGGCACTTCTGTCACTAACATGAGAGGGCCAAGTGTCATAAACACATAAATCTGAGGTAAATTCTATATTTCTCCCGAATTTGCTTCGTTTAGCAGATTTGGGGATTAATATGACTTAATGTCTGGTTTCTTATCCAAAGGAAGCTTGTTTAAATTTTTGAAGTTAAAACAGAAATAAAGTACAGTACTATCCGAACACAAAGGTTTATTTAGAATGATTCGAGTGACGGTCAGTGGTGAGGCATTCTTTAGCACACAAGGATGCATGGGTGCATCGCGTGTGACATCACCTAATGCCTTAACCCATACGTGCCTTGTGTGAGTGTCAGAGAGCGGTGTTTCAATGTGTGCCACTGTGTGTCACTGTCACTGAGTGTCAGTGAGTGTTGATTTGTGTCACAGTGTGGGTTTGTGCGTGTCAGCTGGGCAAAGTCAGAAAGACGCACGCGGGACTGTCCTCATGTGGACCCACCACCCGCGAGGGGAATGTCAGGGGTTCGTTTGGTGCTTTGTGGATTGGGTGGCGACCAAGGGAGGCTCTAGCGGTCCGATCCCCGGCCGACGAAACTGGCCTTCAGGACTTGGGATGTCACCTCTCTGGTGGGGAAGGAGCCTGAGCTGGCGCGTGAGGTTGAGAGATATCTACTAGATTTAGTCGGGCTCACCTCAACGCATAGAGTGGGTTCTGGAACCAATCTCCTGGAGAGGGGCTGGACGCTCTTTTCTTCTGGAGTTGCGGCGGGTGAGTGACGCCCTACAGCTTGGTGCATTAACAACAGAGTTTACCCTGGTGAACGAGAGGGCTGTCTTCCTGCGCCTTCGGGTCGGGGATAGGTTCAGAGTACCCGGCCTTCTTGGATTCCCTTAGTGGTGTGCTGGTTAGCATTCCATCGTTTTTCTGGGGGACTTCAACACTCACGTGGACAATGACAGTGTGACCTGGAAAGGGGGTGATTGGGAGGAACAGCCTCCCTGATCTGATCCCGAGTGGTGTTCTGTTATTGGACTTCTGTGCAATGCCTGGTTTGTCAATAATGAAAGCTATGTTCGAGCATAAGGGTGTCCATAAGTGGACATGGTACGAACATGCCCAGGGCTACAGGTTGATGATAAATTTCACAATTGTATCACCTTATCTGCGACCTTCCGTCTTGCACACTAGGGTCAAGAGAGGGGCAGAGCTGTCAACTAACCCCACCGGCGGGGGATGAAGCCGGTCGGACCTGGACGGCCCAAGCGCATAGTGAGGGTCTGCTGGGAACTTCCGGCAGAGGCTCCTGCTCGCCTGAGCTTTAATTCGCATCTCCTGCAGAATTCCACCTGCTTACCGGGGGAGGCTGGGGTCATTGAGTCTGAATGGACACTGTTCCGGACCTCCATTGTGGAAGCGGCTGTACGGAGCTGTGGCTGCAAGGTGGTGGGTGCCAGTCATGGTGGCAGTCCCCGTACCCGATGGTGGACACCAGAGGTGAGGGGGGCTGTCAAGCTGAAGAAGGAGGCTTACTGGTAGCTATTAGCTTCAGGCTCAGGAGGTCGCAGAAGCACAAACCCGGGCATGGAAGGAGTTCGGTGAGGCCATGGACAGTGACTTTCGGTCGGCCTCAAAAAGGTTCTGGCAAACCATCCGGATTATCAGGAGGGGGAAGCAGCTCCTGGTTCCTACTATTTATAGTGGGGAGGGGGTCCTGTTGACCTCACTTGGGGATCATATCTCTCGACTGGCCTGGGAACGCTTCGACATCCCCTCCGAAGAGCTGGTAGAAGTAGCTGGGGGGAGGGAGGTCTGGGTATCTCTCCTGAAGCTGCTACCCCTGTGACCCGAACCCCGGACAAGCGGTAGGTAATGTATGGATGGATCGATGGATTGTAAGGTGTTTGCAAATACATTTCTGTTTGTGATTTAAGGATGCCCTCTAAAAAGATGCCCCAATCGTTACCGCAATTGTCCATCCAATTGCTGTCCTGGTATAGTTATTGTTTGGACATATTGTCCTATACAAGACGGATAATATAACCAACAGTCCATGAAAACCAAAATCAGGTGCTGAATTAGCAGTTTGTCATGATAATCATACTTTTTTATTTATCGTTCTACAGCAGAACTTTAAGTCGCATGTTGATACCGTACTTGTCAAAAGTGCAGTCAAAAGAAATGTTTCTATTTTTCTGAGTAGTAAGTCCACATTCACTCAGGACAAAAAGTACAATAACATATAAGAACATATATCAATTAGGTGTAACACAATAAGAACTAATAAAAAAATTCTAAAATGTCTACCATTCTCCAAAACGTTAATATCATCTTCCTGGATGGCTGGAACACTACTTCAGTTCCCAAACCTCTCCTCAGGGGCACCTCAGCCAGTCCATGTATTTATTAAATTTTACTAGCAGCTCACTTAATTATCTAAATTAGTTTTAAAAAGTCAATGAGATATTAATTAGTTATACAAGGCGTGTTAATGGTTGGGTCAAAAACTACACGGGTATATTGGACGGCTGCTTCAGATACTGGGGTGACATGGGGAGGTTTGGAAATGACTAAGCTGACACTCTTTGACCGACACGATGTCGTGGTTTTAGACCAACATGAAGATCATTCAGACATCATTTTCTTTGACTGCCTAAGACTTCTGCCCAGTGCTGTATATATTTCAAGGTTTGCTTACAGAATGAAGTAATGATGATTAATATCCTCCTGGACTTTCATTACAAGT
Organism: Stomatorhinus ivindoensis; assembly: GCA_019775895.2. Classification (NCBI taxonomy): domain Eukaryota; kingdom Metazoa; phylum Chordata; class Actinopteri; order Osteoglossiformes; family Mormyridae; genus Stomatorhinus; species Stomatorhinus ivindoensis. Next base: position 29,778,469 of record JABFEB020000001.1, on the reverse strand, counting down.
GGAGGCCTTGGAACAGCCACGGTAGCTCAGTGCTCCCTCTGTTGTGCAGCCCAAAGACATATAGTGAAGCGGCATCTTTAAATTCCCCATTATTTGTGTGACTGTGCGCTCTGTAGTGGACTGGCATCCCGTGCTGGATCTGTGCCCTGCCTGGCACCCAGTGCTGCCTGGGATAGGCTACTGTCAGTCTGGGATGGAGGGATGGATGGCCTCACTACATCTGTTAAACTGCCTGTTAGCAAGAAACAAGGCAGGAGAAGCCTGTCTGCCTGTCTGTGAGGGGACTGAGCAAGTCGGAACAGGGACGTGACCTGCGTACCTTTATGACAGTGTTTACAGGAAACAGTTCCTCAGATGAGAGGCAGCTGTATGGTGTTTCGTGCAGGAGTGAAACTAGCACAAGGGAAACAAAAGGGAGGTGTGGGGGGAACAGAGCCCCTCTGATGATAAAAAAAGACAAACCAAAGTCTGCAGAAATCACCTTGGAAACACTCAAATCACCATAATCAAACCAAACTGAAACATCGCTCCCAGCTCAGCAAGATGCCCGGTGAACTGACTGAAATTCAGAATTGAATAATAGCATATTAGGGTCATTATGGAGCCCACGTCATTTCATTTACATGGCACGGTCCTGTTGTCCCCATGGAAATGTTCTAGATAAGGAGTTGGACAATAGATAAGATTCCTGTTCCATTAACAGTATAAAGAACTTCATTTCCCATTATGCCCTGTTTACCACTATGGGATCCAACTTGCTTACAGTAGCTATGTCTACCTGGAGTTTTGGTGTCATACAGATAATGTGTGCGCCCAAAATGTGTGTCTTCATGTTTGCTAGTTTCTTCCCAGAAACCCTAGGTGAGTGTATCTTCTCATTTACATTTATTTTAATGTCTGTATGCGGTGCAGGTCATTCCAGAGTACCACCATGGACCTCACCTTCAGTAGGGTGTCCTCTTTGGCCTGAACTGGGAATTTTAGAAAATACATGTTTTGTAGGCTACACCTGGCCTGCCCCCTCGCTTCCCACACGGGCCCTGCAACTGTCATGGGTATATGGCCATAATTCAATAATCGCAGTGCCCCATCCTCTAGCTGACGAAAGGAGCCTTTAATTTCCGCTTTTGGGCGAAAGTGAACTTGCTTGCTCGTCGGGATGGAGATGATGCGCTATAATGAAGCTCCACTCCCCCAGGCCCGTGGGATGTGCTGGTAACTCGAAAGTGGCAAGGCCAGTCTGTCCCGGATAAGTGCACCATCTCTCTCTTTGCGGAATTTATCTTCCCCATGTGATTCACGGGCCAGATTCAATTTTCTCCTCCTTTCTGGACAAAATTAATGGTGTTATAAACTTGTGCGATAACGCCTCTCATTTTCCACGAGTGCCGATAGAGGGGTTATCACAAGCGTCCGTGGGGAGGCGGGGGGGAGGAAATGGGGGCTTCGGTGTCTGAGTTTGGCTTGGTGATCAATTGCTGATAGCACATCTGTGTTTGTCGAGGGCGGGCGGTCTGTGTCCTGTGTAGATTCTGCATTTCAGCTCGCTCGTCGCGTCCACTTAATGCTTTTGTCCAAAGTGACTTTCAAGTCTCCCTTCAGCTGAACGTTCTGTGACCTCAGGTTATTTTAGAATAAGTGCTTTGCTCGGGGCTACTACAGCCAGGCGACTGTGGGACGTGAACGAACAACCTTAGGTTTTGAGTACACATCCTAAGAGGCGACATTACTGCTTGCCCACCCTGTGCTCATCCACATCAGAGCATATATATGCTGTGTGTGTGTGTGTGTGTGTGTGTTTCTTTCTCAGTTTAAGCCTTGAGCCATAGCTGGGCTGATGGCCTGTTGCTGATGTGCGTCTCTGATTTTGATGGCATCGACAGCGCACTAGTGATACAATCGCCTACACACGTCCTCCCAGACAGACACACACCCCCGCACCTACACACACCCGCACCCACGCTGCCCCATCTGTCTTCATTCACCTGTATTATTGCTCGCATACATCATTGCTCTTCTGGGTCAGAAGGAGCTCCTTCAAGCACAGCCTGAGTTCTGCTCCTTGCTGCCATTGAACCTTCTTGGATTCTTGTGTAAGTCATTCACCTCTAAGGAGCTGGGTGTATGGGTGTGAAACTGAAACGGAGAACTGTCTGCCTCATGGGCCATTTCTGAGCTTAAAATGGTATTAGATGCCCAACCTAGCACAGTGAAGACCGATACCTATTAACTCATTCCTTTGTGATTCAGGAGTGCTTCAGGATTGGCTCAAAGGAGCAATTTGCATGGACATGTAGAATCCCCCACCTGGTATAAATAAATAAATAGCTCCACCCCACTCCACTCTGCCATGCCCCCATGCACAAAGCCCCGCCCCCACAGCTTGTCCTCTTCACATTGCCAGACTGGTTTGAAGCCACTGTGAACTATGAGGGGGGGAGTCGCCTGACAGAGCAGGGCTGTAAGTGGCAGCTTCCAGCACGGCGCAGCCCCCCTGCTAGGAGCACAGCTGTGAGACTACGGGGGTGGGCGGAGCAGCTGCGGCACAGCGGCACGGACTCGGGGGATGAATATGTTGCCAACGCTCGCCACTCTCTGGGAAACGGCATTTCAATGCCCCCTTTTCTCGCTGCTCCCCGCACTCCGCTATTCCCCATGTCGCTGCTACGGGGGTGTGCGCCGGCAGGATGCTTCTCATACATTGTGGGCTCCTCAGGAAGCCGCGAACGGGCCCCTTCAGCACGCCTCTGCCGGCATCCATGCTCGGGACCTGTCAAAGGAGGCAGCAGGTTCCTGCAGCCCAGTCACATAGCCGGCTCGCCAAGCTGAGCAAAAGGCAGAATATTCTACCCTCGGGGCTCGGTGAAAACCAGAAGGCTGATAAAACCGCAGATTAAAATCAAGAGCAGGGCTGGAGGTTCCCTGCTTCTCCATATCCAGCTGTCGACAGTCTCCTTTCCAAACCTTCCAGATCATTCTCCCAAAGAGTGCATAGATTTTCAGAGACATGTAGTCCGGAGAATGTCAATGCAGACAGGCCAATCAAAAAAGTCAGACATGGGGAAAGCCCCCCCGCCCCTTATCTGAGTTTCTCCCTGGCTGTCCTGCGGGGGACGGTTTAAAGATCCGTCTGTCACCGACTTTCATGTTCAAGTGTCACAGAGCAGAATCACATCCACTCACATTTATGAGTTAGGAGGCCCAGCGAGAGATGGGCTTCACGCTGCCTGACAGCCGCACAGATTAAACGAGCCAGTGGGACGAGGACTGATCTGCTGTCGGGTCCGTTGGAGAAGGGAGCCCTCGAGCTTAGCCACAGACAGTCTTACAGATGACTTGCGGACGACCTCATGGCATCCTACGTTATCAGTGGCTATGGGTGTCGATGCGCCTTTCCATCATCTCCAATTAATGATCAGCTGCCTGGCTTCTCACCATTTAGCTCAGCCTGCGACAGGGGACCTGAGAATGCTGCTTTTGGGGGGGGGTAAGGATATGGTGAATGGCGGTGCCGGGCTTCCCCAATGAACCTCACCCTGCCTCTTCTCCATACTTGTACCAGCCGCTTGCACCCAGTTGTAATTGTTAAGTTGCATTTCATGGCTTCTTAATGAGGGTGAAAGAGGGTTATCTGGCATGACGCTCTTTCCCACAACCGGCATTTACACAGACGCCTCTGCATGAGGCCCTGGGCTCGTAGCTGCTTGTCCTCTAGCGCCACGCTACATCCTGTTGTAATGAAAGGCTTTTACATCTAACCTGTTTGCTCATTGATGCTCGAATCCCCCCCTTACAGAATAGTTTCACTATAAATATCCATTTTTAATTGTTTTAAAATAAGGCCCAGGATACCAGACAACAATTGCACCACGGTGACCCTCTCCATGCC
>JABFEB020000001.1:29727172-29748127 GCA_019775895.2 Stomatorhinus ivindoensis | reverse complement strand
CATGACAAACATTTCTCTCCAAGCCCCCCCCCCCCCCCCACATTAAACTGGAACCTGCTTCCCAGGCTCCACCTCCCCCCCAACGCATCTTCTCCACCTTTAGATCGAACCCCACCCTAGCCGCCGAGGGTCACTTACTCCAGCTGGTCGTAGTTGACGCACATGAGCGGCACCTCCGTGCTGCAGCGCTGGTGGAACTTGTAGCCGCACGTCTGGCAGCGGAAGCCCTGGAATAGAAGCTTCCGGCAGAAGTCGCAGAAGGCCAGCGTGAAGAAGGTCTTCCGCACCTGTGGGGTGACGCCACGTCAGATGGGATGTCATGGAGCCACGGCACTTCCAGATTTTACATTTTTTTTGGCCACACTTACGAAATTATGCGTCGTCAACGGCACATTTTCTAAAACCTCCACGTGTAGCTCCTCCCCCGTAAGCCAGGAGATGTCCATGTCCCAGCCGATTGGCTTCTTCTCCCTGAACAGGGGAGGGGCATAGAAAACAAGCATCCTGACCTCAGTTACGGGGACCAGCTGAAGATCTACAGCTACTGAACGAGAAGAGGAGAAGTCACAGCTTCTACAGGCCGCGTTACCCGTCCTGTATTCTGTACACCGCACAGCATTCTGGGATGAGCCCTCGCATCATTAGGGCCTTTTTGAGCGAGTCTCTGACAGTCATGCCGCAGCGGGCTGGCACCTGGGGTGGGAGTTGGAAGAGAAAAGAACCCATCAGCCGCAAGGCTTATCACTCTCGGAACTCCAGCGGAGAACACCATCCCCTTACTCTCTGCTGTTAGTCCTTCGGAAGACACCAACACCAGTCTCCAATAAATCTACTGCTGCATCACTGTTAGGGGATCGTCCATCCATCCTGCAAGCACTTATCCCGGGCTGGGTCATAGGGGAGCCTGCAGCTCAGCCCAGGCAACAGAGGACACAGGTCAGGGGTACAACCTGGGCAGGAAGCCAGGCAGCAGAGGACACCACCTACATTCTTAAATTCTGCAATTTCACCTGGGTTGGAAAGTCCTCCAACATCCTGCAGAGAGAACTGGCAAACTTCTCTGGCCAGACCCCTGGATTTATTAGTTCAGAAGACCCTCCATGGCCAGAAAGGAAATGAAAATATGGGTTCAGTTTCTATGGAGAACGTTCTGGCTTCAGGTTCCAGCGAGATCCCAGAGCACTTTGATATCTCTCTGTACTTCTAACCTCAAACACAGGGAGGATTCCTCTTAACACCTGACTAGGCCTGAGACCTTCAGAGATAAGGCACACAGATGCACGATAAGAACAGTTTTAATTGGCAGGGAAAATATCATCTGAAGGGCAGATACCTGGCTGTTGAAAAATGTGCCAATACTGAGTCAAAATTAAACATTTACAAAGTCACAAGCTAGATGTTAGCTAAATTCTTCGCGCTATGGATCAGAGAAAAGCTACAAATGAATCCAAAATCTTATCTTAAGGCACAACACACACCTGGCTTATAATTCTTCATTTTATCCATTCCTTGGAAAAAAAACTAAAGTAATTCTGAGATCAGCTTTAAATGTAGGGCACAAGATACTTAAATGATTAAAAAGATGTGAGCGTGCGATCATGCGGTTACATGCTAAACTACCGCTATGCACCTAACAATGAACGCTTGAGTTACACTTTACCCATTTATGCTTTAAGTACATTGTGGACCAGACGCCTTTGTTATGAGAGTTGGCTCAGTGACCACAGCTAGTCGCTAGTAGCCATTAGCTTAGCGACCGCACGCTCACCACTGTCCTCTGCTTGTTGGGTAGGAAAACCCGCACAATGGGTTTCTGTGGGGACTTGGGGTTGTTGCGGGCGGGGTCGGTGGGCGTCGGCAGTACGGCCAACGTGGTGGGGGCCGCTGGGAAGCCCTGCATGCCCCCAAGCCTCATGTCCAGGAGAGCAGGGCCGGGTCCGGGACCAGGACCGGGCGACGACGCGGGACAGGGAAAGTCAGCTCCGTTGCCAATGGCCTCCAGCAACTGCTGCTCCCGCTGCTGCAAGCCATCCAGCTTGCTGGTGTACTCCTCATAGGCCTGAGTGGGCAGGTCAAAGGTTAAAGGTCATGACGGTAACCCACAGCACACCACATCTCTTTCATCAAGATGAAAATCTGAATACAGCCGGACCTCTACAGCATCTACAAGCCACATCTACAGGGTAACTCGCATCTGCACGTAAACTAACCCAGAATTAACGCATTTTTCTCACGCAACGACGATGGAATGTCGAGACTCACCTCCAGGTATATCGATGGAGGATTGTGCTCGCCGCCAAACTTGTCCAGAAGAGCTTCCAGGTGCTCCTGCGTCAACTTTATCATCTGCTTGATATTCCAGATCTGCAAAAAAAAAAACGGCCAGAGTAACACACGAGGAATTAAATCAAGGCTGCCTCTTACCAGTCTCCAACTATGGGTTCTCACCCCTGCCGCTTGTTTGGAGAGAAACCGCGCAAGAACAAACACTCGGGAGGTCCTGTGTCCTGCTCAAACCGCAGTCACAGAACGGCGGCACGCCATCTAAGCAAGCTTCCTCCAGATGTTCACAAGGAGACCGGTTACTGTGCCTCAGGACACTCGTGTATATCACCCAGCATTGGCAGAAACGATGAGGAAGCAGGAAGCTTGACCGGGAAGGCCCTACACACCGCAGCCCGTCTTTCTCCTGGAGTCATATTCCACATAACTCTCAGCTGTATTTGACTGAGCCCTCACCTTCAGAGGACAGGTTTAACTCGTTCTATACTTTGGTTGATTTCCAACATTCCAAATAAAAACTGGGCATGAGACCAGCACAGCGGCTGCCCGGGTAGCAGTGACCTCACACCTCGAGGGTTGGGGGTTCGAATCCAAACTTTGCATGTGCATGGGGATTCCTTATACTCTGTGTGTGTAGAAACATCCGCCATCTGTAGAGCGCCGCGCAAGTCTATCTTGAGATAGACATGTTACTTCCTATAGCCAACAGGCTCAATGCGACTTTATACTGGACAAGGGGTTGGAAGATTTTATTTATTTAGTAGATGCTATTATCCAAAGCAATGAACAATTGAGAAAGCAGGGTCAACCATTAGAGGTTTCGGGTCCCATGAAAGCAAACTGGGCCTCCAAACCAGACCAATTGTATTGTGTTTCAAATTTTTTAGGACCCCTGTCAAGCAGGGGCCCTTGGAATTGTCCAACCTGTCCCCTGCTTTACGGTGCCCCGGAGCAGTTGGGGACTAAAGGTTTTCCTCTAAGGATCAACAGTAAACTCACTCTGCTGACCCTGGGATTTGAACCGGTAAACTCCTGATTACAGGCGCAGGATCCTAACCCACTAAAACACACAGCAATGTTTTTTTTTTTAATGTTTCTCTGACAACACTCCACCTCCACAGACAAACCACTGCAGCCCGACACTGTGCTCTGTCACTGGGTCACTGATTAAATGCAGTTATGATGCAGCTGACAGCTTAGCCCAGGTCAGACATAAACCAGATCACATAATGCACATCATGCTTTGGTTATATTTTTACATAAACACACATGGTGTGACCCACCCCCAGGAGGCGGCAGTGTACAACCCCCCCCCCCCTGGATAGCTTAAACTACATCCGGTCATGGCCCGGGTTTTGCATGTCCGCATTTCCTGCTTTTTAATCGATGTCGATATTAAGGAAAGGCTGCTTCTGATCCAAAACCTCCCTGTAAACCCAGACTGTGGATGGACAATCAGAGATAAGGACGACATCATCCTGCACGACGTGTAAAGAAATATTGCATTTGTCCAAACATATTGAGCTAAAATATAAAGTCATCTATCCCCCCCCATGATGGCTTAACCAGTACGGCGCTATGGTTTGCCTAGAGCCTGTCCCAGGAAACACAGGGCATGTGGCCAGCAGTGCGATGCTCAGTATACCAGGATGTTTATTTCTGGACTGCAGCCAAGGATGACGCAATCGAGACAGGTTATCAAAATATTACATTTAAATATTTAAAAGACACCGGGTCAAGTTTAACTTTTACGCAACGACTGGCACCCGTCGTTGGTGGCTTGCAAAAACCTAGCGAAGTATGCAGGCGTCTGTGAAACGGGGTGGTTGTGCAAAATTTTAAAAATAATGCTGCGACGAAGAAAACCAGTATCCTGGTCCTTTGATGATAATAATTAAAGAAAAAAAAAATTACGCAACATTGGCACTACGGAGTGGAAGGAAATAGCCTGAAGATTCAGACACAGCCAGGGAGTAACGCAGCCGGCAAACCACGGAAAGGGCTAAAACGAGGATGATTTACAAATAATGTCAATGAACGTAGGAAAGAGGATCAGGCCTTGTGTGGTGGGAAAGACCATCCTATACCGTCCACTGACCAAACACTTCTCCTTAAGGCAACCTCTGATCCAAGTGCGGCAGGGAGGAAACATCTTAAGTGATCAAAGTTATGCTACGCAGACACTAGAGAGTCAGTCTGTGGATTTCCCTGCAAAAACGCACCTTATTCACTTCACCAGCCAATTGACAGGGTTACTATGTGTGTCTGAGCAGGCGAATCTGCAAACCGTGTTACAGACTGGCCCTCAAGGACCGGAACTGGGCAACCCTGGGCTACGGGTTCGACCAGCCCAGTGTCACGAAGCCTTCAGCAAAGCACTAAAGAAGATTGTCCATTTGAGAACCAGGACTGAGCTAAACCTCCTTAAGCTGACCAGGCCCACACCGGCCTGCAAAGGGCCAGATCTTTCTAGAACCAGAAGCCTAGAAAGTAAAGAGTTACTTTGCAACTGTGGCCAGGCGTGCGTTTGTCGTTTCTGGGAACACACTCAAAAAGCCCCCCCGATGTTTAAAAAAAACAAATAAATAGCAAGCGAGCAGAGTCAGGAGATTGTAGCTAGCTAGCCGTTTAGCAGAACATGCTATTTCAGAATGGCCTAAATTAGGTAGTGCGGCGACTGAGTTCTACAGGGGGTTCCCCATACCTCAGGGCTCCATGTAAATGTGTGGTTTGAGCAGTACTAAACTCCCCACTTCTGTCATAAGCAATTGTCGTAAGTCGTCTACACATGATTAGCTGTCTGTGGTTGGTTTCCCCACTTTTTCCCCCACCTTGAGGTTGACTCCTCCCCCTTTCCCACAGCAGCCAGTGAGCAGTGAGGCACTACTGCGAGATGGCCAATCCCAGCTCAGCGGCGATGGCCCCTCTCTCTCCGTCCCAGTCCTGGAGTTTGCTTCCACATAACTCTCAGCTGACAGTCCAGACCCGCTATGGATCAGGCCTGTGAGGCGCCACTCCAGAACCTACTGGAGGGTCTTCACCAAGACCAGACGTGATGGCATCCCTGCCATGATCTTAGGTGCAGTAAGGAAGCATGAGAAGACACACTGCGGCTTAATCTCACAACCTGTGAATCGTGCATTTAACCCCTTTAAGAGAGGGGTAAAGCTTCCATTGTGCGCAGTACGATTCTTCCTTTCTAATAGCTACAGACAGTCGTCCGGTTTCCAAAGCTCTCATGTCGATCTGACTCAAAACTTAATATTGATACAAGTTAATATGATATATCAGTTATTAAACTGGGCCATTATAACTGGTCTCATACTGGCAGAAAATACGTAGAGCATTAATCACATTTATACGTTTAAATACAAGAGTACTCTCCCCCCCATGCTGAAACACAGAACAGGCTGCTTCCCTAAAAGGTCACTCAGCTAACTTTGCTTAATAAAACAGCCCAACCAAAAGAGCCTAGGAGCCCATGCCCACGTCGACGTGCTTCTGAAGCTACTGTATAGGCCTTCATCCCGCCACCTGAACCAGGCACGAGCGTTGGGTGCAAACATGAGAACCCCACTGGCGGAACCCCGCAAGCAAGAAAACCCTGCAAATCAGCGATTTGCTCCTTCTCTGGCGGAGGAGCTGACCTCTCGCAGGAGTTGATGCGGCACAGAGCTGAGCACAGCTTCTACGTGGTCATGTACCATTACTGAGAAGCATAAACAAGCATTTCATACAACAGAAGGGACCCATCTCCCTCTCAGACGTTCAGTGCATTTAGTTATGCGATATGCAAAGAGCTCCCTCGCATTATTCTTAGCCATGAAAGGGATCAGCCAGCTTGCATTTTCTCCTGCACTATTGTCACAAACCTAGAAGTTACTGGAAAGAAAAACCCCTTCATGAAAAACAGGTCTCAGTTTAAAAGCACCATTTCATTAATATGGCGCAACATGCTACATTTATCAGTTTTAATTCCTGAAAAGTAAAAAAAAAAAAAAAAAAACTTGTTGCAAATTGTGCCAAATTCTTCCAGCCCAATGCCCACAGCCTCGTTGCAGGTGTATAAGGAAACACTGGCTTCATTTCAGGACCTTTTCAAAATACACCCTTAATTTCAGCCTCTGCAAAAGCATCCAAGAGCATTTTGTCACCTTTAACCTACCACGAAATGCCATCAAGGGTGGCCCCAGCCTTCCGTCCTGTGTTTCCTAGGACAGACTCCGGACTGACTGCAACTCCGTCCTACATGACGGAACTGAGAACTGAAGCCTTTAACACCGTGACATCCTTAAGACATTAAAAAGAGTGTGCCTGCAAAGGATTCTGGGTAAGACAGCATGACCCCAAGCCTTGCTCTGACCTGTATGTCAAAGAAGGAGAGCATGATGGGATATGCCGAAACGAATATATTGCAATGTGCTTGTTCTTGTCCAGATAAAGGCTGGTTTCATTCGAAACGGGAAGCTTAAGTTCCCCAAATCAAGCCAGCGCCAAAGCGGATGAAAGCAGGCATCTCTGATGCAGTGAGATTATTCATTAACAGCACTCTTCCCTTGCGGACTGTTAGCAGGCAGCCAGCCGGCCTGCTCGTCGAAGGCAGACGCGACATGTGGTCAAATCTGGAAGGATCTCAGGCGGCGAGGGACATCTGGGCCAATCAAGGGTGTGGGAGAGACGTCGAGGGAGCCACGCGTATGAACGCGCTCATCAATCTGGCCAAGCCGATTGGCTAATCTTTCTGACAATCCGGTCGCGAGCAGGTCAACGATCCGTCGGGCTGCTGTGCTTGTTCCCCCAAAGTAGCATTACATAAACCCCAATTAACAACATTACTGTACACGACGCAGGCAGATATCTACAAGGGCCATCTCATTTTTCATACCGTCATGTCGTCCAGACATTAGACCACGCTGTACCGCTTTTTCACCGCCGCCCCGCTTGGCTAATTTCGTCGGCAAGCTTTCAGAATACCACAGTATACCATATTACTGTAACGGAGCCCAGGCATAGCCGCATGGTCAGTGGCAATATGCTAAGATGTCTAAATAAATCCACCAGCACATTCCTGACAAAAGACACTCCAGTTTATGAAAAATTCGTTAAATTAAATTACATTAAATAAATCAGCTGGCAAGGTACATCAACGGGATATTTTATCCAGCAAAGGCGAAAGATGGTGAATGTTCTAAATATTACCATGGACCAGTGAAGTGGCAACAAAGTCTGCAATGTGTGTTGAGGGTAAGTCCTATACCACATAACTAAAAGGGGAAAAGGTATTCAAATAGAAAACGGGGTCTGATCCCTTCATCGAGGCCGAACCCAGCTAGAACAGCCTCTCACTTTCTCAGATCATCAGCAAACCGTGTTTTTCATAAGCCAGTCTGACAGAGATGTTTTTTTTCTAGTTGTGTTCAATCATGGAAGTTTTAAAACATCTAACCACAAAATCGGGGCCTTTCTTCTAGTGAATTAGCTGTCGAAACTCTGATTTGGTCTTATAGATTAGTCGAGTCACAAACACAGGAAACAGATAGTTATTGTGTTAGCACACACACTTAATCCAAATACTGTTCACATGGTGATAGCAGAAGTCCCCTCATGACAATTTTCCTGGATGCCTACAATTCCCAGCAAGCACTGTGTCATCATCCACTGTACTTTTTTTTACCAGGTACTCATGGGAAATTGAGGATTAGCAACCAGGAAGGAGTAGGGGGAGAATCCCCACTCTTCATGCAAGTACTACGGTGTTTTTTTGCCAGCAAGTCAAACACGTCTTTTGACTGAAGTAGCCAGAAAAATCTGACACTGATGGAAAGGAAACAGAAGTCATGGAAGCCACAAATCCTGATGTCACTTGGCTTCTCCTACAAATCACAGAATGCTCGGAGTGCCAGTGTAGCAGGTCATGGGAATACAACCAGTGAAGAACAGCTCACACTACACCCATTCAGACACGTATGAAATCTTTGGGAAGGAGTACAGACCTAGAGTCGTTTAGAGTTTGTCTGAAAGTTTGAAATGTCGCAGATTCATTATGGTGCTACAACGGCGCATTTTGCTTGTTTAACTTATTTAACGGATATTTTTATATAATGCGACTAAAAAATTGCTCCAATCTCTGGACAAATTGGAGGTAAGGGCCCAACAGTAAAAGTCCTCTGCCAAACATGGGATTTGAACCAATAATCTTCTGACCACAGGAACAGCAACCTAACATGTTGAGCCAGAAACCACGCCTTCTGTGTACCTGCACACACATCTATGCAGGTTGTAGAACCGAGGTTCTCCCTCTCATACTTTCTGGCTCTCAGTTTCCCTTAAAAATGAGGGAAAGCAAGGATCTGAGCTGGAGAGTGGTCACCACCCACCCCCACCCCAAAAAAGCTGATCAGAAAAGGAAGCACAAAATCTACCGCTAACATCCAACAAGCACAGAGGACCTGAGGAAGCGGAGCTCAGTTAATTTACCATTGGTGACTGGGCTTAAGGCATGATGATTAATAATTTTCCTGAAAGAAATGACCTCTTCAAAGACTCCGGACATCTACCAAGCAATGCAGACACACAGCGACGAGAAGACAGCTGTCAGAATGGCATGTAGCGAGGCACTGTCCCATCCCAGAGCGACCGAGACAAACAGCCGCAGGAACTACCGGCTGCAGGGCCTAACAGAGACACAGTGTCAGCCCGCATCACTGAACCAACCAGGCTGCAAGACCATTTCAGACTATAAACACAAAAAGCGTGTCTCTGTAACTCTGTCACCCCCCACCCTGAAAGACCCAAACCCATAAAAACACACACTGACCAGTAACACCCCACTAACAACAAGGTTAGTATAAAATCAGCAGTGCTTTATTAGTGTACTGAGCACAACCTTAATGTCTATATTTAATTTTAATCTGAGATAAGTTCAGAATCCGTACTGATGTTAGTGTTTGTAGTGAACTACTAGTAATCTACACTTACAGTCAAAACTAGTACTAGCTTATATCCTTATAGATTTCGGATTAACCAAATTGAAGATCTGTTTACAAAAGAGTAAAGATCACCAAGAGTTACAAATTTAAGATAAATTACTGTGGAATTATAGAATAAAATAAATGTACTTTCCTCAATAACCTACAATACAGAACATTTTTTCTGGGATTCTGTAAACATAGAACTAACAATGGAGAATTGTGTTTAAAAAAATTCAAGTTATTCAGCATTACATGGGTGACAAGTTGCACAACACCCCCACGATGATTTTTGTGACCAAAGCCCCAAAAAATCTTCAATCGTTTTACCCCATATATGCCTCTAAAGTCCCCCCCCCACCCTTTCCAAACAATTAAGTCACATATGTTATGGGAATGTCAGGACAACTCTAATCATACACCCGAAAGAGGCAAATCCATAATGAATATTACACTTCCACAGACAGGCAGGAAGATGGCAGGCACGCAGGACCCTGATGTCCGCAGATACTGTAAGTTGTCCTGGAGAAAGCTTTAGCTGCAGTTAATATGCTTAAGGACGTGCCATTAACTGCCAGGCGCTTCAGAGGTGCGAATGATGGTTAAACATCTCATCTCCCTTCTGATACCATTGCGGTGGCCACCACAGCCCCCCCCCCCCCCAACAACCCACCATGAGTGTCAGTCATGAACGACGATTCCCGCGTGTGCGCTAAAATAACCTGCATACGTAGGCATCACTAGCTACAAGGATAAACTGCTTTATTTCACTTAATATCCCGTCCAGTCTTCCCGCAGCCACCATTAACCGTGCTTATTAGGAGGCCCAGTGTATCAAGGTGCATTAGCCCTACTGTCACATTTTCTTATGACAATAAATAGATGCATGTATGTATGCATGCATGTACGTATGTATGCATATATGCACGTACATATGTATGCACGGCTCCCTAATTCCCCAAGACAAAGCGATGCTGTGCACTGGCATAACCCGTCTGAAACCGTCTGATGCTCAAAACAACATAAACAGCCGTGTCCCCCCGGTGCGGATATTCAAGAAGAACAACAACAGCCACCGATGTTACAAGTAAGGAGATCAGCTGTTTAAAAATAAAAATTAAAAAATAACACGGGGGGCATTTGCTCGCTACATAAAATGGATACACGTCAGCAATGCACTGACATGATATAAAAGCGTTTTTAATTCCTCATTTGCTCCGAAAGATCCTTTTCAGGGGCTTGAAAACTTATCTTAGACGCTATTTTAAAGAGCCCCGTGTCACCGCTGCGAGCCGATCGGACAGCGAGGGGGAGCCGCAGCTGCAGGAAGCGATGGAAAAAATATAAACGAATAGAGAGAGAAATATAGGCCTAGTAATAAACAGTGCGTCTGGCAGCTGCAATGAGCATGTAGCGCATAATGAAGAGCGCCGCGCACGCTCCCGCAAAGCCGATGTGCACCGCCATCACAACGCGCAATATCGCTAATATTCATCTGCGTCTCCCTGCATCCCCTGCAATGCATCCTCGCCGTCCGTACTATCAGCCGGCGTCCCTTCGGAGCTTCACATCCCAACGATCCTCCGCTCGCTTATCCGTCTCCCTTTTCGGCCCCCTCTCGCCAAACCCTCGTCCGCCTATTCGCGTACCTCCTCCGGAATGTCCTGGTGGCCATCGGGGATCCCCCCGGAGCACGCGGGATCCAGGCCGGCGGCCAGCTCGCCCAGTCCCCTCTCCCGCTCCGGATCGCGGTCCATGGCGTCTCCGTTGAAGACGGGCGGTGGGGACTCGGCGCTGCTCAACGCCGCCATTTTAAACTGCGAGAAGCGAGTGGAAAATAATAGTGAAAAAAAAGAGAGAGACAGAGGCAGAAACGGGAGGGGGAGACAGAGAGAATCAGGGGACGCCTGAGGTCGGAGAAGCTAAATGGGGAGCGCTTGGGTACCAATACCCATCCGCTCACATTATTTTTAGTGTCTTCATGCGGCACCTAAAATCTTACCGTGCCGTAGTTACACTTACTAAGAATAAAGTTAAAGTAACTTACGAAGCGAGTGCTATAGTTAGGCTGCTGCTTTCATTCTGGAGGAATAACAATGAAAAAGAAACACATGACAATCATTTGTAGGCTACTTTCCATTTCAAGTTGTATTTTTTTATTTTAACATTGCATAATATTATATTTAAATATTATAGTACCGCCCATCCATATTCGTAATACTTTTCATGATATTATTAAACTCAATATTTCCACTGATGTGGATATATTAAATGACCGTGTTGCGGGTGTATTTAAGTATATATATATATAATAATTAACACATATTCAAACTTTATTCTGATTTCAGTATAAAATAGTTTTGTAGTTTTCTTTCCTGCAAGGGAAAATTAGTCTGCTCTCTGGAGTCTTGGAAAAGCTTTAAAAAGTATAATGTAATGAATAGTTGGGAGTGATCGGTGAATGGTTTCTTCCTCTGTGTTGGGAAAAGCATTTCGTACAAACGACGAACTGTGTGTAAGTGTCACTTGGGTGAAGTGTCCCAGGATGAGTGTCGGTACCGCTCCTGTTTATCATGTACGCATTAAAAACAATATACCCGTAGCCCTACTGCAATTTTGGGCAACTGATTTCCAGTTAATGCATCTAATTTGATGTTTATTCTGTTTAATTACTATTAAAGTGTCACGTGTTAAAAATGTGTAATTTATGTTTATATGTAAAAAAGAAATAAGTTCTTTTTTTAAAAAAAGTCTACCTGGAGTGACTACGCGGAGTATAACCGAAGTTGGTAAAACACAAACTTTATATTCGTGACAGTGATTGTGAGCGATAAAGGGAGAGTGTGTCGCTGAAGGACATTCTACTCACATGGTTTAGTGTTACTGCGATGTTTGAGTAAGACCCCGGGAATCCTGGGCCAAACCCAGTTGGCTAACTGGAGCTTCCAGGGGCTGCGCGAACGAGTCGCCCTCCCGCCCTACGCCGACATCCCTGCTGGGGGTGACGCCGTCCATGCGCATCCGCTCCGCCACCCCCGCGTCGCCCGTATGAGGACGCGAAGCGCTTTGAAGTGAAGCGGCCACTTATCTAACGTCTCCCCGCTCACCAGCCTCGCCTCAGGCCTGCATTGCAGACTCGATGGGGCCCCCATTCCACCTCAGGGTTTCATTTTATGTTTATGTCAGTTTAGTATCAAACTGCCAACTTTACAGTTGTATGTGTATAGTTTTGGTTATTGTCTTTACTGAGTTAACTACTGTGAAGTTACGTTGCCTGAAAGAACGACTAAGTTTCGAACGAGCTTACTCAAATAAATCTTTTTGTTTTCACAAGCATACTTAATTTCATTTGTTTTATATACATATTCTCAGTAAACAGTTAAACTTTGTTACATTGTTGTAACTTTGTACATTTTTTTCCTGTTGATAATTCACTGGTAGAGGTAACACCTGTGTTTTAAAAAGGGGGTAAAAGAGTGTTACATTACTGATTAAGACTCATTGAGGTTTAAGCAATACTAAGTATGACATAACTGGGAGATATTAATATATTTAAAACTTGCTTTTCTATGCTGTCCATCATCAGTTGATAGTAATACCTTTCAAATTATTCTAACTTCCTTATTGTATGTGGTATATAATTATAACATTAGAGAGAGATCTCCTGCTTCAAAGAAAAGGATTCGGGGGCGCACTTCAGCACATAGGCAGACATGCTAGGGGGCGCTACATACCGTTTAATAAAACGGGGTATAAGAACAAACCTTTGAAATAATGGTTATGATTTATAATATTAAATATCAGTATTAATAGTGATAGATCTAATAGCTAGTAGTCTCTTTTCTTTTTAGAGAGTTGATTGAACTGAAGAGTAAAAAAAATGTTGATTGAACGTTTCAAGAGTATGAAATAGCACAATTTGTTGGGGGGGGTTTAGGGTGAGGTCATGCCTCTGCTGTGTGTGGAGTTGATATGTTCTCGCTGTAAAATAAGGGCTTCCTCTAGGCATTCCGGTTCACTCCTGCAGTCGAAGGACATGCGGTCAGTGTGTAGTAGTGTCCTGTCTGGGGTGTACCCCTGCCCCATGCTCAGTAGGATAGGCTCCAGTACTGGAGCCTTTACCCCCCCCCCCCCCCCAACCCTGGACCATGACCATTACTCGTGGGTAGAACACAGATTGATAATCTGTTAATATAGAACAGGGTTCCTCAAATCTGGACCTCAATTCCAAATCCAGGCCTTGTTTTCAGTTCTCCCAGGTAGTTAGTTTAATAATTACTGACTCTGATTGGTCAGGGGCTTCACCCCTGGCTCACAGTTAAAGGAAGGCTGGAAAACCAGCAGTGCTCAGACCTCAAGGAATGTGATTTGAATAATAGGGATATAGAACATAATCTAATCATTATACAGGACATGGTACGATGGCCCTTTAAACGCATGCTTATTATTTTGTTCAATATAACCATTTTACTCATAAACAGTCAGCTTTATGATGTTGCACACCACGTTTTTTTAAACATAGATATTTTGGGATACATGTAGTAGTGTAGTTATATGTTGACCACATATTAAGGCTCAGTTCTTTTTAAATATGGGTGCAGTATGTACTTAAATATGGGTGCAGTATCTTCCTGCCCTGTGGCCTCTTCCATTGAGAATGAGGTCTCAACTACTTACGTAGACAAAGTCACACATAAAACCCACACAATATCCAGGGCTGGGAGTCGTCCTCTCCTGGTTTTTAAAAATTAGGTTGGATAATAATAAGTTTAAGTATCCTGTTTTACCTCCGGTATCTGCCTTCTGTCTGAGTCTTCAGCGAATCACTTTCATCTGTGAATCTTACACTGCCTCGACTGATGAAGGGTAAGATTCAGAGCGATGGAGAGACTCCGAAAGTCCGATTATTCTGAACACACTGAAAAATAAATACAAGAGCACCTTTCTAAAATGAGCAGTGTAAATACAAGTATAACTATAACATTCATATGAATCATTTGCATGAATAATCTAACAAAGAACCGACTCGGTTATGAACTTTAACATGAATGGATTTTTGAATTATATATTAGGTGTGGGTATATATAAATGGCACAGGATGGGATTTTGGGTTGACTTCTCTGGTAGAAGGGCCTGTGCTATGTGTGCTATGTGCTATTTTGATTCCTCATGTAATCAAAAACCAAACCACAACATTTATGTAAAGCAAATTTTTTTTAGAAGTGCTGGAATAGGAGATACCATTTATATGAACATTATGACCTGGCATTTTCAAATAGTTGGTTATTGGTTCAATCTCCAAGATGATCCATATTGCTGTACCATTACTTCACAGGCCAAGTGGCATAAATTGGGTATATTGTTAGTATTCTGAGTCACTCTGGATGAAAGATTCTTATAAAATATTTTTAATCACCACTTCTTGTCAACAGTGAGATAGTGTTTGGCAGGCGTGTGTGTGAGTTGTTGCTGCCTAAGCACTTGCCTATTTTGCCTGAGAGACTGAAAGTGCACCCCTTCTCAGGGTCTAAGTGCCCCTTTCCCATCACCTATGATCACGCTAAATTTACAGAGGGGGGGACTCCCTCCGTATTGGCACCTGCCTGTCAGAAAGTCTCTGCAGCACACTGGTGCTTACAACTTCAACTCTGTGTATGGAGTTGGCATGTTCTCATAGTGTTGTGTTCAAAGACATTCATATTAAAACTTAGCCCTGTATCCCTCAGAAAGACACTAAAGTTAAGAGAACTGTAGGACTCAGTAGAAAAAGTATTTAATAATGTCTTCCATTTTCCCATGCATCTCCCAGTTTCATATCCAGTGCAAGGTTGCAGCATGGAGGTGTCTTCTACAGGAGAAAATACAAAGAATTAAACACTACTTGCTGTTCTAAATATATTTTGGGTGTCATTTTTTTGCTATCCACCAGGGGGTAGTAATAGTACAACAGACCTGTAAATAAAGAATACAGTGGTACCTCGGTTCTCGAACTCACTAGAACTCGAATTTCTTGAAAGTTGAACAAACCAGTTTGACCCAGAACTCGATTTGAATATCAGAAGTCGAACCGTGAATGCTGACCTAATATAAATTGTACCCGCCAGGAAATGAGTCATACTACAATGCAATTTTAACTTGAATGCCCTATTCACAGACTGGACGATTAACTAAATAAAGAAGCGCAGCACTACAGTAACTAACAATAAGCAAACCACTAACTTACGTGTACTATTAGAGCATTTATGTAATTTATTTAAACTTTATTTTACCAGGTAAATTAAATGAAAACCAATTCTCATTCCTTTATGTGACATTCGGGAGAAATAGCAGATTACACACCGGAACTGCCTGGGATACAAACGTCATGCATGTAACTAAACTCTTCAGCCAATAAGGGTAAATGTATGTCGTCACGGAGGCGGTTCCAGTTTGTGCAGCCGGATGCGAGATCGCAATGCATCTAATCGTAATGCATTGCGACAGGATCAGAATGCATTGCTTTAAGCCAGCGCTGTAAGCAAGTGAAACGCACCCAATGACTGAACTGGGGAAACAAACTGAAACGCGGAATTAATACAGAGGACTAATGACCACAACCAGAAACAGTTGATCACATGGGGATCCCACACGAGGTTAATGAGGGGGCGTGGCACACGGAAGGAGGGGACGATCAGGGCAGGACAGGGGTAATGTTGAGATAAGATCTTTATGTTTTGAAAGCCATTAAGAAACAAAATGCTCATCTTGTTTGATCCTGTTCATTCTGTGCTTAAATGCTACAAAACATATTTAGGTGTAATTTTTGGGGGCCAGGAACCAATTAATTGGTTTTCCATTATTTCTTATGGGAAAAATTTGATCAGAACTCGAACTTTTTAGGCTTCGATCCGGAGTCTGGAACGGATTAAGTTTGAGAACCGAGGTACCATTGTATTTGTTTTCTGGGATGTTTAAATTAAGGTAGTTAAGGTTATTATGTAAACTTGCATCCACTGCATTGAAAATATTTTTTAATACATCAGACGTCACAAAGGTGAATCGGATGCTTTAGTTTGGGTATTGTACTGTAGCTGGAAAGGCAAATACATAGTGTTACGTGCCGTAAGTTTCCTGGGGAAGCCTACAGGTTCTCCGGACCACCCACCCTCGCCGTCGTTCGCCGGCTGCATATTGGCTCCGCCTCCCCGACCAGACCCCGCCCACCGCTGCTCCGATGCGCCGTGCGTCATTTCTGGTCCCCAGTGAAGAAGAAGCCGCTGTTCGCCACATTCGGGAGCTCTTGCTCGTTCTTTCTCTGTTGGATTCCTTCTAACTATTGTTTTGCTCTACTGTGTATGACTGTGTGTGTTTCTGGACTCTGACTTTCGCTTCGCCCCTCTCTGGTTCTGTCGCTTTGGTTATTTGCTCTTCCGGTTTTGACCTCTCGCCCGGCTCCCGATTACTCTCTTTGCTCGCCCCTTTGGATACCGTGTTTTGTCTTTGTCTCTGTGTATTCGCCCCGTGTTTGTTTGTTTAGTGCACACGGAGTGGCTGCCTTTTTGTTTTTGCGCGACGCGGTGTTACTGTGTGTTTTGGAGAGGGAGTCAGGTTTAGTCCTTGTCGTTCTGTTATTTATTTTTTCACTTAGGTTTAGCTTAGTTTGGGTTGTGTTCGTTAGATGTGGTTTTGTTTGTTATTTTCGCCTCTGTCACTCCCGAAGTCTGTTGCACCTATTGTTGTAGAGTGTCTGTGAATAAAATATAAAAAACTATTAAAAAAAAGATCCCTTTGTGTCTCCTGTTCTCTTTTCCCGTTCTTGTCTCGTCATTCCCTTGTTCTTTTTTCTGGACGGTCCCCAACCCTAGACTGGGAATCATAACACATAGATTTACAATAAAACTTTGAGGAAAAACATTTGTCTAAAAAGACAAATGATGTCAAAAATATTTAAACTCTACCATAAAGCATATCTTCTGTTCTTATGTGATAGAAATCAGAGGCTTGTACTACTGGTTAAATACATATTTTTTCAGTAACTATGCAATGTACTGGTAAGCTCAGCTGGGAACACTATTGACTCCCACCTTTGACGTTGTGGGCTTGAATCCTTCCCTTACTCAGTGTGTGTGGGTTTGCATGCAGTTCCTTCATCTACACTGGCGTCTTCACATAATTCAAAAGCATCTC
Organism: Stomatorhinus ivindoensis; assembly: GCA_019775895.2. NCBI lineage: Eukaryota > Metazoa > Chordata > Actinopteri > Osteoglossiformes > Mormyridae > Stomatorhinus > Stomatorhinus ivindoensis. The sequence goes on along the minus strand of JABFEB020000001.1, from coordinate 29,730,710 downwards.
TAAACTGCCTGATGTGTGTCTGCGTTGAGCTGGGCTGGTATGCTGAATACTCCAGCCCCACTGTGCTGAATAAGCGGTGGATGAATGGATGACTATCGATGAAACGAGAAAAGGTGGGGTTTTAATTCTCAATAATGGAGACTAGACCGTTCATGCCGGTGTTTCCTGCATGTAATCCCTGACTGAGAGGTTGCAAAATGCTAATCCAGACTTCACAGTTAAGGAGAGCTTAAAATCGCAGCTCCTTGAAATTACAAAAATCACAAGCATGCAATTGAAACAGGAAAAAAATGCAATTAGAATGCTTTAGTTTTCCATGCCCACTAAAACAAACTAATTCAAATTAATCTTCAACTCAAATGATAATAATCAATCATTCCGTTATTTCATTATTTTGTTGGGATAATTATTTCCATAGGATAACTCATCCTCAAAATGTCATGTTCAATAGCAACTATTTGATCCATTCCCCAAAAATGCTAATTGGTTAATTCAATTCAATTCAATTCAAAAAAAAAGAATTTGTTTTATCCCTGAGGGGCAATTAAAGGCACACAGAGCAGCTGAACGAAAGATACAATGATGAAAAGTGCAACAGTATTTAGAAGATGCAGTGCAAAGTTGCAGTCAGTCAGGTAGATGAGAAGCACACAAGCAAAGGTACAAATTGGTACTCTGTTTTCTGACTGTGATGATAAAGAGGAACGTGGCTTCAGACACTACCAGGGAAGCACTCTGCTGGGACAAACATGCACACATTGTGTAAAGGAAAGAGCTGCATCAAACCATATTTTTAAATGCTTTTTTCCAGAGAGCAAAGTGGATTCATATAGATGTCTTCAGGAAGTGTTTTAGGTTACGTCTTTTCATTGTCAGACCTTAAAAGGTACAGTTAGAAGACCCTTGAGGGTACAGCCCCAGTGACAAGCAAAGGTATAAATTGGTACTCTGTTATCTGACTGTGTTAATAAAAAGGAGTGCAGCTTCAGACACTACCAGGGAATTTATAAGCACTGGGAATAAAGAGCATCAAATGTTTTGGTTTCAGTCCAAGCCAAACTGCTTCTTCCTCCACTAGAGCCAAATGAAAGGCAGGATGGTTATGCAGATTTAGTGGTGCACTCTATTTGGTACAGTCACAAGTACTCCTGCAGTCCAAGGACTTGCAGTCACTGTGTGATGGTTAAAATCCAGAGATTTTTCGGCTTCCCGATAGTATTTAGTGCTGTGAGTACACTTAAAAGAAAATGTGTATTTTATATACAATCGAAAAAACGAGCATACGATACTCTAGTTAAAACAACCGTATGCAATCTTAAAGCTCTTTACTAGGGGTCACTCAATGTGTTACAGCATGCCTCCGGACTGCGAGAGGAAATACATAAAATTCATTTATATGATGTAAATACTGGTTAAGCTTAATCTACAAACAATAATACAAATTCACAATGCATTAGTTGTGCACTAGTGATAATATCTCGCAAGTTAAGAAATTCGACAACTATTTCCCTTTCAACTATCGTTTGCCTCATTGTGCCCGGAAAACACGGAAATACACAAAATTGCACTGAGGATTTTCTACACGTAAACGCCTATGTCCATAATCTTGTCAGTTTGATCAACACGCGTTTCCCAATCGGACTGCGCCATCCGAATTATCTTTCCGGTCGTCAGACAGTGTGAAATACCTCATATGTAGAATCAACTAATACAGCATTATACACTTTATTTAGAAAAAAGTACGACATTTTGTCCAAAGAACAGGAAATTTTATGCAACAATTAACATCCAAATTTTCAAACACACGACTCAGCGTACCGATGCACTCCAATTTACGTCCCGGACACGGAACATAAAACTCAACATTTCAGTTCCGCCTTACCCGTCGTCCGCAGTCTACTCACAAAAGGGCATATTAAAATTAACGTAAAAATCTCTGCATTTTCTTTAAGTGTTGTTTCTTTTTAAAAATAATTTAAGCCAAATAATTTGTCTTGCGTGTTAACAATAACAATCTATATTTTTATTTGTAATTAAATATCGATTGCTAATTTTCTTACATGTAGGTTTTTGACAATGTAATAATGAATTTTTTTGTTATTATTATTATTTTCATCATCATCATCATCATCATCATCATCATCATCATCATCATCATCATCATCACCATTATTGTTATAATAATAATAATAATAATAACAATAATGAATTATTATTATAAAAATAATTATAATAATAATAATAATAATAATAATTATTATTATTATTATTATTATTATTATTATTATTATTATTATTATTAAGTGAAGTACACCACCAGGGGGAGCAAACGACGTTAATGGCACGTAACGGAGTCAAACCATTTTCCCCGTATAATCATGGATCATTTTCTAGTCTAAAATCTTCCACACATTTGCGTAAGTTCCTAGACACTGATCTGTCCAGCTGTGTATAATGTAGCACTTCCTCCTGTTCCTCGGCAGAGCGTCTATAAAGTGTGACTTCGCATAAAACAAGTATTTACTTCTAAAAAATATATATCATTCTACAGCGATCACGGATCTGATTAACATGATTGATTCATCCACGCTCTAAACTACCGGTTAGTTAATAAATTGCTACCAAATAATTTGCACTTCTCCTGTTGTTTTATCTGTCTCATCTACTTGTGTATATGGTTTATTTCAAAACAACATTATTTCCTTAGACAATCTCTATACACGAAACAGATTTCAGTTTTCATGTTTTATTTTACATTTTAATGTATCCACTAGGTGGCGCTGTGGCGATAGGCAGAGCTAAAAGATTATTTGTATTTCATGCACGTTTTCCTTTCCAAGCATAGAATGTCTCCATTAACACAATTCGGGAGATAAGGAAAATATAGAAGATAATACATGTCCTCAAATAGCAGGAGACAAGTTAATATATTTTGTAACTCAGAGCAGAGGTGGGCAAGTTGGGTGCTGACTGTGAGCGGTTATAAGTTATAAAATCATGTCGACTGAGAATACTGTGCATGAGCAAGTCCGTAAATACAAATCAGGGGGATAAACTTGGATTACAGAATGTCAGTGGAACCCAAAACCGTCGAGAAGCAAAAAGGACAGGGAGAGAATGGAAGGCAGGAAGTGATAATTCAATAATTTTTGTATTCTTTGCACTTATGTCTATACCTATTTATTGCATTTATGGTCATCATTTGCTTCCATTGGCTGAAACAAAAATATGGTGATTATGATATTTGTAAGGCTAGTGCAGTGATAAAAATACCCAATATTCCTGGCACTGTGACTGAGTTATGGTAGTATGTTTCCGCTACCTGAGTTTCTTTTGCCACACTCTGGTGTAATGATGAACAGTAAGTGTTATTAATATAATGTAATTGACTTCAAGTAAAATACACTCACCTAAAGGATTATTAGGAACACCATACTAATACGGTGTTTGACACCCTTTCACCTTCAGAACTGCCTTAATTCTACGTGGCATTGATTCAACAAGGTGCTGAAAGCATTCTTTAGAAATGTTGGCCCAT
>JABFEB020000001.1:29685860-29700788 GCA_019775895.2 Stomatorhinus ivindoensis | reverse complement strand
TGAGGGGGTGGGGGGGGTGAGGGGGTGCCCTCAGTGGTGGGTGGGCCTAGCGATGGACGGTGGAGTTCAGCATGGTAACAGCTCTGGGGTAGAAACTGTTCCTGAGTCAGGAAGAGTGGGCATGTCTGGTCATGCATCATTTAACTGATGGCAGAAGATCTAATAGACCACATCGGCGGTGAATTTGGGCAGAGGTGATCTTAAGGGCCTTGAGAGGCAACGTCTGCCAGCCGTAGACCAGTGAAGTGTTCAGCTACCTTGACAAAGCATTGCAGGGCTTTCCGGTCTGTGGCAGAACAACTGGAGTACCAGGCAGTCTGTGGTGCACCGATAGAAATTCACTAGGAGTTACTGTGGCAGATGGGCTCTCCTCAGTTCTCAGACCATGAGAGGCCCTCGGTGATGTTCTTACCGGGATCGTAGACACTATCTGCGTGTCCATTTATGTGGAGATGAGGCTTGCAGCTGCATTTTGTAACATCTGTCATTAGTTCCTTGGTTTTCTTGGTGTTGAGAGCCAAGCTGATTGCTAAGCAGCATCCTTACGGTTCCTGTAGCTTCCCTATATGGTGTCTTACCCTAATTAGAGACCAGCCCTGTCACAGTTGTGTCATCTGCATTTGATGATGGGGTCTGTGGGCAAGGCGGGATCGCAGTCATGAGTGAATAGTGCATAGAGCATTACCTAATCCTTATACTGAACCCTATTCTTCTACATACACTTATCCAGTGTAGTGTTAGAACTGTAATCTATAAGTTATATCTATATATTTATCTATGTTCCAATGATGCCTATAGAAATCTATGCAAAATCCAATACAGACGTCTACTCCTTAATGTTTGTTATAGGTGATGCCTGAACAAACCCTCGTATCACCTTTGTATCCAGTGCACACTAAGGAGACATTTCTGCATAACAAATGAAACCGAACAGGATCAACATTCAGTTGTAACTGCGGCGGCGTCGGGATCTGAAACATTCCGCGGATAAACTCAGGATGACACCAGTGATTCAGAGATGTGACTCGTCGCCTGATTGAGATCTTAACCCCCCCCCAACTGCCCCGGCGATGCTTTGCTTCATCAGCGGTTTTTAACGTCCTCATTACAGAAACTTGCAATTAGGCGCCTGTTTATTTAACAATTACACAGCGATAATTTGGACCCACCCGGCTCCGCAGGCGTGGGGTCTCCGCTTGGTTCTGCCGTTACCCCGATCACTCGGCTTTATGGAAGGAGGTGGCATCATGAGAAAGTAATTCTGTGAAGCCGTGTCCTTCCTATAAATAGGCAGTATACAGGCAGCATCCCAGAGCATCGGCGAGGTCTGAGTCGGGTTGGGAATCCACCACAGCACGTTTGTGCATAAAGCCGGCCGTGGCCCTCAGAGGCGGCATTGGAACACGCAGAGATCACGCCGCGTGACTCAGCGTCAGTGCTTAGCGTCCTGAGCTCCTGCGGCGGCTTGGCTGTGGCCCCCGTCTCCTGGAGACCAGCCTCTCATGGGACCTTCTGCAGAAGGTGAAGGGGAAGGCATGGCTAGGGGCGGGGGTGCCGCTGCTCTGACTGGGATGGCGCAGCCAGGCAGTTCCACTGGAGGAACAGTATAAAAACAAAGTGGGACATGTGCCAGCAGCGGGGAACACGTAGGAGGGAGTGGGGAGCGAAACATCCAGAACTTCCTCCATTTTGTCTGACAGCTCAGGGGCAAAATGAGTACAGGTAGCGCTGAGTTTCCCACTGTGGGCGGGACTTGTGTATCCCGCTCCCCATTGGCTGCTTTTTTTTAGCCTCCGTTGGGCCAAATGGGCGGTGATTGGCAGTGATAATCCCACCCACCATGGGCTTCAGAGCGCATGGGCTGTCACGCCCCAAACAGCAGACTCTGAGAGAGATTTAATCATCGTGTTTCACTTAGTCAATGAGCTTAATCGTGGCATTGGGGTATTATTGAACCCGGGCCAGCAGTTGGGCTTCTCCTAGAAGATGAGCGTGGGCTGGAGTGGCCCGTTCAGGTGCTCTGCTCCTCCAGCTATAGGTTAAGGGAAGATGACTCCTCCCGTGTCCTGTTGAGGTGAAGAGAGTCGGCAGATGGAGGGCAGTGATTAACAGGCAGATGCTGAATGCTTCATGCTGTAAACATTTTGAACACTCCACACAGAACACTCCATACTGAACACCCTACACTGAACAATTGATACTCAATGCTGGACTCTTCATACTGAACACACCACACTGAGCGCTTCACATTGAAACCAAATGCTGAACACTCAGTTGTGATCTTCGCACACTGAACGTTTCATTCCAAGTATTCAACACTGAATGCTCCACATTGACTTCCTTGTGTTGAACACTCCAAACTGCATTGCCTGCGTTAATCATACCAATCTGACTCTCCACCCCTCCCTGTGACTCCATCTCGTGGCTTTTTCAGGCCGGATTTTAAAATCTGCATGACGCATTACATGCAGCCTGTCAGCGCAGGCCTGGAGTAACATCAGACCCATTTGCATCGACGGTCTCAAACTGGGTGTTGTGTCGTTGACATCCTGCTTGGGTTTGCACAGGCAGTAGTCATGTCACAGCGACCTGCGCACTCATACTGGCTGTAATAGCTTTTTCCAAAATTGTAGACGAAGCCCCAGAAACTAAGGTGGGTGTATTAGGAAGTAATCTCAATCATACTAATAGAACCATCTTTGAAAATAGTTGTTGCAAATGTACTTTAAAGTGTCTGACACATTTATAAATATTTAAGTGTGAAGCTGCAGTTTCCCGGGGTCTGAATGTGTTACACATGCATGAAATTCACAGCCTGATATAACCTGGACTGACTCTGTGGGTTTGAAATATATTTAAAATGTTTGGAGATTCTTTCCGTGATGGGATGGATGCTGAGGTCTGGACCTAAAAGGCCGTGGGCAGTGCGCCCCCCCTCCCCCCAGCCTCTGCCGATAATGAATTCATCAGAAGCTTTATTTGGATAGTTAAGTTTGCTCATTCTGCTGAGGCTGCAAGAGCGCAGCTTGAGGGCCGGCTGCCCTGCCGCCTTGCATGTGCATTCTGCCACGGCACCTTCGCCTGAAGCGTCTCCCCATCCACCTTTCACTCGCCTGTTCCGCTTCTCCTCGACGTGATGTTTCAGCAGGGGGGAGTGGCCGCTCATTTAAATACCTTTTTCATTGAAGGATTGGCGCTATGGTGGGGGTCACAGGATGATGACCTCATTCCATGGAAGAAGCGGCAGACAAGCAAAACAAGAAATACTTTCCGGGGGGGGGGGGCCGTCCTTGACACATAGGGAAGAGTGGAAGATAGGATGGTTTATTTTTACATACCATTGAGCTCACACATGCATCTGAAAAAAGTCTGTTCTTTTTTTTTTTGCAAAGCAAAATGCACCATGTGACAGAGTGGAGGAGGAAGGTCTATTTACAGAGAGGGTGGGATCACAACAGGAGAACTAAAGATCCCTAACCATTTGGATCTTTGCCACCTGCCGGTTCACTTGGCTGCTTAAATACGTATTTGGGGGTTCTAGGTGTCCTAGAACATCACTTTTTATCCCTGATCCTGGATCAGATTGTATCAGCAGGTTTTCGCTCTACCGGACCTCAAAATTAAGTGTCCCTGTTTGTGCTAATGAGTGAGTAAATCGTATCATTTAAATCACAACAAAATCAAAACATTTTAGCTAAAATTTGTGTATTTTGTAACGTGCCTGTGACAGATACAGGTGCCAGTAATTATTTTGCATTATGAAACTAAAATAAACAGTAAATTGCAACTGAATGAAATCAGCTAATTTATTGTTCAAGGGGTAAAATTAATGGGAAAAATTAATTTAAACTGAACTAAATAACGGAATAAACTGTACTATTCATTTTAGAGACAAAATAAGCTTTTAAGACCACGCTTTCTTCCGTCTTATTTATTACTGGCTTCCCTGGACCGTCAGAAAGCCCATTAAACTAAAAGTTCTGGAGTTCTGCAATAGTGTGATTGTGACTCGCGGTTGCAATTGTGGGATTATTTCAATTAGCAGCTCAGTCATGGTTAATGAATCCAGGGCTGAGCTGGAGCCTGAAAGCCGGCGGAAACAGCTGAAAAAAGCCCCCCCCCCCCCCCGGCCGGAGACAGCATGCGGTCAGCCAAAGTGCAGTCCGGCCCTGCTGCACCCCCTCATTCCGTCATGGAGACTCAGTGGCACAGATCCGGGGGCGGGGGGGACATTGGTTGTGGCCTGCATTTGCGTGTCCTCAGCAGATGCCTATAAATGTCACAGCCTCGTCCCGTGAACTGGGCCGCCCGGCAGGATCGTGCAGTTCCCCCCCCGCCGCCCGGCAGGATCGTGCAGGTCCCCCCCCCCGTAAAGCTTATGTGCATTTCGGGCAGCACTGGTGGGGGGGGGGGACCTCCATGCCCAGAAATGGATGACGGGCTCATATCTCAGTCCCAGTCCGCTACTCCGATGCCAGACCTACTAGGAAAACTCCAAACCTCACTTTTTATTAGTGGATTAAACTGGGAAGAGAACGGAGTTTGCTTTCTGAGATGGGACCACCTTAAGCATCCATCCAACCTCTGCACCGCTCCAGTGTAGGGTCACGTCCCATCTGAGCACATGTCCCGTGTAAATGGGGGCGGGGCCATAGGACCACTGGATAGCTGATTGACCTACAGCAGGGGCCACACCTGTTCTCAGGTAAATAACAGGAGTACAGTAGGTGGGGCTCATCAGAAGCCAAGTGGGATAGAAAACTTACTGGATAGTAGCTCTCCAGGCCTGGAGTTAGAGACCCCTGACCTACGGAGTTCCCTCTCCCCTGTAATTCACCAATTCTAAACGTATTATTAAATGATAAGGTTGGCCTTCCGGTTTGAATTATTGCCTACCCTCACCTTGATTCTCTGTCCTGGGGCATATATTCTCACATATGCAACCACCCCCCCCCCCCCCCCAGAAGCCCCCAAAACACTTTGAACTCTATGCCCACCAACATATTCAGAGGTGAGAAGGAAAAATGGCATCTTCAGAAAATTCGAGCATGAGAGAGATCCAAATTTCCTAATCCTCGGAAGTCTTCGCAAACACCGGAGTCACGGCTGCAGCCTCCAGCGCTCGGCTGGGATCAATGCAACGTGCGGCTTCAGAGGGACAACTCCGGTCCTTAGAAATGGGAGTAGTCTCGGGGGGCAGCGAGGTGCGAGGTGCGGCAGGTGGCTCCCTGAGCAGGGAGCTGCGGTTGGCACACGGAGGCCATGCGCCACTGCGCCCCTCCCACCTGGCAGGTCTCATCTAGAGGTGAGTAATGCGCTTGGGGCCTCCCGCTGCCGTTACAGCCGACCATTCCCGGTAGGACACCGGCTATTGGCCCAACTGCTCTACATGGGTTTTACCGCCAAACTTTAGGCCTCTAACAAGAACTACGGTGGAAGTGGTTCAAACGGCTTGCCCTTCTGACCTCAGACCTGGACCTGCTCCAGCTCAGCATTTGTTGCCAAGGTGATTATGTAACAGTGCCCTACTGAAGCGGGCGAGGTGCTGCCATTGATATATATACACAACGATCTGGCATCGATCTCATGCGTGGGCTGATAATGGGCTGGGTCTGCTCGAGCTCAGGCGTCGCAGTGATGTGGCTAAACGACGAGACCCTACAATGACACCAAGGCCAGAAAAGCTTCCTTATCCAATGAAAGTTCAAGATTCCTCAAGGAAAGGTACAAATAAGACCAAAACAGCCATAGTTCCCAGTCCCCTAGATAAAAAACTAGGATTCTGCCCAGTGTTTGATGTTGCCATTCCCCAAACGTGATATAGGATTCTGTATCATACTGATTTGAGTTCTGCAGTGGTAATCCAGTGCTGACCCTGAACTGGATACACAGTTTGTTGTGAAGGCATGACCAAGCAAGGCTGGAGAAAAAATCCAAGCACTTTAAGTACAAAAAATGGAATTAGACTAAGAAAAGCCCATCAACTAATTCCCTGAGCTAGATCACTACCTGCCAAGAGAGTCAGGACTTCTTCCTGTGACATACACCTTTCCTAGATGAAAGACAAGTTTACTAGGCTTGGGCTATGGGCAGGCAGGGATCTGCCTGGTCAAGATGACCTGCAGAGGACTGTGGTGTGGTGGGAGGACTCGAAACAGCATCATAATAACCTAAGGCTGACCAAGTAGAGGGTCTGGGAAACCAACAAGACAAACCTACTTATCCGGCCAAACAAGTGACACCGAGAAGTCAAGCTAAGCAAGACACTGTGCTTTGATTAGCTCCGGATCCCAGACAGTGATCCAAACAGGAGCAGACAGTGAGCTGCAGTCGCTGGTGGTTTGTATAGCCAGTGGAGCTCGTTAACTGCCAGAGCTTCCTGGTGTTGTCAATTTGCGTCCCCTCCTGGAACGTAAAGCCCCGGAAGAGAGTTCCACCTGGTCCGTGGACAGTGTCGCAATATTTATACTATTGCAATGTCAAGGGGCATTTTACTTTCCCACTGTAGAAGGAGAATTGCTGGTTTTGGAACCATCATTGGAATTAAATCCCTGTATAGTTACATCTCAGCTTATTTTGTCAAACTGTCCCAAAGCTTGTAGCTACAGTAATGGATGCCTTATTTCCTGGATGCTTTTTCTAGTGTTTACTGAATATACATGACTGATTTGCTGCAGATATTTCTCTGGGCTGTGCAGTCATCCTCCATTCGGTCTGATAGTTCAGTGTGTATTCAGCAAGAAAGAGGTGCAGTGTTTGCGAAAGGCCCAGATACTTAATGGTTTAACTTCTTTATTTTAATAATTCAATCGTCAGATAGCAGTAACCCCAGTCCGCTAGCTCAGAGGCGGTGTCCGTCTCAGCGGGCTAGACCTCTATGATTGTGACTGTAAGGTTGCCGAATGTTAAAGATGTTGTTCAAGGGTTTTGGAACTCAATCTGCAGCCTTGTATTTTTTAGTTACAGTTTTTTAGGTGACATTTTTTTGTGTTTTTTTTATTAGAACTATAATGGGAGAATGGCAGTTAATGCTGTTATATGACGTCACCAAGCTTAATACGGTCTTGTTCTGTCTTCCCCATCTCTGTCTCGCTCTATCGTTCTCTCTGTCTGTCTCCATCTCCCTCTCTACCTCTATCTGTCTATCTCTGTCTCTGCCTCCCTTGTTTCCTCCTTCTCCCTCTCTGTCTCTCTGCAGGTACCATCACAAGGTGCTCCTTCATCAAGTACCATTACTCCTCGGCCACAATTCCAAGAAACCTCTCCTACAACATCACCAAGACCATCCGTCAGGATGAGTGGCACGCCCTGCGTAAGTGGGATTCTCCCTCGGCGCTCCCCGCAGGCCGCAAGCGGTCGTGCGTCTGCTGAGACTGTGTGGGCACTCGTCAGGCTTTAAGATCCTAATTAAGCTAAGAACCAGACCCTGCTGAGCGGCTCCTGCCTTAATTGGGTTTGAGCGAAGCTGTAAATATACATTTAACTGGCCGTGATGATTTGGAAGGATCCCTGTTTCTGCCGAAAATGCCAGATGTGTATTTTTATTAGTAAAAGAAAAAAAAAAAAAACAAAACTCAAATCAAAGGCATCTCTTCAGTGTCTGTTTGTCAGATACCTGTTATGAAACAAATTAGTGATGCTTGGTAGAATTTAATCTGCTCTTGTGTTTTTTTGGTCCAGAAGCATTAAGCGGCGTGATTATAAGATAAACCTTCCCTGATCTGACAAATATTATAAGTGTTATAAGGATATAGCAGCATAGGAAAGCCAGAAGCTTCACATGATTCTTTGGCTGGATTTGACACAGAAGGTTTCATGCTCATTTATTTTTTTGCGATGAATTTGCCTTTAATTTCACATAACCAGTGTGACAGTCCGTGTTGACAGTGACTATATATAATTCAGTTTTCCCCATTACATACATTATTAATATACTCGTGAGCTTACGAATGAAAGCACAGGCTTGGTTCTGGATTTACTAATACTGCTTAGCCACTTTGTCCCTAATCCATTGCCATGTCCCCCCCCCCCCCAAAAAAAAAGCCATTCGTTACTTGGCTTCCTGGAGACCAGTGCTTTTTATTAGCGTCCAAGAGGGAGCGCTTTAGAAATTTATTTAGGTTGTAATCTGTGTCCATACTGCTGCCACTGTTGTAATAATTTCATACATGCAATTTTTTTTGCTCATATAAAGAACAATCAGAAAGAAACAATTAGAGAATGACGCTGTGTTTCAGTGACTCATGGCTCTCTTCTCACTGGAACATCTGCGATGCCTTTAAATGAGAAACACTTACCACAGCTCATTCAGCCAGATGTGAAAAGCACATCTGTGCCCCCGTTTTTCAGGAGCTCGGGTGACGCTATTCTCTTGTGAGCATCTCCACATCGGTGTTTAAATCATGCTATTTCTGTATGGGGACCATGGTGATGGACACAGACGGTGGTATTTTGGGAGTGACGGTTTTAAAACAGTGACAGGGTATATTTTAGCCTGCCTTAATCTAGGAGAGATGCTGCTTGAACTTAACTACGAGCCGCTAACGATGAGCTGGTAACTACTCTGGACCTGGTTGCGGAGTACTTGAGACAAAGTACTGGCACGCTTTGCTAATGCCACTAAACCCTGCGCCTACCTCGCCTATTAAGGAACAGCGGGCGATGGGCGCTTCTGAAACCTCGTCACTCGACCGAGCAAGGGAGATGCAGTGCAGACCAATGGCCGAGCTCAGATGCTCCAAGGCTGCTAACGGGAAGGGGAGCCAGACCTAGAGGGGGGTCATAAAAAGGGGACCGAGATGTTCTGCTATCAGGAACGTCTGGGGCAAATCGGACTCCTCAGGTCCTGATCACCTGATTACCGCATCATCGCCGGGGATCCCTAGACTGGCAGCAGGCATGATGTGTCACACTGCAAGGGGGTGGGGGGGGTGTAAGGTGAGGCCAGATGTTGCTGTGCCGATGTTCTATGCGCAAGAGAAGATGTCACGCTTACGGTCGATATCACGTCGGTGTAGCAGGAATCCGGCGTAACAATCTAGAAACCTGGGGGCCATGGAAACGTCCACTATTAGCGATGGGGTGGAATGGACAGTCAGCTTTTCCAGAATAGAGAGGCTGGCCAGACCTCTGGATGGGTCCCACTGGCCTGGTCCAGCATCGCCGCAGGGTGTCTGATCGCGTCCAAAAGCTCCCCCGCTAAGAGGGCTTCTGCTGATGAGTGTGCTTCTGCGTGGGTGGTGGCAAAAAAAGGACAATAGGCATAAACACAAAAGCGGCCCATCGGGTGGGGGGGGGATTGGCTTTTTTTAGCTCCGGATCAATAGTGTGCCCTGGGGCCCCTGGTAACATGGAAGTTTTCACCCACCCAATAATAATGACAAGTAGTCCCAGTAACACCGGCACCATTGCCGGGTCCTCTAACTGCGCAGAGCTGAGTGTCGATGAATCGTGGACCTGGAAGGCCTACAAGACACCGGGGGCGGGGGGGGGGGGCAGCGACGCAGCAGATCCGAGATTAATCGTGGGCTGAATGCCACAGCGACGGATGTGGCAAACAGCAGCCCAGGCTGACAGGAATTACCTTTGAAGTCAGGGTGTGTGTTTGAGAAGGCAGGCTTCTTGAAGGACACCACAGAAACATTAGCTCATTTATTCCTAGTTTGCTTTTTGTCAAACGCCGGAAAGCCGTAATGAAAATCAAGCCAAGTAGAATATTTTTATAGCTAAGCATTTATGCAACAAATGACAATGAACATGGTGATCACAAAATAATGGGAAGAAAGTCCTGTTACCGTGTGAAGCACTTTTTTATTTTGGATTGAATGATTTTTAAAACCATATCTAAAATACTTAGAGAAGCTTAGGCAGTTCTGTGAGATCAAAGGGGGTGTAGAATGAACAAGAAGGACCAGACAATAAGCGCATTATTTCTATTCATGCGGTTACAGATACTGAAGATACATCCTGAAGACGAAGCAGGAAACCAGTGGTCACAGAACACACCATCCAGTGGTTACAGAACCAATGGTCAAAAACACAACATCCAGTGGCTACAGAACTAATGGTCAAAAACACACTGTGCAGTGGTTATACAACCAATGGTCAAAAACACACTGTACAGTGGTTACAGAACCAATGGTCAAAAACACAACATCCAGTGGTTACAGAACTAATGGTCAAAAACACACGGTGCAGTGGTTATACAACCAATGGTCAAAAACACACTGTGCAGTGGTTACACAACCAATGGTCACAGCACACACCGTATAGAGGTTACAAAATCCATGGTCATAGAACATGCTGTCCAATGATTAAAGAACCAATGTTCATAAAACACACCTTCCTGTGACTACAGAACCAATGGTCATAGAGCACACCGTCCACTGGTTTAAGAACCAATGGTCATAGAACGCGCTGTCCAGTGGTTACACAACCCAAGGTCAAAGAACACATTGTCCAGTGGTTACAGAACTAATGGTCACAGAATACACCATCCAGTGGTTACCATACCAGTGATAAAAAAGCACACCATCCAATGATTATGGAACCAATAGTCCTAGAACATACTGCCCAGTAGTTACAGAACCACTGGTTATACAACACACTGTTCTGTGGTTGCAAAACCAGTGTTCATAGATACACTGTCCACTAGTTATAAAACCTTTAGTCATAAAATACACTCTCCAGTGGTTGCAGAACATAGCAGTTATAGAACCTTTGGCTGTAGAACACGCCATCCAGCGTATGGTTGTATAACACACCATCCAGAGGTTACAGAGCCAGCAGTCTCTTAGGCTTATATTAGGTGTCATTAAGCGGTTTTGTTTGTGTCCTTGCTTTAAACTCACTTACAGACGGTGAGTTTGCCATGAGTGGTGCGCCCCCCCGCAGCGACCGCGACCACGCAGCCCGGCATGCAGCCAGACAGTTGGCCCGGTGCCTCAGAGTCGCATTACAGGCAATATGGGAAACATAAAACAAAGTCAGAAAGTGCTCTTAGCCCAGGGCAAAAGGGTGCATGAGCAGGGCGGCCAGCAGGGGGCGCCAGTCAACCCAACGCTACAACAGCACAATACGCCAGAACTTTGTACTAGGCACTTCCACTGGATGTGGTTCCTTATAGCACACATCACTGCTTTAGCATATGGGAAGAGGGCATTGAGTGACTGTCTGTGGATATGGATCATCTCCACTAAACTGACGGCCTACCTGCCCCCCCATACAGAGTAATCATGTGTGGGTGCTCTGAGTGCCACATTGTGTTCATGTGGGCTTTTGGCTGTGACGCAGAGCGCCATATCGCCATTCAGCTCCATCAATGAACTGAGCTCTCCCACTCGTGCATTTATTGTGCTCTGAGAGGAAAACACCTTAAGTTAAACCATAGTCATTTTACCACCACCAGCAGTGGTGTTTGCGATCACTCAAACTGTGCATTTGTATGGGGCCCTGAAGGTTAGGGGGCCCCCTATTGGCCACAAAGAGTCATTGAACTAGGAGTGGTGTGGGACCCCAAAGACAGACATCTCTGACCGGCACACAGATGTTCAGCCACCAGTAAATACTTTTGTAGATGTGCAGGAATTGATGGGGTAATGTGAGGTTGCCTATGTCCTGTCAGAGTGAAAGCTTCATATTAAAAGTATATGCTGTGTATCATATTCATATATGGTATCCGTGCTGTATATAGCATGGGTACGAAATACTGTAGACTGTACATTGTGTGTAATTACTCATCACTTATGAGTATTAGTGTTAAACAACATGAGCACCTGTGTTTATACTGCAGGGGCAGCACTGTGACTCACTGTGTAGTACTGTACCCTCATACCTCCAGGAGCAGCAAATCCCTTCCCAGCCTTGCATGGCTCGAGCACGACCCCCCCTACACACACACACACACACATACTGTGCACATTCACTCCGGTTTCCACCCCCACGTTCCTCTTGCGGTCCGTACACTTGGGGTGAATAGACGCGACCACAGTGCCCCCCCCCGCAAGTGTGCGTGTCCCGCTCAGGTCGTCCCCTGATTCCTGTGGCTGGCTCCGGCCCCAGGGCGTCACTGCATCAGAGAAGCACTTTCCAAAAAACAGAAAAAAAACGGATAGATTTTCCTATAAATATAGACATGAATAAAGGTGTGTGTGTGTGTGTGTGTGGTTATAACATGGCTGGCTATGACGCCACTCTGTTCTAAACCTTGATACCTCTTAATGTTCACCCGGGATCAGTAAGGAGGGTGACAGTAATTAGGGTTTGCGACATCTTACTGATGAGTCGTCTGATTGCATTATTGCTCAGAGTCCCTTCAGCCCCATGCCCCCCTCCCTCCCAGAAACACAAATGTAAATAAAATAATCCCAGCACACCACGGTACTTAGTGTAACATCACAGTATCACTCTTTGAATGCTTTTTAATCTGTGCTTCCAGGCGTGGAGAGGGGTGGGGCCAAAGGGGGCAATCTGCATGATTGACAGCTCCAGGCAGCACTTGATATCGCCGAGGGCTTTGCCAAGCTCGTTAATATTGCACGAGCGACCTTGCCGGTAACATTAAGCAAGGTCACCGCTGGATCAAACGCCCCTGACAGAGAGCAGCCCGTAGCCGGAGAGTCTGTTTGCCTTCATGTTGGTGCGTTTATCATCCAGGCCCGAGGAAGGACCTGGCGGCTCCTCCGCGCCTTTTCCCCGAGATTAAATTCATCATCAGAGGTGCTACTTCGTGATAAATTCACAGGCCCAGTGACTCCAAAGTCTTTCATCAAGCTCTGAAAACGGGGCAAGACTCAACACCTGCGACTGGAAATGGATGGTAGTGTTTCTGAAGTGCTATTAACAGTAAATTATTTTGTACGATATTATGGTTATATTGCTATATACAAATACAATTGTGCTGATTTGTGTTGATATGACTGGTTGATATATATGAGATATGGCGATTTACGTTGCCCCCTATGGTTCTCAGACCCCATTATAGCAGTAACAGCTAGGGGGCACTATAGATTGCGGTTGTCCGTAATTGATGGCGAATTTTATGTAATTAACAGGAAAGTGGTGCATTAGCAGACATCACATCCCTTGTAAATAAGGCTTCCTGATCTCTCGTTCTTAGATCTGCTTCGATCCACCTTGGCTCCTGTAATTTATGGCTAGGCCAATTCCCTGACGCCCGGAACAGGGGAGTGCCTTTGATTTAGCGCCCCAGTCGTGATCACATGACGTCCTCGCTCGATATCAGGCTGCTAGGAATTGTGGACTGCAGAATGTGTTCCGGCTCCTTTCGGTCAGTGGCACTGTTCGCATTGGCCCAGAACGCCATGTCACCCACCACCCTTATGGCACGACCATCTCCGTGACCCTGGGTCTGTCTTCTTCTCTGCTCTCCTCAGCACGTGGCCTTGAGGGTTCATGCCCCCAACCCAAAGCTCTTTCTTTATCTACGAATCCTGAACGGATGCGGAGATTGATTCTATCTCACTTTCTGGACTGCGAATAAATATTGTAAAAGACAGATTAAGTCCCCGCTTATCCTTGATGGGTCAGCCTGTAAGGGGGATGATTGCTTAATTGCATCAGGGTGCTTTGGGAGCGTGGCGAATATCAACAGTGATAATGGACAGGACGCCGTTTGAGAGTCACGTTAATCAGATAAGCAAAAGTTTGCTTGTAAATAATTTAAGCAGCTTCATTTACTACTCATGGTTGGTGTACCTACTCTGTTTCCAATAGCAACAGAAATTGCATTTATATATTTAATGATTGATCTATTGAATATGATATAGAAAAAAATATATAATGTTGACTGATCGAGGTATCCTCTAATGGTATCCCCCTAGGTGCAGTCCTCGGTCCCGAACGAGCTGAACCAAATCAGATTTTGAGTTTATTTGGTGGTAGTAAATAAAATTATTAAGAGCTAGGAATTGGGGGTGCTGTGTGGCTCAGTGGGTTAAGCCTGTGTGCTTGTAATCACAAGGTCACCGGTTCATACCCAGCCTCAGCCTGTCTGTGGGTCCTTGAGCAAGGCCCTTAACCCCCAGCTCCCTGGGCGCCCCAACAGGTGGCTGCCCCTTGCGGACAGCTTGCTCTACAAAGAGCAAGTTGGGGGAGGCATAAAAGGAATTTCCCCATGCGGACAATAAAGGATTGATTATCATATGAATATCTGTGCCAAAAGCCTTAACATACATACAATATAGAGGATACTGCATAATGTAAGTCTGTCCGTAAAATCATCCTAATGTTACCCATACATTTGTAAATCTAGAGTCAAATCAGATCACTCTATTGTCACATCACTAGAGCGAGTGATCTTGGGTCAGTTCCTATCAACAGAGCAGTAAATAAATCAAATAAATGCAAACTGTACATAAAACAGCTGTACAGCATTTGACACTCTACATATACACAAAGAAAACAGTATAATATACAATATAAATACAATACACCACAGAACAGAGACACTGTAGGTGTGAGACATAGTTATAATGCATGCTTAAAAGTAAGTACTTTTGCTTAAAAGTGAGTACTCTTGCTTGAAAGTGAGTACTCATGTCTAAGAATAACTATCCATGGATTTCCATGTCTTCATTATACGCCTCTCATCCTCAGCCCCAGCACCATAAAAGTTATCAGTTGTCAGGATAGGAATGAGGAATGAGAGAAACAGAGTAGTAAATATTTAGGGCACCGTGAAAATCCCACAGTAGAGTGGAGCTTCCATTAATATTCATGAAAACTGTGACTAAAAGTTTTTCGGTTTAAATTTCCAGTCAAGCTGATTCGTAGGAGAGTCGGCCTAAGATCCGCCCCGCGGTGGGTGAAGCCACCTGGTCCGGGCTTCACTCGTTGCCCAGCACTGGTCCTTAGCAAATTATGCCTAATCCCCCCCCCCCCCCCAGATCACATTGGACCCCTGAGTCA
>JABFEB020000001.1:29669186-29679394 GCA_019775895.2 Stomatorhinus ivindoensis | reverse complement strand
GGGAGGGGGCACGGCAAGGGGAGGACAGCTGAGGTTTTAAGGGACCCTTAGATCTGTATCAGGACCATGTTAGGTTTGTATTGCCTTGTCCTTGGGCCTCTGTTGGGTTGCAGGGGGGTGGGAGAGACAGGGGGCGACCGCTCACAACTCAAGCAAAGTCCGCAAGCGTGCGATCAGAGCATAGACACCGCAGTACAGCCCAAGGTCAGCCCACAGTAAAATCAGTGTGGACAGCCAGAGAAATGAAACACGAAATCTACATGTGATTTACAATCATAGATCAGGCGACACCAGTAGATGCCAGTTCTTGGTGTCGAGTTGCTGCTGTACTTTCTGACGCCGCCAGACTGTGTAAGTGCCCAGAAGACTGAGGGTTAAATGAAGGGATGTTGATATATATGAAATGTGGTTAGAGGTGTAGTTAGATACACAGACAACATACTCAGGAGGGCACTACTGGTGTTGCCAGGCAACCAAATACAGTCCTGGCATGAATTCAGAAAAAGACATTCTGACGGCGTATGATTATGAGAAAGTGGAGTGAGGAGAGAGAACCTGGATGGAAGGAGGAAGCGGAGGTATGAATGCGATGACAAAAGGCCGGCACTAGGAAGTGAGTAACTGCTCCTGGGAGGCGTCAAACGTAAGGAGATGAGGAGCAGAGAGTCTTCATGCCGGGCTGCAGCCATCTGGAGATGCTCTTCAGCGGAGTCAGCGTGAAACCACAGACTAGCATCTACAGCGGCTCTCCAAAGCCTGCTTCTGAAGGACATTACAAAGCTGTAGGCTGCACCGGAGCTCAGCGGGCAACTCTCACGCCTCCAGGGTTGGAGGAATCCCACCCTATGTGTGTGGAGTTTGCATGTTCTCCCCTCTTTGCGTGTTGACATGTGCTCCTCCGGACTATCCCGATCCCTGCACGCCATACTTCCTGGGATGTGCTCCCAGCACTCCATGTCCCGCAAAACTGTTTATGGAAGATTGATGGGTAATAAACTTAATCTGTGTGTCATATTGGACTTAGATTCAATATGAATATTTTAGAAACGCCTTCTGTCTGTCTTGAGGTCTGTGTTGAGCGGAGCTCCATGGTCTTTCTCTGTGCTCATGAAATATTTAATCAGGTTTAAAACCCAATACAAACTTAAGCAAAATAAATCAATGTTCTTTTTTTTACCTTTCCTTAGGACACAGACTTGCTTTCTTTAATTAGACTGTGAATACAAGTGTTTTGAGGTAATAATGGTGAAACTGTGCTGTGACCCAGTAGCCTGAAGAATAGCCTCGCAACCTCCTGGGTTAGGGATTGTTTCTGCTGGTTAACAGTCCAAAACAGCACAAATGATGACTCTGTCTGCGGCCGTCCGTGCCCTCTGTCAGGCTGACCCTGAGCCTTCCCTGGATAAGCAGTTACGGGTGATGGATGGATGGGCTTAAAGGCATACTGGGAGGTGACAGTGTGAACGTTCACACTGGGGGCTGCGATAAACGTCACAGCGACACGGACGAGCACAGAAAATGGCGGCTGAGTGATAACACCCTCAGCCGGATTTACAGGCAGAGCGGTCAGCTCTTGGTCAGACAGCAGAGGACCCTGACTTTCCCGGGCAGTGAGGGAAATAACCTCAACTATCTCCTCTCAGCAACTGGCGCTTCAAATTGGACGATTTAATTAAAGTGCTCCCTCCCCCCATGCTTTAAATAATAAAAGTGCGGCAGTCGGTCAAAAAAACCTCAGGGTGCGAGACAAACTTGCATGGCGATGTGCCAAGTACCTTCACGGACCTCTGTCACTGCTGGGCTGTCAGTCCATCTGAGACGGCCTCACCACGGCAACAGAGGTCAAGCATATATCCCACCTGACCCCCCCTGCGCCTGCTGACGGCCGAGCTTCCACCCGCTTATCTGCGCCCGCACACACTGGAATGTTCCTTTATCCAGGCCTGCTTCGCAAGTCAAGGTCACATCCCATTCCACGCCAAGCGGAGCCAGCGGCTGAATCCCTAATGCGCTGGTTGGCTTTCGACGCCCCTGGCCACCGCCAGGGGCTACGGTCGGGTTTCTCGTCGCCGTGGATTTATTAGGTCTGCTAGCGGAAAGCTCCTCTGCATTCCTGCCCTAAATTGACAACCTGATTGGCAGGAACCTGCAAGATCCTGATGTGCCGAGTGACAGCAGAGGAAACAGCGTGAGCGCGGTTCTGGGCGATGCGGTGGACATCCGTCGCATGGTCACATGACGCTAACCTTGCCACAGTGGTCATTTATTCCGCGGTAGAAAAATCCTCCTCACAAAGATCCTAGCTTTTTGGTGAATATGGACAGAACTGTTATGCAACTGTAGGGCGCAGTCGACCACCGGAGCTGAGCGTGTGAGATTCTCCCACAAATCTGCCGATGTATAAGTACAGGCCAGAGGGTACCTTACAGCCCCCCCTAGTGGCTGCATCCTAAATGCTGTCAGCTGGGGTCTGTCAAGCGCTTTATATTCCTGATATCTCCTGGAAACAAAGGGTCAGTCAGCCCAAAGCCCCTTCATGTCACTGAGCCAATCAGGATGTGACACGGTCCAGGGGGAGGAGCCACAGCCAACAAATTTAAATAGGGCAGAGAAACACACAGAGAGGTGCTTTAATCTCCCCCTTGCCCCAGTATGGGCAGGATTCCAGCACCAGCTGCAGCTGAACAATTAATAAAACGTCTAAAAAACACTTTCGAACAGCGTGTTGGCTGTCACGTATCCCAAAATGGTCTGCTCTATATGGACTGTGCAGCGCGAACTCTTCGAAGAGCACCACGGTGTATCCGCTAACGTCCATTAGCGCTCGTGGTTTAGTTTATGGCTGGAGGTGTGACGTGGGTCGTGGTCGCTAAGGGTACCCGCCGCCTTCAGCTTCCTTCACGAATGAAAGGCCTGCTGCTCGTTGTTCAGACGGAGCCTTTTTAATCCACGTTGCGCAAAGAGGGACTCTAGCTGTGTTTTTGTCGCATTAGATGCGACCGCACGCTCTCGACTGCATCCATTCCCCGCACTTTCTGTCGCGCGGACACGTGCCGTTAGCCGAGGCATGCTGACCTTTTTAATGAGCCTAGCAAGGCCCTTTACTCTCCACCTGGGGGGGGGGCGGCAAATGAGCACAGTTCAGGGCCCCCCTACATTTAGCCAGTGAGAGGGATGCTTTTCATGGGTTATAATTGTGACCATCAGAACACGTCGGAGCGTCGTTTCACAGGTGGGTGTAGGCTGGGGTTGATGGTGCTGCATAAGTGCTTTGACGTCACTCGCGTGCTTAACAGCAGGTCTGCACCGACCTCCTCAAATCTCCTGCACTGGCAGCGACTCCCTGCCACCTCTTATGTTTAAGCGCATCCACAGAAAGGGCTCATTATGCTGCCAGGACTAATTAGCAACCCGTGTAAATATGCCACTTCTATAGTGTACAATTATCATCTGCCCTTCACTGTGCCTGTGTAGCGCCCCCTGTAGGCGGTGCAAGGAGAGGGCTGTCTAAATCCAGGCTGCAGATATTCTGGCGGCTCTTCACTTTGTCCCCTAATCTCGCTTGTGAAACTGTAAATGTAATTACTTTTTCTTAAATAGCTTTCTCTGTGCTTGAAACCATTAGCATAGCTGCCACACTCTCACCCCTCCACAGACTGATCTAGAAATTCCACGGAATTGCCCCGTCTGCCTGTCCGCCGTCTCTGGTCACTGATGGTGAAACCATATGATAACTGACAGCTTCGGCTGCACTGCCGCTCCGCCCTCACTTTGACTTCTAATCAAGCATCCCGACACTGATTAAATCCAGTCCATTTATTGTCTATAAATACTGCCATAATGGTCCATATTAGTTTATCCTGGTAATAACCGGTGCCGGGTCTCAAAGGGTCGGTCACAGTGCTTTTATTGGTGCTATTCAATCACCAGAGTGTCTTTGTCCGGGAAAATATAAGCGGTGTGATCAGAGATATGCACAGCAGCCTCGGCTGCGGAGTCAGGGGTGGGAGGAAAAGCGTCAGATAATCGCGAAGCACAGCTCCCAAGATCACAATCTGCGGCCTTGGCGACATCACAGAGTCCTGCTTGGATTTAAACGCCTATTTACTTAGCGGCTGCTCTTATCTGGAGCTACACGCATGGCTTTGCGTTGCCAAGATACATCTTGTATGACAACCAGGCTACCCAGGAGTTCTAGAATGTTGGGGCGTAAACAAACATGTGCTTCCTGTATCTGTTGAAGTAGCTACGTTCCAGGAACAGCGGCACCTGATTCCGGGATTAATTCCATGAGTGTTGAACGCATACAGGGAAGCAGTTCCATTAACCAGAAGGCAGCGGAAATGAGTTTTAAACTTGCCTCCAAGCATGCTAGAAGGTTCTCAGGAGCGTAACGGTTGTCTGCCGTGAGGTCCGGCTAGACGGGGAGGGATTTTAGCTGCTGTCAGAAGGCAGTTTTGGCCCTGAATACCGGGACTTTGTTGGCATGTTCATTAAATTAGTGTGATCATTCATTCAGCTAAGCGCTCACACTTTAAATGCGAGAAAATACTGGAAGGATCTCCAGTAGCCTTGGAACAGGGCTTCCCTTGAAAGGCCATCACCTGTGGTAAAGAGTAGCTGCGGTCCTGGAGGAAAGAAACCGCAGTTTAGCAGCCAGAGAAATGCGACACAGCCTGCAAACCGCAGGAGTGTGGCTTGCCGCCAGACCACCTGCCAGCGACAGCAAGCCCAAAGAAGGCTGGGATTACAGTACGCTGTCATCTGCTGCCTATTTAACCAATGGGAGCCTTTGATATAACCTTATAACCAATGGGAGCCTTTGATATAACCTTATAACCAATGAGATAAATCACCTGTGATTAACATGCGATGGTAATCCCATCCAACCTGGACCTCCTTTTTCCGCATTATTAGATCTCTGCCTTTACTGACCCACCAGCTTCTCCTCTGCATGTTTATAGGGAATGTTTTGGCACTTGGAGGCGCCCCCCCACGTTCGGGGCAGGCGGGCAGGATGGACAAGAGAGCGAATGCAAAGATCAAGGCTGTTTCATGTTTTATTTTTTTTTTCCCGCTCAGTGAACCCCCGCCAGGAGAGTAAGTGCGTGACAGATTCACACCCAGGCAGGAGGGACAGGTCAGGTGGGCCGGGGTAGGGGACAGAGGCCAGGGGCCACGTGGTCCAGGGGCCGCTCTCCCGTACCGCCATATGGCCCCCGGCGTCTGCCCTGTGCTGGTGCCAGGCGGTGGCCTGCAGCATCAATCCGCTTAATGTCTCCCCCGTCAGGCCCAGCTCACAACTCGCCCGTTTACAGATGGGCCGCAGTGTTTAAAGTCACCATCCTTCACACTGTGAAAAGCTGACTTTATTATTATTCTGACTATAGAGTAATTAGCCCAGCTACTCAGCAGATGCGCTGGTATGAAGCCGCGTGGCCCATCCTGAATAATCACATCCACTCTGGTCAGATGCATTTATTACCGATATTACTCATCGTCTTGCTTCTATGCGTACAGTTCGCTCTTCGACGATGTCAAGCCACCATCACTGTGGGCTTGTGACACATCAGCCATTGGTTAAACCTCACACCCCCCCGCATCTTTTTGTTTGCTTGCTTAATGCTCTGTGCTGGTTACCCCTGCTCTCCACTGAGGGGGTGTCCACCTCTCTGGGTCTGCTTATATCCTGTCAGCGACGCCTCCATTTTGCACTTGCATCTTCTATACTCAAGCTGGAAGAGACAGACAGACAGAGAAACAGTCTCACCCCCCCCCCCCTCCACTTCCCCAGACAGAAACGCCGTCACCAGGAGAGATGTTTCCGTGACTTTTCCCAATGGATTGCAAATCCGCTGCCGTTTCGGCCTGATTTGCGAAACCCACCGGTGGACCCGCTTTGCCGGTTGGCTGTTCAGGATTCATGCCCCTCCGCTCAGTTCCCCGGGGCCGTCACAAAGGCCCATATCGACAGACCCGGTTCTGCATAAGCGCAGATTATTCTCCGCTCAAGCTCTGGCCGGCAAATGTGATAATTACCAGCCAAGGTGTGAATATCACGGCGCTTCACCTCCCCAGTTACCTATAAATTATTATTTTTGTTCATCCCCAAATATCTTGTTGTACAAATATACACATGTAAATAAGACCATTTGTATGCAGTTATATGTATATCTATCTATCATCCCTGTTTATCCAGGAAACGCGGAGCATGTGAATGCCCCTATATTTTTGGAGCTCGTGAAAACACCCCCACGCATGCAAGGAGAACATGCCAGCTGCGTATGCACAGAGCCAGGGAGGGGGATCGAACCGCAGCCCTGGAAGAAGTGTGAGGCTACGCTGCTGTATATGGATCTATCCATCCATCCATCCATCTGCCAACCAAGGTTGCAGGGATATATATGTGAAAACGTAGCCAATTTGGAAAGGCTTAGCTTCTTTCGACCTCCAGGTGTGGCTCAGTGAGTTAGGATGCTGCTCCTGTGATTGGAAGGTTGTGAGTTCAAACCCTAGGGTCTGCAGAGTGACTTTGGCCCTAGAGACCCTTAACTCTAATTTCTCCAGGGACTTTCTCAGGTGTTTGCCACTTTGGATAAAACTGTCTGTTAAATTCAAATGGATGTGGCTGCAAAACACTGGCCACTGACCTATTGCAGGGCACACTCACATATCAGTCATATCTATGGGCAATTTGGTAACTCCAAATAACCTCAGTATGTTTTTGGACCGCGGGGGGAATTGACGTACCTGGCAGAAACCTCACAATGACACAGGGAGAACATGCAAATTTCACACACATGTAACCCTGGTCCCAGAGGTGTGAGACAAGAGTGCTAACCACTGCACCACCGTGCCGCGCAACATAAATGATCTCTTTCAAAATACATATTTGCTGTTTTGGTGATATTAGTGCAACAGTGGGAAAAGACGTTAATAATGTCATCTAAATATTTGGTAATGGGCGTTAAATTGTTTCGGTGTGAAATTCTCACCTTTATCTAGCTTAAGATATGAGAAATATCCGTCTTCATAATTTTAAAGGAAACAAGGCGTGAATAGAAGTCGCTGAGGTCTCTTCAGTAGCATCATGACCAGTCCAGATGTGGAGATCATGTGATTCCCAGTCCCACAGCGGAGACCTCCTAGTGGAGTCGGCCAGTGTTCAGCAGCCAGAACATTCTCAATAAATGCGTGAAAGTTTCATACCAGCCAGTTTGGAGCCGGCTTGCTGTTAGATACCCTGGTTAGAGGATGCCACATTCCCACAAAGTGGATACCCCAACGCAGAGCAAAGCTGACAGGGTGTTCGTTTCCTCATGAGGTGGAGACCGGTTCCTCATTAGCAGGGTATCGGTGCTAATTAGTGCCTTTATCAGGATGACATGGGACAGTTCGCTTGGCTGATGGATAAGTCATCGTTTACTCGTCCGTTCAGAGCTTCCCGCTCAACTGGTGCCTCCATAAAACTAGTTAAGCGTCACATTTTCATTTGGAGAGTCACATAAAACAGCTTCCAGAAAGTCATCAAGTGCTATGAATATTCTTAAGAATAAATGCAGCGTCTTTTTACACGTTGTGCGTTTACTTCGTATGCAGCGATTAGGGTTTTTGGTATTTCCATGTAATTTATTTAAATAGAGATAAATACCTGGGGGGTCATTCAGGTTTCCTACTGTAGGTCTAAAACTTGAAGTTTGTATAATTGGTGTTGTTTGGCTTTTGTGACCATTGAGCCGGCCCTTCTGGTCCCAAAGGAGATTTGCTGTTGTACCCTTGAGCACGGTGACCTCAGCTGCGCTCTGACTGCGTTTGGTTGTAAAATTCACTAGTAAGTCTTGCTTAACATGCAGAGTAACTACGGGCAATGTCTGGCCTGGCCGTCTTACTGGGATGCAACGGGGGCCTTAAACATTCAGAGTGAAAACATATGACATGAAGCTGTGTCATATCTGGACATCCATCCATTTTCCAGTTGAGGGATGCAAGAGGGCCTGAAGCCTATCCCAGTAGTCACAGGGCACAAGGTCGTGGTCATACCCAGGGCCTCCATACACCAGCACTTTGGCCAGTTTGTAGGTGTCCAGTAGCCTAGCTATATGTCTCTGGATTGGGGGAGGAAGTGGGGGTACCTAGGGTAATCCTACGTGACCTGGGGAGATCGGAGGGGGCATGCTGCCCAGGACCGGCCGTGTACATGTAAAGCATGTTAATGCTGCGATCCAGGGTGCCTTCCGCCTCGCATCCTGATTCTTTAAATCCACTCCTGTGTCTCTCAAATACTATAAAAACAAGCTAAAGAAAAGAAGACTAAAGTATACGATTTAATCGTGTGAAATACCTCCCGTTAAATTTTGGTAATGTGTGACTGACTACAATACCCAGAATGCCTTGGGGGAGGCAGCGCTTTAAAGCTAGGTGCCATACGAAGCACAGGAGAGAAGATTTAAAGTGACAGCACTTCATTTGTCTTAGTTCAACAGCTGGCATCGCGTCGCCCCAAGTGACGCTCCGTGGAGGAATCTGTTGTTTCGCTGTCCAAAAATTAAGGTGACGGAAAACACATGATGCATTTTCAAAATGTTACATTTGAAGAGAAAGCGCTGGTGAGAGAGGGCGGCAGACAGCGGAGTATCCGTCAGGAGCTGGAGCTCCAGGGGAGGAGATGTGGCATGTGAGTCACATTCTCCCATGAATATTCATGCGTTTATATATACAATAATTTAAATATTCATCCAGAGAACAAAAGCCTTAAGCCCCATATCATTCATAGGCCCCCGACTACACATATGGCATGTTCAACACGGAGCCCCCACCCCCCCCCCCGAGGCTCGATCCCATTTTAATGGGAAACTCTGCCGGAGATCAGTCGGCACGGCGCCCCCAGGCTGCCGGGAGCAGAAAGTACGCCTGTGCTCGCATCAATCCCACAGCGGCACGTGGGGGAGTCGCTGCCGAGCCTCTCTGCGGATGCGGGGGGCCCCCGGCCGCCTCCCCAGACTTAAGGCCTTCGCTTCCCACTGGCAGAATGTGGACCCCTCCAGGAGAGATGTCCCACTGCCAGCCCCCTGCCTGGCAACTCCCTCCACAAGGTTAAGCTCTCTGTTGGGTGCACCTGTAGTTACCATCGACGGCCTGCTCCGACAAACCGAAACCCAATGCGTACCGCAGGCGGACGCGGTCGCGAGGTTTCGGTCACGTGGAGTGAAGCTTTAAAATGGGCGACGCGTGCGACCCAGGCGATTTAGAGCAGCCAGGAAGCCAGAGCTCGGTGTGTTTGTCGGCGACAGACGTGGTGGACCCATCGTCTCAGAAACGGCCTCCACGCTGAGATCCCCACAAACTGCAGTGTCTACAGTTTACAGAGGATGGGGTGACAGGCACAGAAGAAAGATACAGTCCTGGGCAGTTTTGAGGCCAAAATCACCTCGACAGTGAGAGCGGTCAGTGGGGAACAGGCAGACTCCTAATAGGAGGGATACTAGTGCAAAAATGTCACGGATCAAAATCCATAAAGAAACCTTCCATACCTGAAGGAATTCCTGCTGTTCTGTAGCCAAATGGGGTCCTAGTCAACTGATAATTAAATTGAAGCTGCAGTGACTTGCTTTGCTGCTGCTTTTTGTACCTCTGGGCTCAGCGACCCCAGTGATTCATTCCCTCTAAAGTCCAAAAGCAGGGTCTATTCCGGGACTCGATTGGGCAGTTTGTCCGTCACATACCACTGTGCTGACAGTTGTGGCTTTGGTGATCCATAGTAGCGTCGGCTGGAAAGGTTAAAGGTCAAAGAGGATGAGGATGATTGTCAATGATCTTGATGGGACTCAATCATAATGATGGATGTGACGTTACAGAGCTTGAAGAGCCCGGATTAGGACATCCTGTCTATATGGTCACCAGGAGCTGACAACTTGATGGCGAATAATAATAATAGTAATGACTAGCCCTGAGCTGTGTGGCGCGTGATTGGTTGTTGAAATGTTAGATCAGTATTCAGAGTAGCCTGGTAGCAGAGCAGAGGGCACCGCGAGGGCATGACCGCAGGCGGGGGCAGCTAGCTGAGTGCTGCCTGAGTGTCCAACGGCATGCTGAGGATGCAAATCACCAGGGCCATTCCGTCTGTCAGCTCTCTGTGACCGTGGCAAAGGTCAAAGGTCAAGTCAGGTCTCAGTCTGCCAGTGCTTAGAGGCCCCCGTCCCTTGTGCCCC
>JABFEB020000001.1:29621442-29636289 GCA_019775895.2 Stomatorhinus ivindoensis | reverse complement strand
CGCACGCACGCACGCACGCACGCTCGCACGCACGGCAGGCAGTATGCAGCCATGCTCTTTACCTGAGACCCCGCATATGACGTGCTGTTATTGATTACCACTTTGTGTATCTTCCCAAACTTCCCGAAATACTCTGGCCTCTTTAAAACCTGGAACGACAGCGAGACGGAGAGAAAGAGTAGACTGAGGGGAGGTATTAAACTTAATTGCACAGCTCAGAACTGCCCCCCCCTCCAAATCATGCTTCACATTCACACTTTTGGGGGCTTTTTCGCTGCTGCTTCACTACTTTGCTCAAGGGTAAAACTGCAGACCCCTCTTGGGCACGGAACCGGCGGCCCACCGGATAGCCCTGCCTGACAGACAGCACCCCCAGTGGGTCACTGGTGTCGTGGCTCTACGGAGGCACGTGGAGACGTTTAAAAGTCGCTGGCAGGACCACCCCCGTCACCAAGCTTGGCGGCAGGAAAGCGGTCCTTAGTCATACAACATGAAAAGCTAACGGCTACATTGACGGCAGCGGAGGGACGTGCGATGATATGAGTCAGGAGTCGCGCCGACTTCAAGTCCAGCGCCAAGCTGCCTCACAAAGAGGGAAGAATGACGAGAATAAACAACATCCCGCTGGGCGAAGGAGGGTTTGAGGTGGAGAGCCAGCACGCTCACGCCGCTACAGCGGGGGGGGCACAAAGAGCTCACCATTTATACACGGATTAATACATTTACAATGACAGCCCCGAGTACCGGAACAGACAAAACGCACTTCCTCCCAGAGCCGATGGAATAACCTCCAAACGGCCCTGCAAGTTTGGGGAAAGTTTGGACTGTGGTGCGCTTCAAAAAATGAAACAAATAAGTTTTAAAATATGCTAATTTAAAGAAATTGACCAAAGTACATAATATTTACTCAGACCCTGCCATGCTTGTATGAGGACTACCGGCAGGATGACAGCTATACGAATCTTTATTTAAGGAATAAGGAAGCTGGGTTGCTCGACCCAATCCGATCACTCATCACCTCAGCTACTAGCACAGTTCCAGACGTTTGCACCATCAGCATGTATGAGCCCCTCGATGGGTCAAAACCAACCTTATGCAGACTCCCCGCACTCCCGTGCCTGGGGTCCAGATGTTCCCGCTCAGCCTGGGGTTTGGATGTTGCCCTTCAGCCCAGGTCACTAATCTCATTAGCTGCTTATTGTGCGATATCAGGAGATACTGCACCATTCGTGCTAGTGTGCATCACCAGCTTTCCAATCCTGCTCTCCTTGAGTGTTTCTCTGACTGGTGTGAAAGCTTGCTACAGGAAAACCATTACAGTCCGCCGTACAGAATTCAAGGTATAATCAGGATATCACATAAAAGAAAAAAGCGCAAAAAGAAAAAACCATCAGAAGCATGAAGAGTGCATTCTTGGTTGGAAAGGGTAGTAGTAATAGTAAATAAACTAATAGTAAATAAACTAAGAAGACTGACAGATGGCCACTTAATGGGAGCCAGTATCAGTTTAAGAACCCGAGAAAATGGGCTGGGGAGCAGAACAGGATACATGACAGGTGATGTAGAGGGAGGGGCTTCTTCTGTACCCAGCAACTGTCTGCTGAACAACAACAGATTCAGGGTAGAAGCAGTCCTAATTAAACTAGGGTCAGATCATTTTGCTGTATACACACATCATAAAGTGCAGTGCCTTTCCAGTTATAACGTCAACCAGAAAGACACTGCAAGCCAAGCTCCTATTCAACTAGCCATGAATTAAGCAGGAAAAATACCAGCACAGCTTGCAACTGCCGGAGCCAACTGCTGGAGTCAGTTTCGCCGAACCGTTAAACACAAATTAATTCTAAGCAGTTAGCCTTAGGGTGTGAGGAGATTAAACGGGCCCGCTCCCCCGCATGGGGGTCGGTCAGCTCACCTCGGGGTCAGCCAGCCTTTGTGACAGGCCCACCACGAACACCAGGTTGCGCTGTACGACGCGCACGCTAGCGAGGTGCTTGCGGTTCTCTGTGATCTTCTGCTTGCGCTCGTTCTGCTTTTGTTTCTTCTCGCTCTTTATCCGCTGGAGCTCTTCCTGTGACAGGGGTTTGTAGACTGCTGGATCCTCTGGATAAGGCTACGGAGATGGGCGGAAGAGAGGGAACCGACTAAGAACCTGAATGGCTGATACGGGCAGAGTCTCCACACGAAAGGTGCGGTTGGAATCAACGTATTTCATAATGTGCATTCACAAAAAAACATCCGCCATCAAACCTGCACTCTAAGGTATCTCTACGGCGAGATAACTGGCATCCTGCGGGCTGACCAGAGAGAGTAGGTGCTTTTTGGTTTCACACCTAGATAAGCTGCATTTAGTGTTCTTTAAAGCCACTGCCTGCAGGTACTAAAATTCCAAGAGTTTCCTGGTTCTTTGATTTCAACCGGACTTCCATTGAGCTGTCAGCACTTGCGGCAAAGAGCTCTGGGTACCTTGTTTAAATAGGTTCCTAACTGCAAAGTATTGATTCCACCCTCCTTGTCAACAGGAAATTCTGGGAAACAGCTTGTTTATCAATCACTGAGCGTTAAGGCCACCTAACTACCAAAAAAGCTGATTTAGTTAGAAGAATAAGTAGCTACCAAGGCAAAGACCATTTTTAAAAGAGCTAAATAATTTAACATACATAGGCAGCGACAGAGGCTCATTAAATGTTACTCAGATGTGAAAATTAATCTTGCACAAGCAAGCAATCAAGCTGAGGCGAAAGATGCAATGGCCCTGTATGTGGGCAGCCATTATGAATTTAACCAGCTCGCTGCCCAGAAGACCGAACTACAGCTAAAACACCCCCACGGCATTCTAAGATAATATTGTGAAGCACGCATCAAATGAGTGCCAAATTCTGATACCTACATTAGAATATTTCAGAACACTGTGGTTTGAGAAACCACTGAAACACAAGCTTTCAAACAAAAATATGAAAGAAAAAAGAACAGGAACTGAATTCAAGTCAGCAGGTAGCATGTCAATCCATGGCAGCTGAAATCCTGCCAGGCAAAGTGAAAGACGGCAAGGAGGACGAGGAGGAAGCCGGCGAGGCGATGCGGGCGGAGGGGACGGTTCGGGGCGGCGCGGCTCGGGGCGGACCGCACCTTTCTGCAGGCGGGACACAGCCCGTTCTCGTCCGTGCGGATGCGGTGCCAGCAGAACCGGCATATCTGGTAGCCGCAGGTGCAGGGGAAGAAGTTGACGTCGTCGATCTCCAGGGGCTCCATGCACAGAGGGCACTCCATGGGGTCTTCCTTCACCTCGGGGCTGCGGGACATCCTACGGCGCGGCGGTGGAGGCGGCGTCGGCGTCTCAGTGGCGCGGTAGTGTGGGGGGGGGAGCACTGAGCAGGGGGGCTGCAGAGAAGCACATGGGCGAGGAGACCGGAAGAACATTGTAGATCATAATCAGCTACAGAACTGAAGACTCCATGAGTTGGGGGGTGGAGGGGTATAGGCACTCCAACAGTACCTCAAATACCAGATAATACAAGAAATACCTTGTTTCCCCAGAATCCACGCAAAGCCGTTTCCACTTACACACTACTTAGCATCCTGAACTGTGGGTACCATTACAGTACAAAAATTAACTGTCATATCTCAGAATGTAGGGTACCCTACTCCAGTCTACAACTGGCAATACGCTTGCTAAGTAGTACCTAAAGACCTCAATTTAACAATGTCAGCTTATTAAACCCAGTCTTCACTTAGAGGTCAGTTAAAAGCCTACAGAATGTCTGGGCATACCGTAACCCTGACAGAATGCTGAGCGAAGGATCCTCCACTCAAAATCAACCCGCATCTGTGTGTACAACCCATACCCGTCCTTCTATACCATGAGTGTCAAACGCCAGTCCTGGGAGGCCGGAGACTTGCACAGTTTTTGGTTTACCCTCGTTTTACACACACGATTCAACTCCTTGTGCTAATTACACCACGGCTCTTGAGCTGAATCATTTGTGGTAGAATAGGAAAGAACTACACAGGCCTCCAGCCTCACAGGAGTGGAGTTTGACACCCCTGTTCTATACCATGCATACCAGACAGGCATCACACAATTCACCCTAAAACCAAGAGCCTAAAAGGGGATTCCTGGCCCTGGAAGTGGAGCAGCCAGTGAATGCTTGTGTGAGGGAGTAGGCCGGGAACTAGAACAGACAAGTACCTACTTCAGGAAACGGTGGCATTTCTAAGACTAAGCAAATAAATATTGTGGACACATGGGTTCGTCCAGTTCTGGCCTGATAAACGTATACAAGGATCATTACCTGCCAAATCACACAAGACGCTACACAAAGAAGTCTCACTTTATAGAACAAGTGGCAAAAAATAATCGGTAAACAATAGCTTACAAAGGCATTGCTGAAAGGCCACTGGACAACTTCTACAATACAAGACTCCAGTTTATGTACCAACACAATATGGTGAACAGGTCCCAACAACTTCTTCCAGGAGGTCAATAAGACAGACATGTCAACAGTCTGATGAGCATGTGGAGATGGTCATTCATAGCAACAGAATGCTTAAAGGAAAACTGAAGATTTTACATACAGCCTGATGCCTCTTCAAGTGCCAATGACAAGCACAAATACAATGGCCCATGAGAGCTCAGTGTTGTGTATAATCAGGACCTATATTATACATATTTAACAAAAAAAAAACTTCTGATAAAGAATGGAATGGCAGGTGCAGACG
The DNA here is from genome assembly GCA_019775895.2 of Stomatorhinus ivindoensis. Lineage (NCBI taxonomy): Eukaryota > Metazoa > Chordata > Actinopteri > Osteoglossiformes > Mormyridae > Stomatorhinus > Stomatorhinus ivindoensis. Next base: position 29,631,570 of record JABFEB020000001.1, on the reverse strand, counting down.
TGGCCAAAAAGATGGTTTCACCTAGGCTACGATCAGGGGGATCACAGCCCCGTAAAAGGCGAATGAATATTAAACATGAAACTCAAAAGCTTTGAAGCAGACTCTAGACTTTATTCTGTATGAATCTTGCAACTAGAAACTAAAGATGAAACTGCATTAATTTACTTTTCTATAGAATACCTGCTTATTGTACCAGCCATAACCCACAGGTCTGAGTCCAGCAACGACTGCAAATTGCTATGGCAACAAGGAAAGTCACCGCTATTTTCGTGACTTAAAATGACATTTTAAATTTGTGCGTGCATACGATATTTTTAGGGACGCAGTGTGACTTGTGAAAAATTATCCAATCTGCAGACAGTCATTCTTGCAGAGCTATGATGGCCAAGATTTGGGGAAAATCTCTCCAAAGATTAATCAGGTTTTGAAGAGCAACCAAAAGTATTTTCTGAATGAAACTGACAGATGTTAGCCCAGATAAAATTTACGCGCCTAAAAACGCTACCAATTTTAAATCTTAATGTTTCACTGCAGCCTGTTTGTACTTTCATTTTATGAGTTCTGCATACAAACCTGCAGTGAACAGCTGGAACTGCTGCCTCATAAGCTCAGTGGAAATGCAATCTCAGCCCCTCAGCACAACAAAGACACCAGACACCCGCCTCCAACCAATATGCCCTCCTCTTCTGCTCTGCCTGCCCGTACGATACAACTCTCCTCAAACCTACTGACCGCAACAGAGGTGAACATGGTTGCTGCCTGGCACCACTGTAGAGTCCTCCAGCGACAATGGAGCCAGCTAGCCGACACCGGACAGAAATACACATCCGGCTACAGCTTAATAACTCGGGAAGAAATGAGATTCCTGGTCCAGGAGGCCTTGCACAGCACTGCCATTGCACCTCCGAGCTGAAGAACTAATTATCAGCCTGACCGAACTAATCTGCAGCTCTCTCCACACTGAGGCCGAAAGCAGTTTAGAGCTTCATACACTGGCCCACCAGGAATAGGAATGCAGACTTTGGGGTCATGGAGATCCATTCTACTCAAATGCTTGGGGCAGCAGCCAGGGAGAGAGACAATATCCTTTCTGTTTTCAGTCCGGCAGATCATTTGACCACAGCCACTGCACTTTATATGCAAACGTAGCACACAATTAAAAGTTGTGAATGTCTAATAAATGACAACTATTAAAGATGATTTATAATGTGGCTGTACTAGCACATGACACTGACAAACACAGCAAAACCCAAGATAAATTTGACAGTGACAAGAGACCAATCTAACCAACCTGAAGTAACAACCTCAATTCAAGCACCAATCCAATCAAAGAAATGGTAACAAGATGGCTGTCTTTGCATTGTGATCCCAGGAATCTGTCTTGCTAGCAAGATGTGGATGATGAGATTATATTCTAGAAACGTCGAATGATCATGGGACACAGGTCACACAAGTGATGAAGCATCAATATAGTAAATTAAAAAGAACGCCATCATCCCATGACATGACCGAGGCCCTTATCCAGACCAGGACTGCAAAGAGGGGTGCAGTTTGGAGGGTGGGGGCAACTGAAAGGAAGGAAGGGCGCTAAAAATACCCTGCCCAGGCTAAAAAGCAGGATCTCTCTTTAAAGGGAAGACAAGAAGAGTCTGGGTGGGGCCAGGGTAGGGGTCCCCTCCCTGAGTGGACATTTAAGGCAGGATCAATCCGACGTGGCAAATTTGGCTCCCAGAGGCCAGGGGAAATTATTCAGAGTCTGCCTGTAAGGAATCAGCCCTGGGGCAACGGCAGGCGAGCTGGCATTCAGCATTCGCTGGATGAGGGCATTAAGTTTCTTCCAGACTCGGGGATGCCCAGCGCTTCTACCGTAACATCTGCGAAACGGTCCCATGGCAATCCGATAAAATCTCTGTGATTAACCCATCACACACAAGCATTCAAAAACTTGAAGTTAAGCGCCATTTGAAATGTACGGCACGATGGCTCAATGCGTCACAAAGACACGGCTCAGTAAGGGGACAGCTGTCTGCTCTGCAGAAGCCCTGAAAATGACACAGACTCACAGACCTCTCTTAAATTTGGTTTTAACATCAATGGACCACATGTCTCATGTGTACCTCCAGCTGGTGTCAATGTCTTATTCAAATCGTCATATTAGGCTTGCTAATGGGACAGAGCTAGAGCTAGAGCTGAATCCTGTGCCTCATGGCTTTTGAATTTTCATGGGGGGAGGAGACAAGGCACCAAACCTCCACCACCTCCATAAACCAAGTGAAACACTCGGCTTAACAATTCACTGCAATACAGTGTGTAACATTAAGAGAACTAGGAGCAATTAAGAGGTGGGGGGGGGGAGACATAAAATATGCCCCTCTGTTAGATAAACAGCCACTTTCCATATTGTTGGAACCTTGCTGCGCCATGGAGGTGGGACAGCAGCTCCAGGGGGGGGAAAAAGTGCAAAGAAACCATCCAAAGCTCTTCAACTGGCAAAAGCTGAGCCTCTCACAGTCATATTAACCCTGGCCAGGGCAACACAGGAAAATCACTAGGAGATATAAAATTAATGTGACTTCTTTTCTTAAACTCTGAGTTTCACAGCAGAATATAACCTGATAAATCCTGACTAAATGAAAATTTATCTATAATTCCCTATAAAGAATCAGCTACAGTATCTCAACAATAAGTAATCAATGTGCAGTGTGTATTGAACAGCAGACACACTGCCTCAGCTCCAGGGAGAAAGGCTGTAGTAAATCCCTATCTAATATGTGCACTGGTATAAAGATCTTTACAGCTCATATGATCAAAGAATGAAGGCGGACACAAAAACAAAACATGCTAATATTTAGCAACAGGTGATGCAGGTACCTAAAACACCTGTCCACCCTCCCCCAAGTATTTTGAGCAGCAACACAAGATTTAAAAAATTAAGAGGACAACGAGCATCTAAACAAAAGCAAAGTCTAACTTTAGCTGTAGGCTACAGAAGTTTACACTGCCCTTTCCTGGCAAAAACAGGTTAGTCTTGCTGGAACTGTGACTCGTAGAGCACCGCAGGTTGCGGCAGGTATTTGAATCGAGCGCAGAGACAGCCCATGCGGGGAATGATGGTCTCGAACAGACCTGTGTGAGATCATGACAATAGTCCACTGCTGCCTTTCACAGCTCAAATTCTTCTATTTATGTTCCAGCCACACAGCCAGCCATGAACATGCAAAATGAGACACTTTGACAACGTGCTAAGGTTGTTATGTGTACAGGCGAAGCATATTTCAGTCCACTGTGTACCAGTTTTTTTCTGCTGGACAGAACATTCCAGAACACAATAAAAAGCCATTTCTGACAATTTGAGGCAGAAAAAAAGCTATTCTAGACTGAAAGACTCATGTACAGTGTTTACAATGTGTCGACCATGATCCCATGTCAGCACACAGATACTGCCTGAAACGTGTCTGTTGACAGACAATCATAGGAACCAGTCATTCAGAAAACCTGAAGATGTTTTGACAAGACGTGCAGCTCCTGATAAGCAACATGTGAGTCAGCGTGACGTTAGTTCACATGGCCACGAGGTCTAAGAGGAAGCAATGACGGCACATAACAAAAGCTCCGTTTAAGAGCGCCGTTTAAGCCAGATTAGTCCACCAGGCAGCACGTGGCCCTCCCACTTCCTGGTCAGATAAAGCCGGCGATTGGCTCCTCATTGTTCCCGCTCCACTGAGCTGAAAACAATCCAGCTCTGCCAGGGTTTGGGGGGAAAAAAAATCTCTATGACAGGATGACATCAAACCCCAACCCTTTCCCAGTCCCCAAAAACCAAGCTCTGAACCAGAGCCAGCCGAACACAGAAGAGAGGAGAGGGCAGGCCTACTCAGTATTACATCATCAGCAAGGAACTGAGAAACACAAGGAACTCCATTCTCTAAGCACTGCCAGCACCAATAAAACACACCACCCAGGCAAAGGCTCTGCTAACAGCTGCAGCCTCCTAGCGTGGGCTGTAGCAACCTGTTCGGATCAACAGGTGTCAGAGGCACTGACTGTGAACTGGAGGGAGAGCAGGTTAAGGAACCTGACATGTTACCAGAAGGCCAACGGTTAAAACGCACTAAAACAAACTTGGGTGAGGCAGTTTGAGAGAACTACTTCAGTAAACATCCCACCAAGCACATTAAATCAGTGAGATAATCTTGATACGTGTGGTCGACTAAGAGAATTTACTCAGTTTTCAGTTTATGCAATTTCAACTTTTACCACACTATGAGGTATATCTTTGTCCCTCTGAAGGTTTTATAGCAGTAAACACCACGAGCAGGCGGGAGGAGGGGCTTCACTAATGGGAGTGATGCTAAAAGTCACCACGATGGGAGCTGTTATGACCCATTTCAACTAAGATCCTCTAAAGGGAGGGGATGCAACTACCCTGAAAAGACATCAAGGAATGGTTACCGAAATACTTCCAGAACTACAGCTATGCCCTACTTATGGGTGATGTGGATGAGGGGGTGACAACACTAACCCAACAAGTTTTATGCAACACATACAAATGTAGATCTGCACACGTGTTAGGGACCACAATGTCAAAGTGTTAATTGTGAACACAAAATCACACAGTTGTCTAAATGATTACCAATTAATATGCCATAAATACTCATCTACATTAGCACCCAACAGACTGGTCTTCCTACATGTAAAGCTAATTGCAACTCATGCCAAATACAGGTCACAACTGGCTGGCCTACATGCCACGTAGGCGGACGTGCCCCTACCCACAACCAATGCAGGGTCGCAGCAAGACTGGAGCCCATCACAGGAAAGGCAAGGCAGGGGACACCGTGGACTGGATGTGACATCACTACGGGATACAGGTTTAGATGAAAACAAGTGTAATTTAGACATGCCAATCCACTGAAGCTGCATAGCTATCATATTTGAACAAATTAAAGCAATGTCCAAGACGGACATATGGCCTAAGGTATTTAAAGCAACTGCATATGTACTGACTATATAAAGAAAAATAAAAAACTTCATCTGTCAGAAAGAAAAACATCACAGTAGACTGCAGCACACCTGAACCCACTCCTGTAATCCATCATCTATTCAGCAAAAACCTAAATAAGACAGAGCTGTACTGTGAACCACATGGTTGAGGAGGCTCCATATTGTCAAACATACACATTAATCCAGGACCCTACTGTATCTTTTCCCAACTGCTGTATTTTCCCACCAAACAAGTAGGTTGCAGGTGATACTTCGGGTCTTCAGATGTCCCCTTAGGCCAAAGAAAAGCAGTGACATTCAGTAAGAAGTTGCTGACCGAAACCCAGTAAAACTTGTCTTTATCCATCTCCCAGTGGTCTGATTACACTTTATTTTCCTGTTCATTTAGTTGGCTAAAAATGCATTTTAAAGCCTTACAATCTAGGCCCGATACCATTAAATGTGTAACTGATGACAGATACAATGCATGATTTATTCCTTTCTCTGAGACAATCCCTGACTACTGCAAATGGAGCAATATTATTAAACAGCAGGCACTCTTCATATGTGCTGAGTCTCAAGGGTGACACAAATAGGTACTTTTTATTGACTGGTGTCTTTAAAGACCATAGGATAGCGCATCTTTAGGTCGACCACCCTAGGAAAATGCAACCCCAAGTCCTTCAAGGAAAACCACCGCACGAACCCGAAGAGCGTGCTAGGCTGAACTATTTAACGTTTTAATTTATTAAATGTATTAAGGTTTAAGTGCGTTAGTCCACCGGACATTTAACTCGGTGTCAATGAATACCGTCTGTCCAGGTTCTAAGAGGAAGAGGAAATGTTACATATGTAAGCATTAGTTAGCCCACCGTTCACTCGTTTCGGGGGCCCGTATTTAGGGATTTATAAATACATAACATAACGCCCACTGTACGGTTGGACGGGTCCGATAAGCGGATCAGCAGCCCGGTTCAGTCGTGAAGATAGCTCACCGGTCAGCTAAGCGGCGCTAGGTAGCCACAAGGCTAACGGAGCGGCAAACAAGAGTGGTCGCTGGCAGCAATCAAAAGAAGGGAGCGGAATTAGCAAACGGCTCCAGTCGGTACCGAACAGCCCGGTACCGATCAACATCCGTGCGGCGCGTAAGTGTATGCGGAGCCTCCCCCAGAACTTGGGTCCAGCAGGAGGAAAAAAGCCGGTCAAGTGTAGCCAGGATGCAAAACAATCCAACATAAAACCCAACAATAATAGAATCATAATACTCCCTTCCCAGCTCACGCGTGTATTTAAAATTATGAGCTTATTTCAATTAACACAAAAGTAAAGTGCACCGAGGCAAGCTTCGTTTTTAACAACCAGAAGAGGTATTTAGCGACCAACTAGCCGGATAGCCAGTGATGCCAGGCGCCGTGTAGCGGTAGCCGTAGGGCCTGCGCTGCCCGGCAAAGCCTGAGATTTTCCTGCGCGCTTCGGCGCAGACACGGGCACTCAATTCGGGCAACCTATAACTTCATTGCCTCCCACATCTGGGTATCGTTCAGAAAGGGTGGCGAGTTGGTGAAAGATGAACTTGCACACGTACACGCATAGTCATCCTGTTACCTTACGTGATCATTTTAACTGGTTTATGGCGATAGTTTGTGGGATACTCACCCCTGTCTCTCTATTGCTGGGATTCCTCTCCAAGGGAAATCACACCAAATGGGGCGGGGATTGATTTATCTTTCTGTACTGCCCAGAACTGTGTAAGCAAGCAACTTCAAATCTTAGTGCGTTTATTTCTCAGATCTGATATGATATGTTGAGAAAATACCTTGCTTTTCCTCTCAGCCTTTCAGTGTATATCAGCAGCACCTTCCAGCCACCATCTTACATTGAAATGGGGGGAGGGAGGGGGTGCCGACCATTCACAACGCACTACTCATGCGCAGAGTAGAGCACTCATTTATCATGGGTAATGTAGTTTCTTATGTAAACGCTATTTCATTAATAAACAATAATAACGCTGTTTTAAAGACCACATCTTACAATTTAAAAATAAAAGAGCTATTATAAAATAAACTATAAGAATAATGTAAAAGATATAGTGTAAAAACGTGGTGCTATATATCTAATTTAACTCCCCCATTTCATAATTCTCACGATTCCTGTAAGAATCAGAGGTATGACGCTTGTGTATGATGGCTGTCGTAGTGTACGATTTAGGAAACTGATAAAAACTGGAGACAGAAGACTTAAGTACTGAAGTGTACTTGGAAGAAAACATCATTTTGCTACATGTATAAATACACTAACTACACTGACACAATTAAGGAACTGTGTTACTACAAAAGTTTGAATTTGAAATACACAATTTGAGGTAGAAACATTACCAATCACTATATTAAATGCAAAAAGTCCAAAATGTCTATATCATATTTATTTACAAGTAGCTAATATGTTTACATAAATCATATTACTTATTTGTAAGAAAATACAGAAAGTAAGTACAGTCCTCCTAAAATTTCTTATATAATTTACTGGGTGATAACAGTATATGGAGTCATATCGTGATATTACGGTAAGTTGCACTGTTCGTCAAGGCGAAAAGTTAGCAATTGAATGCATGAATGGCATTTATATACAAAAAATACATACATAAATGTTTATGTATCGTAATACTACTCATTCAAATAGTAATACTTTTTAATTAAAAGTGCCGACACGCTAAGACTGAAATTCACTGTCAAACAATGTTTCTCATATTAAGAGCACAAAAGCAGATATGTTAAAAAAGGAGTTCCAAAGAAACACACCACATTTATTAAATCGATATATTGCCTATTGCTAAACAACTATGCAAACCTTTTATTTTTGGTGGGTCAAAAACTAACAAAAAAAAACTTTAATAACACATTGAAAAGGTTTAAGACATCCATCACATTGCATGAAGAAAATGTAAATTCATGTCACTAGCATGACATTAGCATAAGGTGCTATAGGTACTTCAACAATTTAACAATATTTACAAATAGATAATTTTGCATAAAACAACCTCTAAAAATAAACAAAAAACTTATTGTCTCACGGAAGGTCTTTAAAAAAAATCAAAGATGTACTTTTTTGGCTTTTACATCCGGAAGCTGTTAGCGCACGGTGGCTCTGTAACTAACAGTGTATGGACTCGTCTCTCCAAGCCTCTGGGTTTGATTCGCACCGCTAATTCTGAGTGTAAATGCGGGTTTATGCCCACAATTTGGTAACAACCTGTAATTTTTTCACTTGTAGTAACATTATTCCGGTCCCCACAATGTAAACCTCAATTTTATGTGAATGCAATAAAAAAATCTAAAATAGCCAAGACTCCTGTATTTTCTTTAGTTGGTGACTTGTGGTTAAGGTTAGGGTTGGGTTGGTTTTAAGATCGTCATAGTTCGGATTATGGTTATACCCATAGAAATGAATGAAGAGCCCCCACAGAGATAAGAATATATGAACTCTGTGTATGTGCATGTGTGTGTGTCTACGTGTGTGCATGTGTGTGTCTGCATGTGTGTATGTGCTTTGGCATTCTTTCCAGAATGTCACATGCGCAGCAGGGTCTGAGACAGGCCCCATGCACGCTGAAAGAGAGATTGTACTCTCAGTAAGTGGTTGTGGAAGATGGATGTATTGAATCTAAAAACATCCATCTGGTCACTCTTTTAAATCTGACACCAGTGCTTTTTTTGTGACTATACACAACAATATAGAATAGAAACCTTTTAGACTTATATTTTCAATTTTTCTCCATATTTAATTTTCAAAATATTTAGATTTGATTGAATATTAATATTTATTGGTGGTTTAAAGTGCTTGTAAATGATAGATTTTTCTGCAATCTCAGACTTAACCATTGGATTCTAATTGTTAGTCCTTAGTGAAAGTGCATTGTTGCAAAATCACAAGACTAGGGGAGTCCGGTACTGCTAGTCTCTGCAAGAAACGCAGCTAAATTAGAATTTTTCCTAAAAGACAAAAGCACAACTTCATGCCATAATTCCTGAGCAGCTCTATTCAGCTCATGGATCTGCTCTCTGTCACTGATCCTCAATAAGAGGCAAGGTGTCCACAATGTCCGTTGCCACTTTCTTAATGGCCATGTGTTTATCTGCTCCGTGAAGCATTGCCCTCAAACTGGCCCAGAAGACCTGCTGCTTGCGTTCATCCTTGGGCCACTCCAGGTAGGTCTGCTTGCGGAGCAGTGCCCTCAGCTTCAGGAATTTTTTAGGGAGGGAGTTGGCGGGGATTGGCTCTAGTAAAATAAAGACCAATGAATCGTCCTGGATGCTGATGGCCCGGTGTTGGGCAAAAAAAAGCTCGTAGGTGCACCACTCGCTTTGGACAAAACTTTGTGACAGCACAAAGAGTGTCTTGTAGCTGTCCTCTACGCTGCTGATGATGTTGTCCACAATCCACCTGCCTGGTACAAAATCCCGTTCATGGACGCAGAGGGACAGGCCGACGTTCTCCAGCCGGGGCACCAGCTGGCTGTCCACCCACGTTGAGTCATGCTGACTATATGAGATGAAGGCGTGGTACCTGAATGAGGTGTTCTGCAGCCGCCCCGCCCCCGTGTGACTCCTCCTCTTCATCCGGATCCACACCCACAACATTTTAGTGTACCAGATTCCATCGCAGGCGTAGAAGGTGATGCTGAAAGCCGCTACAAGGATAAGGACCGTTGGAACCGCAATACTTGCTTGAAGCCATGGTAAGCAGGAAGGTTTAGTGGGCTTATACTCCTCCAGAGACACCCCAGCAAAGGAGGGAGGGGTACTGCAGGTGTAATCCACAGGCCAGTCGGGGAGAAGAGATTTACTAAGTGAGATGACAAACCAGTATGACTCACAGCTACAGCTGAATGGGTTTTTGCCTGCCTTAAGATGCTGCAGCCTGGGCAAACCCAGTATTGGTTCCTGGCTGATGGAAGTGATTGCATTCTGATCTACATGCAGACTGAGCAGAGTTGGGATGTGTAGGTCCATTGGAAGCACCTGTATACTGTTGGAGCTCAAAATGAGATGAGTGAGATTCGGAAAGGATGAGAGGTCCTTTTGGCTGATAGCAGTTATGCCCGTCTTTGACAAATTGATTCTTCTGAAGTGGGGTGACAGGTAGCCA
>JABFEB020000001.1:29599557-29611478 GCA_019775895.2 Stomatorhinus ivindoensis | reverse complement strand
AGTTGGTGAAGTCCCAAATTAAATTAGAATGAATAACTTTAAATGGTGAATGCTGGTCGGGTTACAGTGCAAACGGGGGCATTACCCGCAGTGCAGTGCGAATCCCAGGCTGCACCCGCACACCTCCCTCCTCATGCTCCCCGCAAAGCAGCACCCCCAGTGAGCCCAGCGTCACCACCACGCATCTCAGGTGCTCCAGCAAGGGGCAAGCGAGGGACGCCGCACAGTCCAGCACCTCATCCCCCGTCTTCGGGAGGACTATCGGGAAGAGTGCCGCATGAGCAATCTAACACCCCTTTGCTCTTTCTGTCACTCCCGTTCATTCCTCCAATCCATCACTGACTATTTCACTCATTTAGTTTCATTCGTGCTGTCACTCAGTCGCCCTTTCAGGAAGACATACATGAAATCTTTTCACACCATCACATCAGTCATTGATCCTGCCTACATCTACACTACAGTCAAACTGATTTGGCGACAATGACATGGGCACAATGACAAAACCACAGACTGGTCCCTTGATATGTATTTAGGGAACTGCACTAGTTGCTCTCCAAAAGAAACGGGTAGTTAGTAACTGTTCTAAGAAATTATTGGTGTGGTTCTGTCATAGCTTCTAAGACTTCTAATATTGCACCGTCTGGTGTGGGAAGACCCAGCGCCTGGTTCATGGCACACAGTTCCATCAGGTTAGGAGAGGTGTAGGTCAGGGCCTTCCAGCTCTCTGACAGGAATGGCTTGATGGCTTTGTCCACATCTGTTGGCTCGAACCACACTGGAAACACAAAGCTGACGGCGCTGACCATGTCACAGCCAAAACACCCTGAACCCAAAGGTGACGGTGCAGAACATGTCACAGCCAAATCACTGAGATTACTAAAGTGACGGTGCTGATCGTGTTACAGCCAAATCACTGGGATTATTAAAGTGACAGTGCTGGTCATTTCACTGCAAACACACTATAAACACAACCATGACAGTGATAATCATTTCACTGTAATCAGGCAGATGAGACTCCCAGGGCAAACACTTTACCTGGTACTGCATGCTTCTTAGCAATGGAGCAAACGTAGCAGATTGTTGACACCGGAATGTTGCCGTCCAAAAGCACTAACTGGGCCGAGGATAGCTCTTCTTCAAAGCGGGACACCTACGGAAGCATGGCTCCTTTCTGATACGCTTTCTAAGTCAAAGTATCTTTCATTGTCACTCACTGATATACGACGCATGGAGTCAGACACTGTAGTGGAATATTTTTCTTCTTGGTCATAGTGCAATCGAGAAGTAATTAATAATCAATCGAGAAGTAATTAATATAACATAATTACTAAGACATTCAAACATGACATGAACACTAAGACGTAGATGAAGATATACAGCTAACCACCTGACTGGTAAGGAAAGATAATGCAAATTCCCTGGGTAAGACATATGCCCTTTGTAATCTGAAACAAGTTTTAATCTGTTGTAATGCAAAAATATGCTTTATTGTGAAATAATTAAATCTGAAAGTATTTTTCCTTTGCTGTTGTAAAAGAACACTGTTAAAAACAAACATCTAATCATTCAAATCTGAAAAATCTATTTCAAAATTTCTGTGAACTGTTTACACAGAATTACCAGCTGGTTTCTGCACACTGATTTCTCAATACACTGTTCACAGAAGAAGATAAAGTGAAACAAGAGCCTGTTAGAAATGAAAGGTTGAACTATTTGATCATGCTGAATCTAAAATAGGCTTCTGTCCCTTTAAAGAAAAAGTGGTTTCAGTACAGACAAAGGATCATCACAGAAAGAGCACCACACACTTGAAAGTGGGAAGTACGGAGAAGAGCCGTTTCACTGCGTCCTTTCACTGCCACCACTGGCATACTCACATACTGCGTCGTGATTTGCTGGTGGATGTCCATGTCACCCAATCCCAGGCTCATCTCGCCGGTCTTGCTGATCACGACACAATAGGTTGCGGTCCTCTGCTCCCGTATCTTAGCAACCGCACTTGTATTCTCGGGAGTAGGAAACAAAATTCAGGCAAAAACACCCGCATCTTGGGATGACTCAGAGTGATAATGCATGCGTGTGAAAAATACGGTACTTTGTTTTTTTTTTTATAAAACAAGCATAGTTTTAAATCTACAGAGTATTAACAGTGATATCAAATTGCTATAATTTTTCCCTTTTTGGAATTTAATCCCTCTGGCTCACTGTATAGGAATTATCTTACATAACCGGCTGATAAGGATTTGCTCAGTGGTGCTCAGTTATGAGTTTTCTCCCCAGCACTGAAAGATTGTGGGTTAAATACTAGAGCAGCTCAAAGCAAAGATTTTAAAAACAGCCACAATGAAAAAAAAGAAAAATTGCACATTTGAACCAAGCAGCTTCATGCCAGAGAGATTAGGCTGAGCCCTGAGCCGGCGAGCGGCTCAATCTCCACGGCCTGTCAGCCAGTCCGGACGCAGCCAACGCAAACAGGCCCCTGGGCCACGGAGAAGACAACGGGGACAGGATGGGGTAATGTCACATGGATGCGTTGGAAGCCATGTGACATCAGAGACGTGTTCCGGCCGTGCCGCCTGGCAGAACCCTGGAACAGCCTGAATCACGGAGGCCTCGTGGCGTGGAGACGGATTGTTTCACTGCGTCCAGGTTCCTCGTGACCTCCAGAGTGTGTGGGAAAATGACATGATGGTTCCCTAAAGCAGATGTTCCCTGCGGCCTACATCACAAGGGTTGGTGTTGGGATCAGCACTCCATGGAGAACCCGTCGGGTCAAACGGGTCATCAGGTGATGAGCCAGAGAAGTGACTGGACACTCACTACTCCAGAGATCACTCTGGATCACTATGTGAGCTTCAAACACTGGGGTCAGACTGACAAAAAATGCAGATCCGCTTAAGGCTTGTAAGGTGAATGAATATTTATTTGTTCGAACTATATTTCTATATAGCATGAGTTTGAGATGCAGGACATCCTAAATCTCTGTCTTCAAGGAGGGATAAAGGAACAAACACACACACTCACGCACGCACACACACACACACACACACACACTTACCATGTGCTTGCAATAGTCCAGGAAGGCATCGCTGTGAGAGTCCATCCCGACGGCAGAGATGAAGAGGGGCGCCTCCCCCAGCCGGCTCAGGCAGTCTGACAGGGCAGTTAGCGCCACAGATGAGTCGCCATAGATCAGCCCCGCCCACCGCCGCCGCCCAGCAAACAGCCAGGACTCAGGACAAACAACCCAGCCGCTCAGAAATTGGAGCCATTAATCAGAAGCTACGACTGCATACGTATCATTAGCTCCCTAATGCTATCATTACAGCACAGATGCTGCTATCTGTGGGGCCTCATACTCCTGTTTAAACTTCTACACGACACGTGCCAGGTTCTGCAGGACAGCAGCAGGCATCTTTTTGGTCCAGACACTATTATTAGCTGCTGGTAGCTGAACCCGAGTAATATTTGCACCGTATGTACCAGTAAGGCTCTAACCCATCTCGCCACTTCAAAATGGCTGGAACCTGGGGAACTTCTAGGATTTCACCCTAAGGGGGGCTGAAGAAATACTGGATGCTGTCCCCCACCCTACGAAAAGATTCGGCGAGCGGAGGGGGAGGGGGAGGGGGTTCTCACATGATAAAATCTGCCTAGCTGAGAGTACGAAATATATACAAAAATAGTTTTGGGGGAAATTGTGGAAATAGTTTTTATAGTAATTATTGCTAACACTATTTAAAGTTGCCCACTATAATGCACTATAGATACCTTCATAATGCGTTATAATGGTCAGTATAAGACTGGTCAGAATAAGGATGCTTCGTACAGCATTATGAAGGTGTCTATAGTGCATTATAGAAGAGAGCTTCATAAACTATTTATAATGCATAAACATGCGATAATGTGTCATGCCATTTTGTCAATATTTAACCCATGTTTATAATGCTTTATGAATGTGTTATGAATGTGTTCATGGATTCTTATAGATATGGCGTTCATAGAAAGTGCTACTTAATTAATTTTCATGGAGGCTGAGACCACCCTAGATAGGGTCTCGATCTGACTATGGCTGGCACGTTAACTGGACTTCTTTGAAATTTTTGGCTCTGCACCGAAATGGTTGCATTTTTTTCCGCAAGAAAATTGCTTACCGGCTAGGTTTCTTCCCACACCACCGAAAGATTGGAGGACACTTCCCGGATTAGTCTGGCCAAGCTGGGGAGGGAATCGAACAGTGCTTCTGACAGTTTAATACAGCAAGGCTGATCAGCTCATACTGTATGTCAGCTGCAGACCAAATACAGATGAATGCCAGCAAGTAATAAGCTGGTGGGAAATGTCAGTGCCCAATCAAAATTGTAGTTAAAATGACAGCAGTGAATTTACATGAACATTTCTGACTGGTATCACGTCCCTGATGTCCTATGCCTCAAATCCAGTACTGCGTAGGATATGTACACACCGTCCATTACCATGTACTGGATAAGTGGCTGGAAAATGGATGGACAGAGCAGCACAATTCTAGAATCTACCTACCATATTTAAAAATAATCCACCATATTAAAAAATACCAGACAAACCAAAGCAAATGATTGCCATCTGCTGGACACATTGAAATACTACTCCAAAAAATAATAATAATAAAAAATAAAAACAGTAATGAAGTAATTTCCCATGTTTTCATACATTATCAAAATCTGTTTATGTATGTAGGTTTGAGTTTTGGATCTTAACCTAGAGGAATAAAGCATAGCACAACCTGGATGCCAGTTTCTCTCACAAATACGGTAATTTCGGAGTTGATATTTATAACAAAAATGTCCTAGCTGGAGCAGTGAACCTGAACATCATTAAATAAAGCATGTTTTACTTAAAAAAGAAAAAATATAGTAAGATTTTTGCTTTGGCCAAGACACGAAAGGACTGTTCTCTAGTGTTTCACAAACCAGACAATTCTTCATACAAACATACTGTTCAAAGCTGTAAATGACCATAGGGAGGTGGAAACAGACTTACCAGTAGCCCCTCAGCTTCCGCTTTGGCGACGAAGTCCACGTTCACCCCACCAATAACGACCTGCGGTACAAAAGATTTCATGAGAAAGGCAGGAAGCGTTTTCCTGATTAGTGCTCGTCTGACGGGGGAGATTCGCCTAGCAGGGGTATAGCCGGCCCTGGTCCCCGGCTCTGTTCCAGCTCAGCAGTTCACCGCACCATCGTTTTTCTATTCAAATAATGTTAGATTTAATATGCTAAGACCTCAGAATTATTTTTCACTCAAGAAAAAGGTATTTATTGTCTGGGATTTGCAGGAAATCCTCTTAGATTTATTCTGCACTCTAAGCACACGTGGTTTGATGAAATGGTGTCTCACATTTGCCCATAATGGGTGTAATCACATGAGTTTGTCCAATGCTCATTAATGCAATACTAATGTGCTATGTTTGGTTAGCAAATAGCCAAATAAAGCAAGCATGTTCTATTTATAGAAACACCTGAAGCCATTACAGTGATTCTTCTCAAAATGTAAATTAGGTTTTACTTTATTATTATTTGAATGGTGTGATTAATTCATTTAAAAGTCTGAGGGGTGTAGATATAGGACAGAACACCTAAGCTGACCACTTTTATACCTGTGGTTTTATTGCATACACTTGCACTTGCTCATATTCGTAGCAATAGCAGTAACAGAAATGCTCACAGCAATAGCAGTAACAGAAATGCTCACAGCAATAGCAGTAACAGAAATGCTCACAGCAATAGCAGTAACAGAAATGCTCACAGCAATAGCAGATGACCTAAACACTCACAGTCTGGGGCTGTGGAGGCGGGGGACTCTCCTTTTGGGGGGGCGGGCTCTCCGGAGCCCGTCTCCTCCTGCGTAGATCTGACAAAGCGCAGGCGATCTGACTGCCCACTTTAGCGTTGTTAAGTATCAGAGCCATATCTTGGATTCAGGAGTTTAAGGAAAGTACGACAATGACCCCCCCCCAAATATTTTTAAATACAACTTTAATCTGTTACACTTGAATATGGCTGTAACTCTTTGGCAACACATGACATTTCATGTGAACTTAACACAGAAACTCTAATGAGAGGAAATGATCTGTGCTTCATTTTATCTATATCAATTAAATATGTTCAATTCTAGTGATGGGAAATGTTCTAGATTTCTGTTTGTGTGTAATTACTAACAATGCAGATCATAAGTATTTGACAATGGAGTCATGAACCAACAATAAAAATTTGGGTGAAACTAAATTGTGCCAACCTGGAAAAACATGAGCTACTACAGAACTCACTTCCATCACATTCTAGAAGGTTCCTGCACTGGACCTTCTGAAGGATGCTGGCCTGTAAGGACCTTCCCTGGGTCAGCTCACTGACTCGCTGCAGGATGAAGGGGGTCACATCTTTACCGCTGATATTCTTCATGCTGAAAACAAGCAGAACACAATGCAGTCTGTAGAGCTTGCAAACTACCCCCATGCTCTTAACGTGGCGAATGCAGTAGTACCTCAGAACTCGAACTTAACAGGAACAATAGAACATCTATACAGTGGCACCTCGAAACTCGTTAATCTGTTCAGAACTCCAGATCGAATCCTAAAAAGGTCGAGTTCTGATCGAATTTTCCCCATAAGAAATAATGGGAAACCAATTAATTGGTTCCCAGCCCCAAAAAATTACACCTAAATATGTTTTTTTTAGCATTTAAACACAAAATGAACCGCATAAAACAAGCAGAGCATATACTCTACTAAACACATCTAAGCACATTTATCAAAACAGTACTTTGTAAAGTAAGAATGTTGATATAATAATAAATGTATCCAAACAATGTGTAAAGTTAATAAAAACAATGTGTCCTGCCCCAATCATCCTTCCGTGTGCCACGCCCCCTCGTTAACCCCGTGTGGAATCCCCGTTTGATCAGCTGTTTCTGGTTGTTGTCATTAATCCTCTGTATTTCGTCCGCTTTTCAGTTTGCTTCCCCAGTCCGGTCATTGTATTGTCCGTCTGCATTTTTCCAGCCTTACCTGTAATTAAACCCCATATTCCCTGATACCCTGACGTCTGTACCTTTGTCTCCGTTCCATCCTCACTTGGCATGACAATATTATTATAATTAAATGTATTAATGGTTTATTATTAATATTAAAATAATGAATACTGCGATGGGCTGGCCCCCTGTCCAGGGTTGTTCCCTGCCTCATGCCCATTGCTTCCGGGTAGGCTCCGGATCCCCCGCGACCCAGTAGGATAAGCGGGTATAGATAATGGATGGATGGATGGATGGATAATGAATAAGAAATCTTTATTTTAAAATGTATTTTATTATATAATAATAATTACTCTTACTGTCTATCATTGTCTAAATGTATTTTTATTGTCTAAATATATGTATTCAGCTAGTGTAAACATGCATGATGCTATCACAGCGAATGCGAGGCTGAAACTGAAGCGTTACCCTATGTTTCCGCTGATAAATGTGCCGCGTGACTCATTTCCCCACACATACAAGTTATCTTAGGTCGGCGTTCACGGTTTGACTTCTGAGATTCAGATCGAGCTCTAGGTCATTTTTTTCAAACTGGTTGGTTCGACTTTTAAATTCGAGTTCTAATGAGTTGAACTGAGGTACCACTGTACTTAGATTAATAATGGAATAATACAGATTTGCCAAAAGATTTCTTGTGTGAGCGTGAGAGTCTGAAAGTGTAAGTGTCACGTCAGATGCATGAGAGTTGACAGCACTGGTACTGGCAGAGAGTTTGTGAAGTCCTTGATAGTGCTTTTGAGGGTAAGGTCATGTTGATACTTCTCATGACCCCAACAAAGGGGTAACTCATACCTGGCCTCTTTCATAGCAGCCTGGACAGCATCCTCGATTTCCTGTCCTTGGGCAGCATGCTCCTCTGGGATGGGTACTGCCACCAACAGACCACTCTGCAGACCCAGGCAGGATGCGCTGTCTGTGGTTAAGTACATATGGATATGTTAGCATTAAGGACATATGGATATGCTAGCAGCGAGCTGACAGGGATATGCTACCATTAAGCACATATGGATATGCTAGCAGTGAGCAGAGAGGGATATGCTAGCATTAAACACAAGTGTATATACTAGCAGCAAGCAGATAGGGTTATGTGAGGTTTAAGCACATTTAAGCTGTTTTGTGGTGGTTAGATTAGTCAATCCCACCTGGCAGTCAACAAATCTTACTACCAGCAACCGCCAGTGGGCAAATATTGCTAAAATTAACAAAAAATACCATAGTATACCCAAATGCCAAATACACAGCACTACTGTATACAGTATTACTGTAATACTGTCCAAATACAGCTAGGACCCCCCCCCCCCAGTTCTCTGTCATCACCCCCCCAAAAAATTTACATTAACATTAAACTCACAGGGATATTAATGGTCTCATTATTGTAGATAATGTATTCAGTTCATAGAGATTATGCTGTCACGTGGAATGTTGCTTTCTGCCACTGTCACATTAGGCTTCTTACCGATCAGTTCTGCTGCTTCCTGAGAATTGGCCACACTGTAAGGGGAGGCGAAGCCACTCTGAGGGGTGAAGAATGCTGGGAAGTGCCTGGACTGCCCGAACGCGGCCACGCAGACGCCTTGGGTCTCCTGGCAGTGAGAACAATACATCTACAGTACTGTCTTAGGCAGTCATAAAAAATGATGTTAGTGTAAAGCTGTGATATTATGCTTGTAAAAGTATGTCAGCATAGCTATTTCGAAACCTTTCCTAAAGTCACCGCAGTATTTGCAGCAATAGCTCCAAAACATCCAAACATTTTATCTGACTGCCTAAGTCTGCAAAGTTTCTTGGTACAGAGAAACCACCCCCACAACGTGGGGACTACCATTAATGCTTTGGTCCTCGTGACTGATCTGTTATACATTGGTGAATTCAGGTAGAGTAGGACAGGAGAAGATAAACTTAAACTTTATCTTTAATATTTAAACCATTTAAACTTTGCAATGAAGAGCCATTAATCTTTTCACCAACCCTTCATTAAACAACAGTTTTGATTTGTCTGCAATCAGTCCACCTTGCTACAAATTTCCAGAGTATCTGGTTAGTGCAAATACATAAGAAGAGGAACAAAATGTCACTAGGGGGAGCAAAGCAGAGGACAATTCAGTAAACAGGTTAGAACATAACACAAATATTTGTAAAATCACTTTTTTTACTTATTTATGGGACTGACATTAACCATAAAATAACAGATGCAATGGGCCAGCATGCTTCACAAAATGCAGAGTACCTTAATTCAATTCAAAAAGGTCAATTAATGTTATGGTACTACAGTTAAGCCAACTATTACACACAGACTTGTCATCATAGAAGGGGCAGCTGAGTGGTGAAGCGGTCGGCACTGTCGCCTCACTCCCCTGGGACCAGGGCTCAAACGTCCAGCAGGGTTCCATGTGTGGGGTCTGCATATTCTCCCCATGTTGTCCTGGGGTTTCCTTTGGGTACCAAATCGGGTACCCAAAGGTGTGTGTGTGAGAGTATATGGCATCTGGGTGTTTCCCTGCCCTGTGCCCATAGGTTCCAGACCCCCCACAACCATGAATAGGCTAAGTGGTTTAAGAAAATGATGGAAGGATGGATGTTATCATTAATCTTAAATTTGATGTGGGATCTACATTGATGTGTAAAATATACACTCCCTGTTGGACTGATTGTCATGAATGAGGTTACTTCAGTGTTTCCATTCCTTGTTCTAGAATAACACTCCTGTGATAACAGTACCCTCTAGAAAATGAAAGGTGAGGTGAAGAGGCTTTCCTACAGTGCGTAAGCTGTCCCCCTTCACTGGCATACACACACCATCTGAGTAAGAATGCATCTCAGCGGTTATTGAGATGGTTGTACATTTTACTTTTTCAACAGATGCATTTATCCAAGCTATCGTACATTTTATAAAAAGCAGTGATGGGTCCTCAGTGCAATTTGGAGTTACGGGCCTTGCACAGGAGCCCAACCATAAAGTTACTCTGGATATGAACCAGCAAACATCTGATCATAATGGGGAATATGCCAATAATTGACTAATGTTGTCCAGATTAACACTGAATCAGCCCCTGTCTTTGTTCATTTATGATTCAATAATGCTAAGTAAATAATGCCCCCCAGGGCAAACCTCATTCTCACTAGTGTGCCTACCAAGAATTCCAAGGTGCGGCCAATATCTAGGATGGACTTGACCCCAGCCGAGACCACAACAATGGGGGTGCGGCCAAGCTCAATGAGGTCAGCGCTGATGTCCATTGCTGCAATGACAGGGCGGCTAGTTCATGAGCTCCGGAATTGCATCACCATTATTCTTACAAATACACAGATTTTTATATTCCTGTACTGAGACAGTCTTCACTGGCGTCATGAAAGGGAAACGGAGAAGGATTAAAGGAATTGAATTAGAATGAATGGGAAGGAAACAAAACTAGAATGTAGAGAAACATTGAATTAAGCTTAACTTTAACATCATGGAATTAAAGTTTGTCAGAAATTGCCAGTATATTTAGCTGATTCTTCAAATGCATAACTTGTATCAGATAGATCAAAAATTACTGGTGTGTTGACAACACAGTGACCACTGGAAATAGTGTATCCAGATGATCCATCCCTGCTGTATTCTTAAAACACAGCACGGCGTATGTGCATGTATTCACAGTTCTGGAAAAGAACCTAGAAGAGAAGTTGATGTTCTTCAGCTTTATGGAGATCCTGGAGACTATCAAATCACACAGAGGGTTCAAGGTTTTGAGACTCACTGCTCTCTCCATTCCGGTGAACACCCCCTATACCGCCAGTCACAAAGATAGAGATGCCCGCTTGGTGGGCTGCGATCATAGTGCCCGACACTGTCGTCCCCCCCGACAGTCCCTGAGGAACATAGAAAGCGCACTTATTCAGGCAATAACATGCTTCATAATTACTGTGAGGCAACCAGCCGTGCTTCAGAGTCCTAAATGACAAACTGTCAAACGTAAAACTTGTCAAAAATCATTTTGGCTCCACTCAGTTACAAACCTCTGCTTGCATCTACAGTCAGGCCCAAAATTATTTGGACAGTGACACAATCTTCATGATTTGGACTCTGCATGCCACCACATTGGATTTGAAATGAAACAACTACAACGGAATTGAAGTGCAGACTTTAAGGTTTAATTCAAGGGGTTGAACAAAAATATATAATTAAACATGTAGGAAATGTAGCTATTTTTATACAAACACTCCTCATTTCAGGGGCTCAAAAGTAATTGGACAAATAAACATAACATTTATGTTACCATTTTTGGACTTGTGGCCATTGTAAAGTGTTGGCATTGCCTTACAAGTTTAGTAAATCATGTGACTGGACCATGTGACTGCAGTTTTAATCTGCTGCTGTGCTGCGTACAGAAAGCCATTGGTCACAGAAGCTCTTTCATTCTAAAGATGGCTCAGACTAGATTACAGGAAAATGCGAGTCAAATGCTTCTGCACAAATATTGAATATATACCACAGATAATGTGCGGACAGATATACGCTTCATAAGTTGTGCTGATTAGAATGATCAAAGTAATTTACAAATATATTAAGTTAAATTCAAATCATTCAAAGGGTTCATTTGTGGACATGGGAATGTGCGGGGAATGTGACATCATCAGGATGAGACAATGCTGGGACTCACCTTGCTCACAGCATAGGCTAGGTCTCGACGAGACACTTTGAGAAGGCTGCTGCCACGGGAGAGGAAGTCAAGGTCTTCCTCGGACAGTCCCACATGAACCCTCCCATTTAGAACCCCCACGGTGGCTGGTGTGGACCCCTGGGCTCTCACAATGGCCTCCACTTCTTTGGCTGTACTGAGACACAATATGACCCCCTTTCCTTTAACATGCAA
>JABFEB020000001.1:29556718-29570175 GCA_019775895.2 Stomatorhinus ivindoensis | reverse complement strand
CTACCGCAAGCCCAAGCTGGCAGACCTGGGATTGCGGCGTCTCTATGAACCCTTCCCGTCCGTGTCTTTCAGAGCTCGAGGCGGACGCCCCTCTGGGACCTGTTTGACGAGCGCCCGAGCAGCGACTCTTTCGACAACGAGGACGAAGAGATGGTGACCTTCGAGCTGAGCGAGATGCTGCTGATGCTCCTGGCCGCCGGGACCGACGACGACGCCTCGGACTCGGAGGATGAGTGGGACTTGTTTCACGAAGAGCTGGACGACTACTATGAGGTTTACTTATAGCACTCCCCCCTGCCCCCCCCAAGACCAGACCCCGCCCCCACCTATACTAGACCCATTTTGGACTGTCTTGTGTGAGTGTTGAACAGTAGCTTCTTTCCTTGTGTTGTGGCAGTGCCTTTGAGCTGGCCATTTAACAAATGAAATGAAAAGAAAAAAGTATTTAAAAAAAAAAAAAGATCAATAAGATTAAACAAGATAAGATCGTCGACCCGTGCTGAATCATTTTCTAGAACTGTCCATCTGTACGTCTGTTATGTCCGGATTATTTAAAGACCTGCAACAAAAGAGGAAACATGGGGGAAAACCATGGAATGGTACCGTAAATAAACTTTGTCGAGTTTATTCTCTGGCGTGAGTTTGACTCGCATGTCATCTAGCCAGGTGTCTTTGAAAACGGTCTGCTGACGACGGTTAAACGGAAACGCGCACCGGCGAAGACTTCAAGTCTTCCTCTGTTTAATGCACTGAATTTGTTCTGGGTAGTTATTCTCCACACGCACAGATGCACTCTGAAGTTCCTGTTAACACCACACATCCTCTTTCCCCAGGTGTGAAATGTTGCTGATTTAATTTTTTTAATTCTTTTTTTTTATTTTTTATTTTTTAAACGTGTACAGGAGCATATTTTTCTGGCCTTTGTGAATAGCAATGCCGCTTGGAAGTCCTGATACCTGAGCGCAGGATCCACTGCAGGACCAAATTGTTACATTATCATGTTTTGCACTCAAACCTCAAATGCAGTAATTAAATATCTCAGTGTTTATCAAAATGTTCTATACATTGTCACAATGAATATTGCATATTCAAGCTTGCTTGGGGACACCAAGCCACAAAGCCCTGATTGTTAATTCGTCCTTGTTTAACCTTTCGGATTACACATATTTATGTTTAAATATGTTTGTTTGCTATGATACAAAACCATTCAACATTACTTGATTATTAAAGTTTATTATCAAAGAATTCCAGGACTTTCCAGCTTCCTTTTATTTACATATTCAGAAGGTTTTCAAGTGCATCTAAACATTTGAGTGCTTTGGCATGAAGGACCCCCCCCCCGGGTTTCTATACTAGTTTCTCTATAGTAATGATGCTTTAACATAAACTTGGGTACATCTTCATATTTAATAAATCCCCCACCCCAATATGTACTGATTTGCAGGACGGATCCCTCTGCAATGGTTCCCAGTTGCAGATGTGTTTTTCCTGTTGCATTTCATAAGGGGACTGAACAACCTATGGATTCTGACTGAGCTGATCAATACATTAGGAGATATAGGCAGCCATCTAGGGCAGCGTCTTCTTGGGGGCGGGGGTCACACACTTAAATGTATTTAATGTATTATTGTCTCGAATGGGGAGTGTCACATGGCCTTTGACTGGGTTGTGATTTCAACAGGTCAGTAATGCTGTCTGTACTCTGGAGCATGGAATACTGACAGTCCCCATCTGGATGGGTGTCCTCGGGTCTACATGCCATGGTTATATAACTCATGACACTAAGACAATCAGAGAGTGATGTAGGATTTCAGAAAATTCCTCACACTTTGTTCACTATTGGGAAAACAAAGCGCTGAGAATCATTCTGCTTTTTCCCCAAGCAAATCTCTTATCTGCGGTGGTGCTCACAGACTCCTGGCACCGTTTGTTCCTCATACTGCATGGTACTCGTCGCCTGCGGCTGAAGCTCACAGATGTGGGGAGTAAATTGGAATATTTCTGACGAATCTCTTGTGTAATCCTTCCTTGTCCTGCTTTCCTTTTGATCGCCATTTCATCGGTTTTTTTTTCCCCTCTGCAATTGGTGCCCTCAATCTATGCCATCACCTGGTTAAAATAAGAATAAGCCAATCAACCCCTGGACGGCTTGGTTTTAATGAAAACCATTTACGTTAAGGCAACCTTTCAGAATGTGTAAACAGGCTTGTTTTGTATATGAGAGTTGTGCACTATACTCAGAAATCCTTGTACTTGTACCAGTTTCATTCTCATTAGTGCCAAATATTTTCCTGTCCTTTCTTCACTTAGTCCTATGATTGCTTAAAACCATGCAGTTCCAGATTATTAAATTTGGTATAGTGAGGTGTGTGATATCAGGTCCACGTGTTATGTATATTCGGCACAAAACGCACACAAGTTGAAACGGATTTTCATTCACATTTTGCTGCCCACGTTAATCTTTTCTAATATCCACATTATTCTAACGAAATCGATTAACCACCGTCCAATGAAATAAGGTAGGTAATATGATTAATAAGTTCAAATTGTTCGACGCAAAGTAACGATGGTGAAATCAACGCTGCTCCATTCCAATGAATATGAAAATTCCACACCGGGGTTTTACTCATCCTTTCCTCTTCACTTTAAAAGATCCGTCTGTATTGGGGAAAATCGAGCAAGGAGGAGAGGGCACATATACAATGACTGCAGCCTTTGCACAAGAAGACTCCGAGGCTGACTATTCCCAGCTGGAAGCGGTGAGCGGTTTGGAGTCGCCCGTCTCCTCTTCCTCGCGAAACGAAAATCTGCTCGTTAAAAATACTTCATCCGGGAGACAGACACAGACCTCCACTGGCAGCTTCAACCTAGAGGAAAGCATCACCAAGCCCCTGGTCTCCTCTGCAGCCGCCACCGCTGCATACATCATGACATCTGGAGAATTCATGCAGAGCGCTCCCCTCTTCGTGCGGAGATCCAGGCGCAATCTCCTCTATAAGATCCTCTGCTTCCTCGTCCTCATTTTCCAAGGCGGTATTCTGGATTTCTACCTGATCGTGTTCACCGATCTCTACTGGTCCTCATGGGTAGCCACCGACTTGGTTGTGATAACAGGGTGGGGGATTTTCTTCATAAAGAACGCCAGGAGCAAACGCGAGCGGGCTTGTGGATTCCACCAGAAGACCTCCATCTTCGGATGCAACCTCGGGGAATTCACCTTCGCCTATTTAGCGTGGCTTATCTATGTTATCGCATGCACTCCGAAAGTGGTGCTCATACTGGAAACGTCAATTCTGGATCTGATTCAGCTAAAAGTGCTGCTCGGGATCACAGGCTTTAAAATAATAATGATGCTATCCGTACCATTACTGTACTGCCTGATAAATTCAATCATCGAGGACGTGAACGGGGCGAGTCGATACTATTCACAAAGTTGCTTCATGGTCACCTGCTTGGACCTGCTGGACAGCTTCACGCTGATAGAAATGCTACTGAGGAACGAGATCCCCACCAACTACCTGAAGTACACGGTCATTTCTGTTTACTTCATCGCGCTGGGTGTCCCGGTCTTGTGGCTTTACGAGCTGACCTCCTCGCAAATGAACTGCAGGTGGATTTGGACCAAGTTCCTTACTGGCCTCCTGGTCAACGTGCCGTTGCTTGTGGTGAGGTGCCTGCTCATGTATGTTCACAGGATGCCAGTGTCGGTGTTCGTGTTTAAAAACGTGTTCATCCTGGCTTGTAAGTGCCTGGAGTTGGTGGAGCAATGCTGTATGCTGAAGGGAGTTAGGAAATTGACCGGCGACAACCCGGCCCAGGTATCACATTGTGTCTCGGAGAATGACATGTGTCCTCATGGTTATGTCAACACGCTGGCGGTCAACACGCAATCGTAAAAGGTTGGATCGCAAAACCTAGATTTTCCTTTTGGGGACCAAGTGCTGATAGTATGACCGACAGTGTCAATCTGCAACACATTCTCAGCAGGTGCTAAAATCAAACACGACAGTATATCATAAATCAAGACGTCATACCCACGATTGTGAAACACAAAGGAGATTACAATAGCGGGATGTTTTATGGCTGTGAGATAACTGATGTGTTTGTGCTGTTTGTCAGTAATTGCATTGCATGTCTAAGTGTGCTTGCACTTTAATAGGTGATATTTTCTTGAGGCAAAGTGCAATATAGAAAAATACCCGACAATGTATTATTTGTGCACTCATGTGTACACTATTTGCTAGCGTAATTTATAATTTTACGAATCTATTTCCCAGATAACACACATATGTTGAAATGACATTGATTCCATATCAGACAACACAAAGAAACAACGCTGATCTTCAATCTTTCACTTTATATCAACATTGAATCAATTAAGTTTCAACGTTGATAATTTAACACTGACCATAATTCAACGCATTTAACGATGGTTCAACGTTGAAGTAATAACATGGTGCTATCTGGGTTAGAATTAAGTTAATTATAAAATTACTTATTGAGAGTCAAGCGGAAATTTGGTGCACAGCACATCAATTAACAATATGTATAGGCTAAAACACCACTGTCATTTTGTCAATAATAGTATTGTACTACACATTCAAATGCCAACAATGACCTTAATATTTTATGAAGTATATATTAATGAATTTTATGAGTATTTTGTGCCTCTCGTGATTTAAACAGCGTACGCATTTAATTTCCAGACTGCAAACTTTTTAAGTAGCCTGCGGCGCACTGAATGCGTGTGTTTATATTATTTTATTTTATTATAACGATTTTCCATTAATGGATTGTCGCAATCATGATTAGTCATTAAATTTGATATTTGATATTTCACATTCACTTTGGAATTAAGCCTTTGAGATCTATTGCGGCTGTCAGTCATTGTCTGATTTGGACACCAACAGGAAATAAGTTAAAACGGTTGGCGATTGGCAGCGTGGCGACATCAAACCCATAACCATATGTTTATGCCATGTTATTGTCCAAACAACAGTCAATATTCTTGAACATAAAAGCAAAAAATAAATTAACTGGCAGGGAGAATCCAGTAACTCCTCATTATCTCTGCGGGAGAATGCTATGAAGGTTTGACGTTAGATATTTCCTTTACCTTACTTAATAGCAGACTAATCTGATGAGATATTACAGTGGTCAGGCCTTAACAATGCAGTTTAAGTCAGCCCGTAACTTTTTAAGTAGACCCTAATATTATATAACTAAAGAGTAACAAGTGTATTCTGGGATTATTCTGTAATCTTCTTGATTAGTTCGCTATTCGGAGATCACATCGATGAATTCTCGATTCACTTTATTCATAGATATATGACAGGTAGACATCAGATTCTTCTTTATAAAATGTCGGAATTGTGATTACGAGATAAAAGGTTCAAGTCAAAGTGAATAACTTTATGCAGAGCAGAAACGACAGCAAAATTCCTCGACATACATATATGAATCTCTGATTTTCCAAATTAACATGGTCATATTTTATAGCAAAATAAAGTTCTTTATAAGGTATTAAAATTAGAACGCAGTCAAACTACGAATTTGATGCAAAACTGCAACAGCTTTGATCATACTGGTATAACAATGTGAAATATTTTAATCATACAAAATTATACTGTTGATATAATTAAAGTTTTAAGAAAAAATATGGACTGACCTAATAATTCCCTAAAGAAACCTAAGGAACATTTCTTAATTACCTTGGAACAAACATCACTGTATGTCTTTGAGACACTGCAATTCTGCATATTCCTGACTGTGGTGAAAGAGAAGAGCTCAAATCAAGACAGTGTGTATTAGGTGGTATTTAATAATAGTACATGAAGATGTAAAATGTGATTCTAGTGGTACACAGAGAGTAGTATTGTTAAGGGAGAATTTCGATGAGAGGGAACATTCTGAAAATGTTACTTATATTTTTTACAGTTGAAAGTGTATCTAATATATTATTGCTGTTATGGTTTGTTAATGTTATTTTTTATATACAGTATATAAAAAAAAACTAATTTTAGAACTGTTTATACAATGACAATTTCTCATGACTGGAATGAATTGGGTTCCTCCAATGTATCAAAGTGTTTGGACTTCTTTGTACTTTAAAGGAAATCTGACTTACTAAATAGTTGCACCTGGGGAAAATTAGATTTTTTTAACAGTGTTTAAGCTTAAGTTGATTGGAAAGACAAGGCTGTCACCTGAACTGCAAATGGATCAAAGTGCTTCACGATATTTGCAACACACAAATATATTTATATAATTATAATTATATATATAATCAAAATTACAATGTGTGTTCTCCTTAAGGTCAATTGGAAAAAACTGTAAAATACAGAAGTATATTTTATGATTTAAAATGTTATTTTAGACATTTTAAAGCATAATATCAAAAACAGAACTGAATTGTATCAACAAGAACCAGAATTGCATGTGTTTGGCAGAAATGTATCTAAATTTATACAAGTATGTACCTTTGTTTACAGTACAGCAAATCACTTGTGTACAAGGAGTGTATATAATTATACCTTAATGATATGATCCAGTATTATCTTTTTAAAATGTGTATGTATGATGAAATATTAGGCAAATAAAATGTATGTAACAAACCGATAATAATAATAAATCTATGTAGTAAAAGGTGTCCCATGAACATCCTTGGAAGTTGCTTTAATATTATTTGTAGTTGTATTTTAAATATGTATTTTAAGGCACTATAGAGATTAATTAGCAGAAAAAGTTAAACAATAAAACTGATGTTTAGTTATTTTTTCCATATTTTTTGCCCAAATTGTCGTGAGATCCCTTTCCTAATTCTGCCCAACTGTTAAGGTAGTCAGAATTTTAAGTTGTGGCATCATACTCCGTATAGACTGAAAGCATGGTAGTTGAACTCTGGAGGTTTTCACTCTGGAGGGAAGATCTTGAGATGTAACCCAGGTCTGACCCACTATAAGGTCTCTTCTCTCCTTGCTCCTCCAGGTTTTGTGGATTTTTCTCCTCCTTTTCTAGTTTGTAGGAGACACCAATTTTGCAAAGAACCTGTGGCTTCATGGGCTGCAGTGGCTGCAGTGGCTCAGAGCCCTTGAGTGAGAGATCACGTAGGGAGAGGAGTGACTCCTCCTCAGTCCCCATTATGTCTACAGCACCTCTTGGCTCCTCCTGCAAACATGAACTGTGCCCAACAGATGTCAGCAGTTCATGTCCTGCCTGTTCAGATGTGCAACGCAGCTGCGTTCTGAAGACTGAAGAGTAAATGGCAGAATTGATACTGTTTGTCGTGTCCCTTCCAGCTGATAAATACATTTGGCGCAGCCCTGTGTCATCAGCTGAATAACATTCATTGACAGAAGGTCTGCTTTCTCTGCAACACATTACCATGGTTGAGGAGATTGTTTCCTGATGCTCTTCTGCCATCTCCATCTCCTGATCACAGCAGGGGTCTTGCACGAACTTCGGTGTACACCGAAGGGAATAAGTGTCATATCTTTCTTCCAGTAGAGGGTGCTGTTCTACTTCATTCTCCACGCACTCCTTCTTAAACCAATCTGTATTCTCGAGTTGGTAGGTTTGGAAGGCCTCAATGGCACCCCTTAGGGCTTCACCAGAAGGACACTGATGATAATCTTTCTCTCTTATGCCCTCAACATGGTTAATCATCCATGGCTCTAACTTCTCCTTGCCCAGGATCCGGAGGTAGAGCTCTTCAAAATGATTCATGAGTTTGTACTTGAGGGTGAGTCTGAACGGTGAGGGAACGTCCTTTTCATCACAAATACCCTCAAAGTAAGCTACCACGTATTTGCCCAAGGAGGCAGACCGGAGTAGGTCTGGCATAATGAGGCTGAAGGCAGGGGTCAGCATGTCCCCCATGGGCGAATGGGCGTCCTCCTTCAGTGTCACCTGGGGTCCCCCGCACATGGCTCGCCACTTGGCCTGCACGCCACGGGAGCACAGGACCAGCAGCAGCACCTTATTGGGTGCAGTCCCAGTCCTCTCCATCTGGCACTCCAGCCACTGCAGACGGCCCATCACGCCCAGCTGGGTGGAGTCCAGGAGGTCGAGGACTACCTCTGTGCCGCACTTCACCTTCAGGAAGGCGCACAGCTTGAGCACGACATCCTTATAAAGGGGGTGGTCCAGGGAGTAGATGATCAGGACCTTCCGGGGGCTCTCAGTCGTCTGTTCAGGCTCGTTGGCATCATTGTCAGTCTTTGAAGGATCTGTGGAAAGAAGCAGTGGAAAAGTTCCTCTTTTAAGCTCTTTAAGAGCCTAGACAGTCCACTGGACTACAAACATGAAACAGTTCAGCTCTGTCTGTCCTGGCGATTTTCAGGAAAACCTATAGATGTACATTTTACAGACTGCGCATGGATAAAAAAACATAAAATACCCGGTTCTCTGTACGGGGTGGTTCCCCTGAACCAGTACTGAAGCAGCAGTAGGGTGGGTGCTTCGTCAAAAATTTGTCGATATGTATTTGAAAAATTGTGTATGTTAGCACAGGTCACCCATACCGTAAAAAAATGATTGATTGAAATTCTGGCATAAGATAAAGATAATCTAATTATTGTCAACGAAATTAAAAAAGCAACTCGACTCAATGTGAGGCATAAAAAGAGTAATAAATATTAAAGATATACAAATTGCACTGAATTACAAATTGCGCAGAATACTGCATTTTCTATACAGATTGCGATAAATATACAGACTGCACTGATGGAAAATAAGAAGTTAACCATTATGTTTTGCATTTAAAGCTATGATTGCATCAATCAGTTTGGACTCCTGCCTCTCATTGACCGTTTTCATGCAGCATTAAGTTGTTTAGAATCAGCCATGCTTATATTCAGTAAATGACAGGTTCACTTCACAACGTCATGGCCAGTATATACAGGATTGCAGCTGATATGATTGTAAAGTGTGTGTGTGTGTGTGTGTGTATAATTTATATTCAAACACAAAGTTGTGGTAGAACTTGAATTGTCTGTCATGAATTTTATGTGGTAAACTATAATACTATAGGTCAAGCTGTCAATCCCAGTGTAAATAATATTGGTTACACAGTATCTGTAAAGGATACTCAGAGATTAAGATGTATTTAGGCTGTCTTTCTGTCACTAACCTCCGTGATGTTTTTTGCAGTATAAACAGACGATCAAGATCAAGATCATGACACAGATGATGGAAAGACCCAGGATTCCAAAGGCCAGCAGTTTATCATGCTCTACACAGGGTGGCGCTGTTGGGGCTGTTCGAGTTGGAAGAAAGTCACAGAGAAACGTGAAGCAGTGATTAATCAGGAATCTCAGACTGAGCGACAGTTTTTCAGCTTAAATCAACCAAAGATTCTGTGTACAAAAAGGCATAAAAAGCACTTAATTAGGTTAATTTACTGTGTGACCTAACTGTAGGACAAAGTTAATTTAAATATGGGAAAATGGATTAAGGAGACATGCATGGCTTTGCATTAACAACATGATTTTGCACACACACAACAGATTAAATGTGTTTTTTTTTCCTTTCAGTAGTGAAAATGAATGGGCTAACAAGACTACCCACACTGGCCACTCGGTTATGAGTATCATTCTAATTCTGGGTAGAATTGGCACACGACGGCTTGCATTCTTCATGGCACGTATTCAAAAATGTTCTGTAAACATGGTTTATTAGATGCTGGTTCATGTTTTCAGCTGCACGTTCATGATGTGAATCTCCTGTTCCACCACAAAGATCACACAAAGATTCACTGTGGGATTCAGATCAACTGAAGTACAGGACATGACCTTTTTGAGGTGGTCTTGTAGCCAAATCACCTCAAGGCTCTACATGTGCTGCGTTGAGAAATGCTTTCTGCTTACTACTGTTGTAAAGAGTATTTAGTTGAGTCGCTGTACCCTTCCTGTCAACTCAAACTAGTGTGTCCATTCAACCCTGACATCATTCATCAGGGAAGAGTTTCTGCCTGCAGAAAGGCTGTTCCTCTGGATGTGTTTCATTTTTAGCTAATGCTGTATAAATTCTAGCAGCAGCAATGTGTGAAAAATCCCAGGAGATAAGCCGTTTCTGAAATACTCAGATCAACTCATCTAGAACCAACAACCATGCCAAGGTCAAAGCTTAGATCACATTTTGTCCCTATTCTGGTGTTTGATTTGGCCTGTAAGGGTTAAATATTTGTATGTACAGATGTGCAAGTGTTACTAAGAAAATGGTCAGTGGGTGTATATTGATATAATACATTATTATCTTTCCTGGACAGCAGAATTCTCGTAAAGAGAATCCTCCAATCCTAGCTTTTTAAATGCTAATCGGTCATTTACAATTTAAAGCTTTAAACCTTCAGACGATAGTGTTACACAATAGGTTTGGCTCAGCAACTTACCAGGACAAACATCAAACTCCTTCTGTGGTCGAATGCAGCTATTTTTGCATCCAGGAAATAAGGGCTGAATCTGTAGGGGTTCGTTTTGAAAATGGAAAAAACAATCAAACTGCTGGCACCGTGAACATCGACAGAGCTGATTGTGTGTCATAGTGAATAGAATGAGAACACTTCCTTAATTATGCAGCAGAACTGAAGACACGTAGGTGTGAATAACCTACCCAAACTCTGAACACACAGCAAAGGGAAGGGAATTTCTTAGAGTCAAACAGCACTTTCAGTCTGGTATCATTCCCCTGTGAAAACATGTGACGGACAGTTCAAGAGTTTTCAAAGGCTGCTCGTTTGGCAGAGATCACTCATACATGTTTCATATCAGTGGTGATAGCTATCATGTGAACCCACTTTGATTCCTAATTCCGCCTTATGATATAGCAATGTCCACTTGTGGTCTATCCATAAGGCTTTATTGCCTTTTCCCAAATAAGGAAAATTTATACACATACTGATGCAAAAATATAAAAATATGAAAGTAAAAGCAAACAAATTAAACATTTACACAAATCTTAACATAGAGACTGGCAAAATAAACACGAGGAAACTAAACCTGACTGGTTACGGAGGTATTACAAATTTTACTTTGTAATCCAAGCATAATTTGTCTTTAATAGTGGAAATGTTGGTACCTGCAGAAAATCCCAGTGCGTGACATTGCACTTCACAAACACCCTGTACCTTTCTGCATACCCCCAGCGGCTGAAGTTCAGCATAATTGTGCTGCTTCCATTCACCAGTGCCTTCATCAGCTTAATGTTTGGTTTCCATCTGCTCCCTAAAACACCACAATGAGGTCAGGTGTTACGCAGAAAGGGCAGCCACACTGCCCTGATTTTCATACATGCAGCTGGGACCTTTACCCAACACACTTGACTGTGCTGACGTGACAAAACACACATCCGGAACAAGAGAGACTTCGAAGGTGCACACATGGCAAACTTTGTTTAGCTGGCTGGAGTGAGATTATCAATTCGAGACAAATCTGCACTCACATACACATGCATTTATATGTATGTAACAGTTTTATTACCTTGTAAATAGTTTGTAGGGTTTGCAAACTACAGCAATACTTTTGATGTAGCTAATTTTAAGTGTATTACAGTAAAATGTACACTATATTGCCAAAAGTATTGGGACACATGCCTTTACACGCACATGAACTTTAATGACATCCCATTCTTAATACATAGGCTTTAATGTGGAGTTGGCCCACCCTTTGCAGCTATAACAACTTCAACTCTTCTGGGAAGGCTGTTCGCAAGGATTAGGAGTGTGTTTATGGGAATTGTTGAACATTCTTCTAGGAGAGCATTTGTAAGGTTAGGCACTGATGTTAGATGAGAAGGCCTGGCTCACAGTATCTGCTCTAATTCTTCCCAAAAGTGTGGCATTGGGTTGAGGTCAGGGCTCTGTGCAGGCCAGTCACGTTTTTCCACAGTAGACATTTCCTTATGGAACTTGTTTTGTGCACTCATGTTGGGACAGGAAGGGGCCATCCCTAGACTGTTCCCACAAAGTTGGGAGCATGTCCTTTCACTGGAACTAAGGGGCCAAACCAAACCCCTGAAAATAACCCCCACACCATAATCCCCCCTCCACCAAACTTTACACTTGGCACAATGCAGTCAGGCAAGTACTGTTCTCCTGGCAGCTGCCAAACCAAGACTCGTCCTTTGGATTGCCAGACAGAGAGGCATCATTCATCACTCCAGAGAACACGTCTCCACTGCCACAGACTCCAGTGCCAGAGTGCTTTACACCACTGCATCTGACATATTTGCACTGCACTTGATGATGTAAGGCTTGGATGCAGCTGCTTGGCCATGGAAACCCATTCCATGAAGTTCTCTACGCACCGTTCTTGAGCTAATCTAAAGGCCACATGAAGTTTGGAGGTCTGTAGCTATTGACTCAGCAGACAGTTGGCGACTTCTGCACACTGTGCACCTCAGCATGCGTTGCACCCGCTCTGTGATTTTACACGACCTACCAATTCATAGCTGATTTGCCGTTGTTCCCAATTGCTTCCACTTTGTTATAATACCACTAACAGTTGACTGTGTAATATTCAGTAGCAAGGGAATTTCACGAATGGACTTATTGCACAGGTGGCGTCCTATCATGGTACCACGCTTGAATTCACTGAGCTCCTGAGAGCGACCTTTCACAAATGCTTGTAGAAGCAGTCTGCATGCCTAGGTGCCTGATTCTATACACCTGTGGCTATGGAAGTGATTAGAACATCTGAATTCAATGATTTAGAGGGGTGTCCCAATACCTTTGGCAATATAGTATAGATTTCTTGTGTGAGCGTGAGAGTCTAATAGCACGAGTGTCATGCCAAAAGCATGACAGCTGGCAACCATGAAAGTGTGACTCTTTAAAGCCCTATTAAAAATATATATATATTTCAAACTGGGCTTGTTCCAGGACAAATTGGAATTCTAATTGGATTCAGGTTCAAAAGTGGTCGAGAGCACCGGTCAGTCCTGCAGTGGAGACCGAATGGATGGACTCAGGGGGACCAGTGCTGAAGGATGTGGAAGATCTCACCGCTTTCTAGGCACGCTTTCGTCTCCAGCATCCTGCCATCCTGGCATCCTGTCAGAAGGACTGGTGGTCAGTACAGTGTAGCAACAGCAACTTCTCCTCAATGCACCATAAAAAGACAGAATTTTGCAAAGACAAGGCTTTGAGCTTCCAGTAGAGCATTCAGGGAATTTGAATTAAAGGTGTGTATTTTACAGTATATCATTCTTACCTGGTATGACAATATTTCTGTAGATGTTGTTGCTGCCTTGGCCGATACTTAGCCTTGGCAAGTTAGACACAACAACAGAATATTCTTCGTCGGGTTCTACCACCACTCCATCCAGAGAAAATAGCCACTAATAGAAAGACACCACATGCAAACAACACCGTAAGTAACACAAATACAGGCAGTGTTGGGCATTTCAGGTCCAGAAGCTACAAATCCAGACCATAGTTTTGTTTCTCCCAACCAGCTGAG
>JABFEB020000001.1:29521787-29533905 GCA_019775895.2 Stomatorhinus ivindoensis | reverse complement strand
AGTGCCAAGTGCAAATGCTGCATTGTACACAGCAGACAGAATACAGCATGTGATATGGACAATGAAATGTATTGATACGAGGTATGTAATAGCAGCATGTACGAACATGGACATTTAAAGTGCAAGTTATCGTAATGGAGACCAATGATCGTGTCATTGGTTGAAATGCAGTGCAGCTCCCGCTCTGCTGCTAGTAGGTGGCACTTCGGTTAAAGACGCACGCAAAGGTTGCTGAACCCCACTCACTCAAAAACCTGAAATGATTGAAAAAATGTTTTGTTTTTTTTTTAAATGTAACAAAACAGCGTGTTTAGTTACCAACAAACCAGCGTCCCCAGAAGAATTTATCAGTTACATTATTAAGATTGGCATCCTGTCCAGCAGCACTGTGCAGAGACTTTTTGAAGGGCAGGTGCTTTAGGGTTAAATAGAGGCCACTTACAATAGTTTTGGCGATACGGGCAAGTGCTCAGGGGTCCCCAGCCAGCCCTCTGCACATGCCAGCTGCCCAGAGTTTACCTCCACTGTGTTCTCCGTGCTACCTGGGGTAAGCTCCAGGCCCTCTGTGGCCATAACCCGACACAGTGATTACACAATGAATGCATGGATGGATGGATGGGTTATGATCACTGGGGCAGATGTGTGTCTTCGCACCTCCAGTGCTGAGTGTTTTAATCTCACACCTGGCTTTATGTGTGGAGTTTGCATTTTCTCCCATCGTCTACATGGCTCTCCAGGTTCCAAAGGAGTGTCCTTTCGAGGACTGGTACCTATAACCCGCCCTGTGAGAGCCAGAATGCACCGTGTAAAAACTGGCTGTCCATCCCGGCTGCCCTCTGCCGTGTTCACTGAATCTCTGTTGCAAATGCAATTGGTGCACAAAGTGCTAAGACGCTACATGCTGTGACTCTGGTAATGAAGGCAATTGTTTTTGCATGTTGCGCTTAAAAAATATTTGCTTCCTCTGGGACATTGACCAGAGCCTTGTGACATGAGGGATTCGGATGGTAGAATGAGGGAATTCATTAAAGAGCACCAAAATTAACAGGCTTGAAAGCAAAACACTTAAAACTGCCGTTTCGCCCCTAAGAGAGTACAAACAGACACAGAGAAACTGGGAGATAAAATTTCAAGATTTCATTTTGCTTCAAGGCCCTTAGTTATCATTCATGACTACACAATCCCCTGCTACCTGGAGAAAACACTGCTTTATATCACTAATAATAAGTAAGTGATTGTTGGTGAGAGGAGGGGCGTGACCCCTAACATCACACCCCCCCGCCCCCACCCCGCCGCCAAAAAAAATACTGTGTTTTCAGACTTTACCTCAAGATAAAGTTACTACATGAAAGAGAAGTAAGGAGATCAATGGAGAAAAGAATGCCACACTTCACATAAAGAATTCATTAGAACAAGCCAAGCCGATGCATGTTAAAAGTTATTTATCTATGTGGAGAACAATTCTTTTCAAGGTTTTCTTCATCCATGAAGACGTTTGGCTACAGATAGGTTAGTGACAGGGATGGGGTACAGATGTTCTGCCCTTGAGGTATTTGAGCTGAATTCTAGTCTAGTATCCAGCTGAATAAACAGGTAAAACTATAAATTGCATCATATAAAAAAATGCATACACCAGTTAAGTGATGGTATATCTGTCAAATCAGCAGCGGACACAGCAATGAAATCAATATTTGAGTTTGTCTTCCTCATCAGTACATGTGTGTATGCTGTGTTTGAGGTCGGGGTGTCTACAGATGTGGTTGCCTCTGTCCTTGGCAGAGGTCAGCTGCAGAAGACGATGTCATCGGAGCCTCTTATGGAAACTGGATGCCGTCCCTTGGCTCTAATCAGGATTTCCATTTAAACCGCAGTTATGTGCTGGCCAGTCTAATCCTAGGCAGCTAAGCTTGAATTATGTCACAACAGACGGAACGAAGGACTTGTGGGCGGGAAGTTGTGGCGAAAAACAAAAGGGGTTTACTGAACTCAATGAACAGGGATTGGAAATAAACAGGATCGCAGGGGATCAGAAAGGGAGGCTGGGATCAGGACGAGCACAGGGAACATTTCGACATCAGTGACCGTACTAGGGCTGATGAGACAAACGGGTGCTTAAATATAGGGACTAACAAAGGGTGACAAACACCTGGCGTGATCAGGGCCACGTTAAGGAGGAAACAGGAGGGTCAGGCAGGCAAAACATGACAAATTAGCCATTAAATTGCTAGTAACATCATGGTGGCTCTTATGTTAATTTGTTAAAATAATAATAGTAACAAATCTATACCTGGGATTTTATTTTAAAATTGAGATTGAGAATTTAAAAGTGCTTTATTAATGAGGTCCAAAGTACAACAAATCCACAAAATGTCTGCATGTGGCCCCAGATCTTCTGCCTGTTAGGTTTCTGCTCTTTGATGGGCTCATTCCCCAGTAACACCCGCACTGACACCAATCTGGGCAGGTATGATGACTGGATTGGACTCAAGTGCTGAGGGGAACAGGAATCACTGAGGGTGAGATGGTAGATAGAAGTGGGGGGAGGAGTCAAGCAAATGGATTCTGGGGGCACTGAGCTAGTGGAGAAGCCAGAACGGGCAGAACCAATCCAAAATATTAACTTACATAGCACTAGGAAACCAGCCCAGAAGAACAGGCGACTCAGCACTCCAGGATTTTGCACTTAGCTTAGCAAGAACCGAAGTCTGGTGTTATTACTGATATTGTTTACTGATATAACTTTTGTTCCCATAACTATTTGTTCTTGCTACTGGTCATTCATCGGAAGCTCTGCCTAGTGGCTCTCCTACCTAATGACTCATTTTAATTATGTACTGACTATGTAGGCAGCGTCATTCGAAGGAGGCAGCCCATGAATTTTGCTGTATTTCTACATTCTTACAATACTGAGCATCCTTTATGTCATCTGAGTACCTCCTTTGTTAGCTTAGACTTCAAATAGGGAACAATCTTATTTTACAGTTAAATCAAAAGCAATTATATTTTAATTCAATAAGTCTTTGTAAGATGCAAACAAACATGAATAAAACAACTGGCCATAATCTAATTTAGTTTAATCTAATTTATTAATCAGAGCGAGGGCAACATTTGACAATAAATCAGTTTGTTGCAGGATAAATCTCCTTTTGCAG
Source organism: Stomatorhinus ivindoensis (assembly GCA_019775895.2). NCBI lineage: Eukaryota > Metazoa > Chordata > Actinopteri > Osteoglossiformes > Mormyridae > Stomatorhinus > Stomatorhinus ivindoensis. The sequence continues at coordinate 29,530,753 of JABFEB020000001.1, read as the reverse complement.
CTTTGAACCCGCTAAAGGGTGATCTGAGATTTTATTGATAAATCCATCAGTGAAGATGTACATATCTCCACAATTTTAATGTGTGATATCAGACTTTTTTTTGTTACTAAGCCCACCTGCTTCTTTCATTGTTACAAAAGTCTTTTGTTTCTATGGTGCCACACCGTCAGAAAAATGGTACAAGTCTGGTACAGTTTTGTTCCCCAAGGTACAAAAACAAAAAAGTTCCCTTGATGGTATAAAAACGTCAATCAGAGGACATTTCTGTACTTTAAACGGTCAATTTACCTACACCTAGGGTACAACTGGCAATTCCTTGAGGGTACAACCCCAGTGACAAGTAATTGAACCCTCAAAGATACAAATTGGTACTTTTTCTGACATTGCAGGCAGCCCTAATAAAATGTGCACACATACCTTTGAATGCCCCCATGTCTGAAAATATGCACCTGACTTGCGGGTAACGGGGCTTGTAAACCTGCTCCTCAAGGTCCAAGGCATCTGCAGGTTTACAGCTGGGTGAGGTCAGTTTCTGACCATGGAATGACATAAATCACACAATTAAGATGGCTGTGCAGCTCTGTGCCTTTTTGGACCGCCTTAGAAAATGCATAATGCATAGATTGTCTATAAACGCATCTAAAAGCTGGGAACCCCTAATTCAGAAAATGGAGAACTGTCTTATTTGGGATGCTTGGACAGCTTAATGTTTTTCCCAATTTCACCCAGTCTGAAAGAGTCAATTATTCCTTTCCCTGGCATCCCCCTCATCACACAATGTGCATTGCCAGCAGACACCTCCCCCGAGATGCGCGCCATCAAACGCCTGCTCCTCGTCACTTCATCGGATGACACAGCAGACCCCCGAATGAGTGCCAAGGTTCCCCCGTGCCCATTGACAGGACTCATAACCGTGGACTGATTAGAATGAGGGGCAATGAGGCCGCTTCTCCCTCCTGGAAGAGGAGAAACTAATTACCTTCAAGAAGGTTTAGAAGGTTAAAGGGTCATGTTGCAGATCCTGCTACGCAACATGGGATGCAGCTTGATTTGATCCCAGTACCAAAGAGTAAACACATGACCTGTCTGGCGTCGTTTCAGAATCCTGCATGTCACCCCCTGGGAGACCAGGCCTGACAGCCCCTCCTCCACAATTGATGACTCATATTCACATCAGACTCACTGTCTGATGGACTCTTCAGGGAAACGAAAAATGAATTCAAGCTTTCCAGCATGAAGCGGTTGTGGCTATTGGGTAGTACTGGGTTCAAATCCCAGCTATTGTGTCAGTGCTGAGCCTGGCAGGACATTTAACAGCTTTGTTGACATAAACAAACCAGTGTACAACCTGCCTGTGAGATGGTGAGTCACATTTGCCCTGCAGTGGCTGGTAACCAAGCAGAAAGTACAGCAATGGATGGTACTTAGTGTTGTGGGGAATGTGATTTCCACAGGGACAGAGCCCACACTGATGTCACTGCCACAGGCCATAATAAAGGGATTTGGATCGCACAACAAGGCAGGCAGACCGTACAGAGGATGAGACGCCTTTCAACCGAGCTGGAGGTCAATAAATAAATAATGGTTTTTCATCTCGTTTGATTCCCCCAGGTCCATCCCATGATATGACTGAGGTTTGTCGAAGGTGCTGCATCACTCTGGGTACACAGCTGTGTCATTTGCCGAGTTTCAAACCTTTTCAGTCCCTCGTCATGTTATTTTTGCTGCGACACTCATTCTAGGCAGGATGGAGAGCAGAGTCATGTGACATGGGGTGCAAGTGAAGATGGGGGTGGGGTAAGGAGCTGGATCCCAGGGCCTGGTTGCAGCTGCTGGGGAGGGGGGGGGGGGGGGTGGATGAAAAGGGACACAAATTCACCACCAGTCAAAAGGTTTTTCATACGCTGAGATTTTCCACATTTGCATGTTATTCACTTAACATTTAGTAAAAATACACTCAATATTCTTTTCTAACAAATAAAGTTACAGTATGTTCACCATTTAAATACCTTTATTATCAAGAAAATGGCAAATCTTAGATTGATCAAAGTAACCTCCTGCAGAAGTTATAACAGCAGAGAAAATTTGAGGCATTCTTTCTATAAGGGACATTAAATATTGTTCTGTTTTATAACTAGTGCATTAAAATTAAAGAACAGCCTAGAATTTGACTATACCATCACCACATAGCCAGTTAATTGTTAATAGGATGTCAGATGTGCACTTAAATATATTTTCCAGGTTGTAAAGGAAACTTGACTTAGTTTGTGAAATAAATGGAAAATGGCAAAAACGTTTGACTGGTAGTGTGTGTATGTGTGTGTGCGTGTGGGTGTGTGCGTGTGCATGTGTGTGTGTGTGTGTGTGTGTTGGGGCAGGAGGTGAGATCAGGTGGGGAAAGAGAGACTGGGTGGGATCAAGTATAGCGACAAGAAACCTGACCACAAGAGTAAAGGCAATATTAAAGGGACCAAGACTGTATCTATTAAAATGAATACGGCTCATTAATGCATCAATAATAATGAATTATACATTTTTCTTTGAATGCCAAGAATGTAAAAGCAAAAGTTGGAAAATTTAGCATGTATGTACACCTTAACATCGTAACATCTTAATGACATTAATATACAGCAGGAAGCTTCAAACTTCATTTAGATGTACAACTGTTGCATTGTCTTACATAAATTGTCATAAATTGTCATAAATGCATAAATAAAAATAAATAAAATAAATTTTAAAAAGCTATGCAGAAAAACTTCTTTACCTTTCATTTCCCAGAATATTGCTAAAAATATATTCTTCTGAATGTGCATTTCATGATAATGTTATGCTAATGTGTTAATGTCTGTGTTACAAAGGTGTTTAAGTAGACACTAAAAGGCTTTAGTGTCTCAGACACCAGCTTCTACATACATCAGAGAGGTTTCCACCGATGCCCTGAACTAATGCACTACCAATGAAGCCAGATCCACAAAATGACTGTGATGTAACTTGTTTTAAAAAAGCAAAGTCTTCTATTTTTTAAAATTCAGCAAAACTGCAGATACTGTTTTCTTTGCCTTGATCAAGCCATGCGGTCTTTTTTCAGCCATATTTACAAGGTGATATATGTTAAGTATTATGTACTTGTATTATATATATTCAAGTTCAGCCATTGCTTGCTACTGTAAGTCTCCATAGCTAATGTGTTGACAACGCATGGCAATATAAATGAAGATCCTCCCTTGATTCCCCAGGTCTCCTCATTCAAAAGCAGCTGGCGGAGCAGTTCCGGGCTGCTGGACGGCAGAACCAGACAGGGGCTGTTTTTCACAGTGCAAACTCTGCTGAAATGCACCACACAAAATGACAAACCCATCTGTCCGTTAGCCATAACCTGGGATCATGTCAAAGGCTGAGAGTGATTATTATCTATAAAAAGGCTACAGCTGACATATCCTAACATGTTATTCTGCCCAGGTGAGTAATGGACCCAGCAAGCCAGGAATGACCGCTTGTTGGGTGATGCGCGGTGACACCTAACCCATGATCCTTAAACAGACTGTTGCGGTTCTCAAGGGCAGAAACATTTCAACAAGAGGTGTTGGATGGAGATGAGGATGAAGACCATAATTAATAATGAGTCATAACTACTACACCACATGAGGGATACAAACATAGCGATTTCTGTTTATTAGTCCAAAAAGTACCTATAAAACAAACAGAAAAAAATCCTTGTTAATGTAGGTACATTGGCACAAAGGAGTTTGTTTTAATTTTATATCCAAAATGTCCAATAAATGGTTACTAACCATTTAAACACCTAAAGGATAAAGAAGGTTTGTACTGAAATGGTACTTTCTGACAGAGTGATGGATGTCAGTGATTATATAGAATAAACAGCCAGTCTAGGCACTCAACCATGTGGATTATAATAATTATCACATAATATGGGGTTAAACTCAGAGAAGCCAACAATCATTAGGCTGCCAGTTTGAGTCTAACAGGCGCCTGATTGTTGAGACTCGGCTATATGCCTGAATCCATAAATATCTAAGACTATGACAAGTACAGGATGCCACGAGCAACCCGGCACATGGTCACATGACCAGCAGTGGCAGTGCCCTCCATCACTCAAGCCATGCGTTTGTGTGCTGTGGCCCCCTTCTGGCCACAAACAGTCACTGCACTAAATCTTTCCATCCATCCATCTTCTACCACTTTTCCATGTCGCGTCGCAGGGGCAGCATTCTAAGCAGGGAAACCCAGACCTCCCTCTGTCCAATACATCCGGCTGCAAGTCGATCTTCGAACTGCAGCCTAGAGTGTCCTGGTGCCAAGTGCACATATGGACTGATTATATCATGTTTCAACATAGCGTTCATCGTACAATCCATGACCAGCACAGAAGTCCAATCACAAAACACCACTCGGGTTCAGATCGGGTGGGGGGGTATTCCTCCCAATCACGCCTCTCCAGGTCTCACTGTCATTGCCCCTTCCAAGGACTCCAAAACACATAAGTGCAAACAACAGTCAGGACTCGGTCCCCACCCAAAGGCGGAGGAAGGCTACCCTCTCGTCCACCGCGGTAAACTGTAATGGCGCCCAGCCAGGGAGCAATAAGTATGCCAACTCCTGCTTGGTACGTCTCCCCGCGAGCAACTCCAGAGTGGAAGAGGGTCCAACCCCCCTCAAGGAGACTGGTTCCAGAGTCCAAGTCATGCATCGAGGTGAGCCTGACTATATCTAGTCGGAACCTCACAACCTCACGGCGCCAGCTCAGGCTCCTCCCCCACCAGAGAGGTGACATTCCATGTCCCTAGAGCTAGCTTCTGCAGCCCAGGGTCAGACCGCCAAGGTCACTGCCCAGCTCACACTGCACCCAACCCCCTTGGCCCCTCCTACAGGTGGTGAGCCCATTGGAGGGGGAGCCCACGTTCCTTCTATGGACTGTGCCCGACCAGGCCCCATGGGTGCAGGCCTGGCCACCAGGCACTTGCCATGGAGTTCCACCCCCAGACCTGGCTCCAGGGGGGGGGGCCCAGTGACCCTCCTCCAGGTGAGAGGGACTGTGAATCTATGTTATTTCTCTTCATAAGCGGTCTAGTGAGCCGCACTTCATCTGGTTTCTCACCCAGGACCTGTTTGCCTTGGGTGACCCGACCGGGGGCATAAAGCCCCAGGCACCCTGGGGTCATTGGAGCATGTGAACCCCTCCACCATGATGTGGTGTCGGCCCCAGGAGAAGATCACCGCACTAAATATTAAACAAACACAATCCTTATTTAGGAGATGCTGAAGCAGCATATTCTGCTACCCAGGGATCTTCTGACTCTTCTGACTAGCTATTTAGTTTTTGAAACATCTGACGGTGGCCTGGAGCCCAGAGATTACTTTCTAAGTCTGTCAACAGAAACAAATCTGCCTCTGATGTCCACTAATATATCATCTGAAAAGGTTCCTTTCTCAGGTAAATAACAGGCACTGTTTCGACATGCAGTTTACATGCCATATACTAATTTCCGCAGCAATTTCAGATGAGTGACAGTGTTAAATAGAGCAGTTTTCTATTGGTCAGATGGGGGTGATGAGTACTGGTACACCAAAACTGGCCAACCAGAGTTTTGTATTAGCAGGAGAGCCAGTCATTACCCTAAAACCGCAGGGATGATCCTCGTGTTTGTACCCAACATCGTGTAACCAGGTGGTTAGTCAACTCAGGCCACCCACACTGCACCTGGGCGCTCTCTCACAGTAAAGCAGAAGAGCTATTTCATCTGACTCACCCATACTGTGAACGCGGCCGATTTTTCCACCACAGGTGGGACATTTTGCATCATTTTTTTACAGCGTGCCACCTGACAGAGTGTCAGGTCACATCAAGCCTGCTTGTATGTCGTCACACAGAGCGTTTACTGTTAAGAAGGCAGAGGCACTGAACATCTGTAGCCTACATGAATCGTCTTGAATTTGAGCAGTGAAACACCGCAGCCATGCAATCCCTCACTGCCTTTGCATGCATATATGTGCGTCTGGGATTTCTTGCAGAGCCAGTTATTCTATATTGTCATAGTGCATGTCAGGCTTCTTCGGATTTGGCAGTAATGCAAGAAACATGTGAAGCCATGATCCACAAAAACAGCGAGCTGGGCAAGGCAGCATAAGCTGAGAAGTGACTTCCTAAATTAGCTAGGTATTCCATACATGAAAAGACGCAGGGGACTTTCATCACATACTGCAAGTCGTAAGGTTTAACGGAATAGAAGCAGACCACCATTTTTAGCAACTGCACCAAACACAACGTACATGTATTTATTTAACAGACACTTCTTCCCAAAGCAAAACACAACTGAGAGACCAGGATCAGCTTCATCCCTGAAGCAAGTTGGGTTAAAGGCCTTGCAATGAAATGACGCCGCTAACCAGGGGGTCTGAACCGGTGACTTTCCGACCACAGGAACAGTCATAACCCGCGGGGCCACGAAGCCCCCCACATGCAAGCACAACAAGCTTCGGGTCTGGGAAGGGGGCTGTGGGATTGGGCATTGGGGTCTGGACGTGTCTTTGGAGGGATGAGATGTATAACAGAGAGCCCAGTGTCTGTAATAAGGCACAGCTGAAGTAACCTCCCCCATTATTATGCCCGCCCCCCATCTTAACACCATCTCCATCTTACTGCATTTTCCCTTTCATTACCCCTGTTTTGAATCTGAGGTTCCGGAACAGCAGAACATCCTGGCTGATACAATCAAGCTGCCGGTATCAGTCGTGGTGAATGAGCTGCGCCTTTAGCTACGTCCCGCAGGACCCTCCTTCCCGCTAAAGATGCCCCCTCCGCACATCTGCGTTTATCACCGTGTCTCCAAACAAGCCATCCCAAAACCATCCTTCCCTGGTACTGCTTTGCCAAGAGCCCCCCCCCCCATTACTCCCCACACAAGCTGCCCGCCCCCTCCTCACCTCCATTAACACCTTTTGTTTTGCAACTGTATCACAAGCACTCAATTTGAATACATCCCCCAGCCAGAAGTCACATCCATGCAACTCAGGTCTGCTTCGGATGAGTTTCTTAGAGTGTGAAATCTTATAATAAACATGTTGGCATATAGTAATTTGAAATTCAATGGAACCCCCGTATCTGCTGATTCAGTTAACCAGTATGTTATCCGAAAATATTTAATATGATAACATAAATAAAATGTATGTTTTTATGTGTCTACAACTATCTATGTCAACTTTTACGATGTTGACCAGGGGTGCCCAAAGAGTCGATCGTGATTGACCAGTAAATTGCAGAGCAATTCTCAATCAATCACAAAGTGCATTTTTCACTGTGCCACTAATCGTATACTGTAAACATTTAGCACGCAAACATGTCAGAAGCCAAAAGATCAAAAACGTATAATTTTTATTCAGATTGGGAAGTGGATTATGTTTTATATGCAATGCGAGCGTGGCGTTACCAAGGAAGGGCAATTTCAAAACGATGTACAAAAGCTACGTGATCCCTGCTAAAACAGCCATACGCAGCCTAAAATTGCGAGAACTGAAAAGTCAGCAGCTCAGCCGTCAGTTTTTACCTAACTGCATCTTCCCAGTACTAGCATTCCCACTAAGGTAGGGAAATGCATTTATTTGCATTTATATTTCAGTTTGGTGAATTACCTGGATTTCTCTGGATATGCTGTGTGCATTTTAACTATGTAGAAAGGTAATATCTAGAGTACAGTGGTACCTCAGAACTCGAATTTAATCCATTCAGAACTCCGGATCAAGTCCTAAAAAGTTCGAGTTGTGATCGAATTTGCCCCATAAGAAATAATGGAAAAACAATTAATTGGTTCCCAGCCTCAAAACATTACACCTAAATATTTTTTTAGCACTTAAACACAAAATGAACCGGATAAAACAAGAAGAGCATATACTGTACTAAACACATCTAAGCACATTTATCAAAACAGTAATTTGTAAAATAAGAAAATAAGTGTTGTCCAAGCCATGTGTAAAGTTTAAAAAAAAAAAAACAATGTGTCCTGCCCCAATCGTCTGCTCCTTCCATGTGCCACGCCCTCTCGTTAACAACAATATTATTATAATCAAATGTATTAATGGTTTATTATTAATATTAAAATAATGAATACAAAATCTTTATTTTAAAATGTATTTTATTATATAATAATTACCGTTACTGTCTATAATTTTCTAAATGTATTTTTACTGTCTAAATATATGCAGCTAGTGTAAACATTACTGTTAGTTAGATGAATTCCACATGTGTTAAGTAGTTGGACTTAAAAAAATCTGTTTTTATAATTTTAAAATCCCCAAAACAGTGCGGGTGTACCATACCCACGAATACCAGCTGAGTAACAAAAACATGAATACCACACCAGGATTAAGTCCTGCTATAGCCAATGCTATTACAGCAAATGCGAAGCTAAGACTGAAGCGTTACCCTTTGTTTCCACTGAGAGATGTGACACATTTCCCCACACATACAACTTATCTTTGGTCGGCATTCACGGTTTGAATTCTGAGATTTAGATCGAGTTCTAGGTAATTATTTTTTTTCGAACTGGTTGGTTCGACTTTTAAGAAATTCGAGTTCTAATGCGTTCGAGAACTGAGATACCACTGTAATAATAGAGTAAAAGAGAAATAGAAAAATATATATATACAGAGGGAGCCACCTCAAATAGCCGCCTGGAGCGTGACGGGTCCGTGGCAGAACAATGACAGGACAATGCACGATCCGTGCACGGAATGATGCCCCGCCCCATAAACGCCCCATGCGCTTTCTAAAAAGATGGTTGCAATGCTGTATAATCGCGCCAGGTGGAGCATTGACTGGCATAGTGTCCAGGATGACGTGGTAAAAAACAACAACAAACTGATTAATAAAACTCAAAATCACTCAATACACAACCCATGATGATTATGCTATTTATTATTAAATAATGAATTATTAAAACTAGTTAGTGAAA
>JABFEB020000001.1:29492661-29513190 GCA_019775895.2 Stomatorhinus ivindoensis | reverse complement strand
ACACAAACACGCACACACACTCAGACACACACTCACTCAGACACACACACACAGGCACACAAACAGACACACACACAGGCACACGCACGCGCACACATTTATTATTTATTATTTTATTTGTTATTTAAGAACTGCTATAAATCTTCAAAATGGGAGGCTCGTTTACACATATCCTGAAAGATCTCTGTGGATATCTAGCAGATCTGTCACCGAGTGGCAGACTTTCTGTTTCTTCCTGTGTGAAAGAATGGTGAGGATGTGGAAACGAGATGGTCTGTGGAAAAAAAAATCCAGTCTTCATAACATCTTATGCCAGTGGGAGCAGATGAGCTTTGGTGTTCATGCCATTGCCATGCGAGTCCTCACTTGGAATTAAGGCTGCGAATCCTACAGATGAATAATGTGACTCACAACAAGCCTGCAGTTGTGCAAACCTCAGAAAACAGCGAACAACCAGACAAAATCACCAGCTGCAATTTTATCCACTGACTGAGTGAATCTTGGACGTTGACGACTCTTGTGGGGGGAAATGTGTTGTTGATCACAAAAAGCTGTTTACGTCAAGATCATTAGCTCAAGGTTTAGTCCCGAGGAATGTATTCCCTATGTTTGTTAATCCTAAAGTACTTTATCTCACAAAATAAGTGTTCCATAAAATACTAATATATTTCTTTTCAAAGCTACAAGCTACTTTACAATTATACTGAGCATACAAACTGCTCCTTCCTTTAAACAGCCTGACCAGAGAAGGTCAAGTAAAAATTATGATTCATAAATGGTATGAGCCTGTTAAATCCACTTCAGTTATTATATTTGATAGGAAGAGATATTCACTGTTTTATGCCTGTAGTTTGCAGAATAGGCTCCGGACTCCCAACGACCTTAAATAGGATAAGTGGGTGGCTGAAATGGATACTTGAATGGATAGGAGGAGACAAGGAAAAGGAGATTTTTTTTACTTTAGATGTTAGGAGAATAGGCAAAAGCAAAATTATAATGCCATCCAAATTTTTTTACTCTTCAAGAAGGCAATATAAAGGTCTTATTGTTTATCAGTCAACTATGGTGATCATTGTCACTGGGGTATAAATGTGAGAAAGAAAATGTTTGTTGTTGTTGTTGAATAATAGTGTATTTTCATTATAAGAGTATATACTAACTTTGCTGTCTGCAGGGGGTTTGGGGTAAATGCCCTACATCCCTCAAACTGTGTTTGGCTTCTACTACTGCAGCATGCGCTTCACAATCAGCCGAGCGCTTAGTGCCCTCTGATGGTGACTCGCATTTCCAAGGAATATTGTGATCTTTATAATCCTATTTGATTGGAAATTTTAAGGACAGTTACTCGACCAAACAATTATTATTGGTGGGCCGTCAATAAAAATGATATAATTTATTATAAATATAATATTATAAAATAATATATTATGTCTATTGTTGTGTGTATATATATATATATATATAATTGAATATATATATATGTATATATATATATACACACACACACACACACACATATGGGTTGTGTGAGTGGATTAGGTTTGTATTATTATGACTTTGTGGGGACCTTTCTGGTCACCACAAGGGCTAATTCAATTTTATAAAAATCTGTGACTGCAATCAAAAAACTAAAAATGCCAAAAGACTTGCATTTTGTTGGTTACTTGTGGTTCAGGTTAGGGCTGGGTGGGGGTTAGGGTTGCCATAGTTGGGTTAGGGCTTAGCCCATGGAAATAAAATTGTGCGTGTGTGCATATGGTAGCCATTCCAGTGCAGTTAAATAGGGGGAATACACAGCATTGTGCAGATGAAGCATCTTGTGAATGTAGACAATCACATACAGCATAAAGTGAGAGAGAGAGAGAGAGAGAGAGAGAGAATGAGGCATGGGGACATGTCAGTGTGACGGGGGGGATTTAGGTCACAATATTAGCCCAGTAACAGGGAGGTGAGGAGCTGCACTGCAGCCAGGTGAGCAGTGAGGAGAAGGCTGTGGGGCAGGTAGCTCTGGGCCTCCAGCCGTAGGGCTGCACCACGGCCCAACCAACCAATGTGACCCACAGCAGCCTGAGGGATCACTGTCACAGACATTTGCCATAGTACATATTTAAACATGCCCATTCTGGTGTGTGACTGCTGATTCTAACGCGATGTGGGAGACCTTCCAGGACCCTGAAGGGTAGGTAGCTGAGGGTAGAGCTGGTGTTGCGGGTATGCCTGAAAGGAGGCGTTTAGTCTCGCAGGGAACCCTGGATATTACTGAGAAGGAAGGCACCGGGAACTGAGAAGGATGCCTGCGAGGCCACTGGGGCAGAGAAGGATGCGGTTGTTAGGGGGATCTGTGAGCAAGTGACACCACCTATGGTCTAGTTACCTACGTCCTGCTTACAGAGGAATTGAAGCAGTTGTGACCTACTGGGTCGGCTACTTTGAGCAGCTGTGTAAAGCTGATCCTCAGGCTAGGACGTTGGACATCTCTGGGTCCAAAGTTCTTGAGGCAGATCCTCTGAGATATTTGACTAAGAGTTGAATCCCTCGCACCAGGAGGAATTGGACCTCTGGACAAAGGCGTGTGCTAAATAAATAAACGTATAGGTAGTCCATCCATTTTCTATAATTCATGAGAACTGGCGCCATCTCGTGCTACACAGAAGTTACTAACCAGGTTATTAATAATGGAGTCCATAGGTTGCGTGTTTTTTTTCTTTTCTGTACACGGTTACGTTACTAGAACTATTACCTGTTTGCGATTTAAAATTTAAGACTTTGGAAGCTCCATACTTAATAAACGTATATTTAAAAAAAAATTTGCAAACGAAAAATACTGACTAGTGACATACAAATGTAAAATTTGCAAAATATACTTTCGGTTTAATGATCATCTATTACGGGTGACCGTGATGCTGTTCATTAAACTGATAAGAATGTTTGGCAGTGATCCATTGAAATAAACATGGTCACAGTCACGCACCAATAACAAAACTGAGTTACCAAAACGAGCAGACATCACTATTTGTGGGAATGAAGTACCCAAGGCATCCATGTGAGAATAATAAAATCTAAAAAATCAGCACAGACCAATCCAAAAACAGTTGGTCGTAAATGGTGTTGAATTGTAGGCCTAATGCGAAAACGATTTACTATATTGCTATAAGCAAGTGCTGCTCTCTGAAAATGATGCATATAATTAAAACTGGCGTATTTTTGTTATACTCCACATAACGCTGACACATAATAACATAGCTTAAGTATAAAAAATAGGGACAGTCGAACTACATCAATGCAAAGCCTACAACCCGGAAGTAACCATTCCTACAAATAATGCATAAAAATGAAACCAAGCCTAGGAATATTACTTATTTCACATAGAAAGTGTCATGGAGAAACGAAGTGCGGTAAGGGGAAATCCCGGTGAAAAAAACCGAGCCGGTGACATCACCGTCAGCTGGTCCCGCAGGAGACCCGGAAAGGCTCACAGGAAACGCAATGCTCAGCTTATATCTCTGTATGTTAAGCTGAATATCTCATTCTGTTTTCCAACTATTCTGCTATAAAGAAGTGCGTCACTGCCCGTAAGTACATTTCGGTGATCTCCCAGGGTGCACTGTGGCGCGCAGTAGCAGCGGAAAGTTGTACAGCCGCGATCTGCTCTCTGTCTCACGGAGGTGATGACGCCATTCCAGCGAGTGAATGCCATGTAGCGCACTTAGTCCGGGATTCGCCCATAAACGTTACTTTAAGCGGTAAGTTAGTTAGTGCGTGTTGGATTCCCTAGTGTGGTATTTATTCTTTTATTCCTCGCTTATGAGTGCAGATCTGGGGTTTCAGATCAGGCCTCTGAGACAATTATCCACCCAATGTTTATTCCACCAGCGTGTTATACGAGAAGGATTTCTGAAATATTTTATTTGTCTGGAATCTTTGATCTGTTTCAATCCTGTTTGATTTGACACGTCTCAAATTGTCTATTGGACACTAACAGTTTTTATTACAGTCAAATTGTCAATTGAACCCCTTTGTTCTGTAGACTTTTTATATTGTGTAGAAACTTAAATGCTGTTGTTTTCCTGTGTTCAGCTTGAGGAAGGGAGGTCCTTTTGTGATTCCCGAACTCCACTGCTGATCCATGGCCTCCAGCATTCCAGTGGTGAATGGGGACATATCCCAGGGTCCTCATCGGGGGCCCGGGGGGGAGACTTCTCCACCCATGGGATCCCTGGAAGAGACCCTTCTGCAGATGACTGTCCTGATCAAGGAAAACCGTGACTTGAAGGGTCAGTGGCTGGCTGAAATTTTTCTCTTTATTACATAGTTTTATATATAAATTGACACGCATGATGATAAACAATCACACAGCTTTTATAATTATATAAAATATAATTTTATATTTATATACTTGCTAATATATTATGTTTTCATTTAGTCTATATTAAAAACAAGCTGTCAAAGCATGCTTTTCTGAGCACAGGAAGCAGGTTTTCTAATGCAATGTGAATAAAATAGAATATTATTTTCTAGGGGGAGTATACTTCAGGAAGGGGGCAGGCACAGACTATTGTGCATCAGTGTCATATTATCTCTGTCATTCGCTGTATATCTGGGTATATACACTGGAGTTTGTGTTCAGGACCATATATGCCAAAACAGCAGGCAGAGCAGTGACCTAAAACATGTTTCTTCATGGTGTGTGCAGGAGATTTGAGACAGAATAGGATTTTTCATGGGCAAATGGTATACAATGAAAAGCCCCATAGCAGTAATGTACTGTGAGCATCCCTGTGGTGGGATTGGGTAACCATACCCTGGGCAGTAGACGAAGTGATGTGTATCGCAGGGCACACTAATGCAAATAGAAAGTAGTAGCCATTTTGATGTGAAGACAAAATGAAAACTCAGGCAAGGAATTGGGTATAATGGTCTAACCCTGTAGAGAAGGTTAATAATAAATCTTGGGAACCTTATGTGATGGTGACTCCTCCCATATATAATATATATATATATATAAAATGCACAATAAAAAATTCTCCCAGTATATGTATTATACGTGTGTGTGTGTGTATGATTGACAACAAGAATAAAAATGCTGTCGTATAACTATATCACATAATAAATTATGCATGAAAGTGTCTGTGGAAATGAAAAGCGACTTCCTGTACTTTTATCTCAAGGATGCTGAATTTGTCATTTAAAATTTAATTGTTATGACTGTGAACAATGCAGGTATCTGTCAAAGCACTATAAATATATATATATATATATATATATATATATACATACACACACACATACTCCTATCAATTTTTACAAATATGAATTTCAGGTGCACTATAAACTTATATGGGGGTGTGTTGTGGCTCTGCAAATTATGAGTCACAGTGTCTGTTCACCTCATACGAGAAAGATCGGAACTAAGATATGAAAGCTATAGGCACAAGGTTGCGAATTAACCCATTACAGGTCCGTTCGCACCTGTGGACAATTTGGCAACTCTAATTCACCTCAAAATGGTTTTGGACAGTGGGGGGAAGTTGGAGAACATCTCACGATAACACGAGGAGAGCATACAAACTCCACACACATGGAAGCAGGGCAGAGAATCAAAACCTGGTCTCCTAAAGGTGTGAGGCAGCTGTGCTAACCATGGTCTCTGCCTGTACCATATCTCACAGCTTCCTTTGTTGTTGCAGAGGCCCTGAAGCAAACTAACTACACAATGAAGGAGCGATTTGAGGGACTGTCAGTGTGGAAGGAGAAGCAGAAGGAAGAGAAGAACTTTCTGGAGGGTAAACTAGAGGAGGCCAAGGAGCACGTTATAACTTTGACCAGCCAGAATGAGGAGCTGAAGAGCAGGTTGCAGATCCTGGAGGAGATAACAGAAGGAGGTGCTGGTCAGGTGAGACTCTCTTGCTATCACCCACATTCTTCATTCTGTAGTCCTGGAAGTGAGCATTATGAGATGAGTTGCGTTTATGTACATTCTGGTCAAACAATGTAGCACAGTCAACATTATAATGCAGTGTGGACCTTAGAAGCAGCTTTGTGTTGACTGTGGTTTGTTGCAGTGAGCATGTTGCATAGTGTGGACCAATCTTCTTCACTAGGAGACACTCGAGAGTTTGACTGAAGCTTTGATAAGCGATGGTTGATGTTGGCTCGTTTGCGGCTCCCAGGGTGAGGTGGTCAGCAAGAGCTCCGAAGTGGAGGCCTTGAAGGGACAGATTAGCAGGCTGCAGGCGGAGAAGAATGACCTGGTGGCCATGAACTCAGAGCTGCAACTGAAGATGGGCCAAGGCTGCCATGAGGACTCCTTCATTGAGATCAGGATCGCGGTGAGTCACAGGCACAGTATTCACTCACACTTCTGTTGGTGTTACTTGTTCTCTTTGTTAAAAGTATCTGCCACATAAATACAATGTAAAGACAGTGTACAATAACTGCCATTCTAGGTAAAGATAGTGTGCAATAACTGCCATTCTAGGTAAAGACAGTGTGCAATAACTGCCATTCTAGGTAAAGACAGTGTACAATAACTGCCATTCTAGGTAAAGACAGTGTACAATAACTGCCATTCTACTGTAGGTAAAGACAGTGTTCAATAACTGCCATTCTAGGCAAAGACAGTGTTCAATAACTGCCATTCTAGGTAAAGACAGTGTACAATAACTGCCATTCTAGGTAAAGACAGTGTACAATAACTGCCATTCTTGGTAAAGACAGTGTACAATAACTGCCATTCTAGGTTCTGAGTAATTGCTATAACATCCAAACACATTTGTTCCCTGACATATGTTCGATAGTTCCGCATCATTTATATTACATTAGAAACTGGACTGAATTTCCTTACCGTAAGAGTGAAAAGCCTTATGATTGAAATGCAAAACTTTCATGACAGTGACTTCCCCTAGAGTGGCTATTGTCCTGTAACAATTTCCAAGTATAACGATGTCCAGGAATATCCAAAATAAAACCCAGGCACTTACACAGATCTGCATAATGTACAGTTTGAGTAATTCCTCCACTAGAATGATCCGTGGGCTGAATCGGACATGGAACTTTTTGGACAACATGGTTGAACATGGCTGTCATGATTAAAGGAATCATCACTTTCGCTTTTTATAGGCAAGGCTTAGGGCATCCACTTGTAAGCTGAACATAAAGCTAGCAAGATACTGAGCCGAAGCGCATTAGCGTGGAAAGGATTTTGTTTGTGGGGGTGGGTCGACATTGTTCCGCGGCACTGAAAACTTTGACCAGAAACCACCGAAAGCCTTTGGCTACAGTCAGACCGGATAAAGGAGGTGTAACCAGTATGAGTCAAAGAGATAAATCACACAATACCTTCATTTGGAAAAGTGTTGCAATGACACATTCCTTTACCATTAGTTCTTAACATAACTTTTTACTTCTTAAGTCATATACTTGATCACCGAAGTACTTTTTATTAAAAATTAATTTTTTGGTTGAAGATCTATGAAAAAATATGAAAAGGTTAAAATGGACTAATACAGACAAATCACTGAAGTTGATCTTAAAGTGGAATATTTTATTATATTGTTAATTTTTTTCCCCCCCACTCATCAATGCCAAGCCTTTTATAAAACACACTTTTAGGCATGTAGACTGTCACAATACGGATCCAGCTACTATGGTGATAATGTTATGTCATTCTCGCTGGGTTATGTTCTAGGTTTCTTTTTTAAAATGTGCATCTTTCTCTGGAATGTGGTCAGGGTGGTCTGTGGTCTGCGTGTAAATGGAGGAGGTAGCCAAAACCTTCAGGGCTATTCTCATCTAATAGGGTAAAAAAAAATCAGCAAATGGTACAGGGTTATGATTATCACAGCCATAAAGTCTCTGGTATACATTAAGTGTTATGGAACAGCTTCCAGAAGATTCCATGTATACATTAAGTGTTATGGAACAGCTTCCGGAAGATTCCATGCGGCTCTTGCTATGCGCAGTAGGAAGCAAGGTGGTACTTCCCTTCCGCTTGGTGCAAATAAAACTTTACGTTCCACCCTCTCTTATTCATATCCTGGGAAACCGCCGGTTTTCAGAGTTTTCCATCAAAAAAATTTGTGCAGTTGTATACTGAGACGGATTTTGTCAATGACCGTGACGGAGTGTCAAAACCATCGACTGCAGCAGCTCATAATGTAATAAAACTGCATGTAATGTAATATCCATCCATTTTCTATACCCGCTTATCCTACTGGGTCGCTGGGGGTCCGGAGCCTCTCGGAAGCAATGTGCACGAGGCAGGGAACAACCCTGGACAGGGGGCCAGCCCATCATAGGGCACAGTCACACACCTACGGGCAATTTAGTAACTCTAATCAGCATATTTTTGGACTGTGGGGGGAAACCGGAGTACCCAGAGGAAATCCCACGATGACACAGGGAGAACATGCAAACTCCACACACATGGAACCTAGGCGGGGACTTGAACCCAGGTCCCAGAGGTGTGAGGCAACAGTGCTAACCACTGCACCACCATGCCACCCCTGTAATGTAACATATAAAAATGTTTATTTAATAATCTTCTGATAATGTAAATCTACTGTAATGTCAAAGGTAATTAATAATGTAATTCTACCCTGATAATGTCAAAGTTATTGGACATATCATATACCATATATTTTTGCAGAGGAAGAATTTTAATAATATATTTAGTATTTCATTATATGTATGTGTTACATTATGAGTTACTACACACACATTCCTGATTTATTTTTATGGTGAATCACCATCCATCCATCAATTTTCCAACCTGCTTATCCTACTGTGTCGCGGGGGGTCCGGAGCCTATCCCAGAAGCAATGGGCACGAGGCAGGGAACAACCCTGGACAGGGGGTCAGCCCATCGCAGGGCACACTCACACACCAGTCACACCTATGGGCAATTTAGCAACTCCAATCAGCCTCAGCATGTCTTTGGACTCTGGGGGGGAAACTGGAGTGCCAAGAGGAAACCCCACTACGACACAGGGAGAACATGCAAACTCCACACACATGTGACCCAGGCGGAGACTCAAACCCGGGTCCCAGAGGTGTGAGGCAACAGTGCTAACCACTGCACCACTTTTCAATCACTTTTCTTGCAAATAAAGATCTGTTAGGTACATTGACCATTGTGCAATTAGCACTGTGGGTTAAACAGTAGCAGCATTAAAGCTTAAATTATGGGACTCTTGCGTTTCCTATTCAGAGTAACTCCGCATTAATGTGTCGTTACTCGCTTTCTGCAGAAAGGAGAAGTTGATGTGACAACAGGCCTTCCAGGTGCCCAGAAAGAGCCATCTGGACCCAGCTCGTAAGCACCTGAAATCTGGCAGGCAGGTGGAGGCCCTAGGGCGCGTGCACGCTGCTGAAAGCCACTTCCCCACACAGGCCCCAGTTTGACATGACGGCGTCCCGCCTGGAGTCCGAGGAGATCACAGTCAGGCAGCTACTGCAGTCCCTGAGGAAGGAGACCCAGAAGGTGGAGAGGCTGGAGCTGGAGCTTCAGGTGGTGAAGGGAAGGTAGGAACGTCGCCTGTCTGCTCCCTCGAGGGTGGATGGGTGGAAGGATAGAAGGAAGGAAG
Source organism: Stomatorhinus ivindoensis (assembly GCA_019775895.2). Lineage (NCBI taxonomy): Eukaryota > Metazoa > Chordata > Actinopteri > Osteoglossiformes > Mormyridae > Stomatorhinus > Stomatorhinus ivindoensis. Next base: position 29,503,606 of record JABFEB020000001.1, on the reverse strand, counting down.
GATGATGGATGGATAGAAGGAAGGTTGAATGGATGATGGATGGAGCAAAAAAGGCAAAGACATAATGCAACATGCAAAGACAACATACATATCACAAACTATATTTTGCAAGAACAAAGACAGAAATATATAGTTAAGAGGAGATATATGTGTGATAGACATGCTATGTGTATGTGGTCATACACAGTTATGTCCACCGCTGTCTCTGTTTTAAAATGAAATGATGTGCCAGACATGTTACAGCTGGGGTGGGTGCTGGGGGCTGGCGCGTCATGGCATTGCAGGGCCTGATGGCAGCGGGTGGAAAGGAGCGGGTGTGGGGCTTCAGGACACATGGAGGGTTGATGAGTTGTGTGGAGAACGGCGGGCAGAACCGACCTTTACCTGTAGGGGGAGCTGGAGAGCGCGGTGATCGCTGGGGATAATGCTTCTTAGAATGAACAATTATTTTTCAAAATATGCTGTGAGTTTACATAAAGAGGGGAGTCGTACTAGGGTCATTAGGTCAGCCGCTTAAAGCAAAATAATGTCCTGTTTTGTTAGGGCTTGATGGATTTGTCTGGTTTAAGAAAACAAATGAAGTTCAAATGAAGGCATGTTAAGGTGTGCAGACACAGGGCCTATTTAGATATTTACTTGTAACCTCTGCTGCCTAGAACGTCACCTGCAGAGCGTGTGAGGACGTGGACTAGCCAAACTCTTTGTGGTGCTGGGAGAGCTCTGTACATGTTTATTTAAGATGTAAGACTTTAATTTGTCACAAACATGAATGTAGTGGTTCAGCAGAAGAAAACTGAAATTGCAGCTACTTCAAGGTATAAGGATAACAAAATTAAATAGTATTTTAAAAACGAGTGATAAAAATATAGGAACATGTACAAGTAAAGATACAAAATAATAAATAAATAGGAGAAAATATGTGTAGGTGCAGATTGCACTTGAGGCTTACTTTGCTTGAGGGTGTTAATCATCCCAATGGCCTGGGGGCAGACGCTTCCCCTCAGCCTCTCAGTCCCGGCCATAAGGCTCCGGAGGTGCCGACCTGAGCGCAGCCACTACAGCAGTTAACAGCATGGCTGCCGAGTCTCTTTGGTAATGCTTCATGCCCTGGACCTACGTCCCTGGATGTAGATGTCTTGTAGAACAGGCAGTTTTGTCCCGGTGGTTCTCTCTGTGCACCGTATCACCCACTGCAGGGCTCCGTGGTCCTCGGAGCCGCAGCCGCCACACCAGGCAGTGATGCTCCCAGAAAGCACTGATCCCATAGCAGTTCTGTTGAAGGTTTTTTGCAGCACACCGGAGACCATGCATTTCCACGGCTGCGTCAAATAATGCATCCGCTGCTTAGCGTTGCCTACAGTGACACAGTGAAGTCCACAAAAGCAAATTCCCTAAACCGACACTGGCTGGAATAGCACGAATGTGGAAAGGTGTTAATGGAGACACTTACGTACAAAGTCTTGTGTGTAAAATTCTTTAAATCAGACTGTCAGAGCCATCCATGCCAGCAGGAAGGAATGTGGAAAGTCAGACGTCCTTAGTGATGGAGGAGATGAATCCATTGACAGGAGAACCTCTATGTGAAGATGACATATTAAACCAACATGGGCTTCCTGATGATAAGGAACAGGTACGTCTGGCTTGTTACTGGTCAATAGATTGATAAACTTTATTAATCCTTTAGGGGAAATTAAAGGTGACCTTACGTGAACACTTCGGTTTTTATGGTCAGAATAGGGTAGGACAGGATAGGATAGTACTTTATTGATACCCCAAGGGTGAAATTCCTGACCACTGTGAGATGAGTCTAGCTATACCATAGCAGTTGAAGCTAACGGGACTGGTTCATTTGTCATCAGTAGAATGTAGTAGGTATTATGTTATGTACAAATAGTAGGACAACAATGTAAAATTATTAGCTCGGTGAAAAACTCAAGAAATATTATCAAGTGACTGAACTGAGCCTAACTTCTCTCTCTTTGTACCTTGAAGGCCAGCAACGAGGTAGAAAGTATGAAGGAGCAGATGATGACACTGTTTAAGGACCTGCAGCAAGCACAGAGCAAATTAGATAGTGCTGAGGACATGAAGAAGAACCTGCAGGACAGGTACAGGAGCGCAGGTGGCACCAGGCACATAAAAGTCATTGAATAAGAGGTGATTGGATCCAGTGTTTCCCAATCCGGTTCTAGCAGATTCCCAGACAGTCCACGTTTTTGCTCTCTCCCAGCTCCTGGTATGGAGTTGGGAGGAAGCAAAAATCTGGTTCGGATCGGTGTCCCTGAGGACCAAGTTAGGAAACACTGTTTTCATCCATCCTTCCCAAATGCTGATCCAGTGAGTCATGCTGAGTTTTGAGTTTATCCTCCAGACGTAGCGGTGTGAGACTGCAGTGCTGCCCACTGTCACTTCATACAGGTGCAGGGACGTGGAGCAGGACCGGGCCATGCTGAGGACCCAGCTGGTGGAGAAGCACCAGGTTCAGGAGGAGAACGAGAGGCTGAAACTGCAGCTGGAGAGCACGCAGTCCCTCGTCAAGTTGGAACAAAAAAAGGCAGAAGATGAGAGGTAACTGGTCGTTCAGTCTTGCATAACGGACATTCATGTGTTTTTAGTCATCTGTGGAAGATCATGACCAAAAACACCAATAAAATGAGAGGTGGATGGTCCATCAGTCTTACATAATGAAATGTTTTCAGTCATCTGTGGAAGATTATGACCAAAAACACCAGTAAGATGAGAGGTGGATGGTCCATCAGTCTTACGTAATGGAATGTTTTCAGTCATCTGTGGAAGATCATGAATAGAAGTTCTGATTATGAAACACACAGTGCTTCGAATGGGGCAGCTTCCTACTTTCTTTTGTAGCTCAATGAAAAGGCTCATAGGTCCAGGGCTGTGGGTCACACATTGTCCCCTGTCTAAAAGCTACTCCAGTTGTTTCACTGACTTTCATTGGACCATCAGACTGTTCGTGGTTCACCGTTTCTTGTGTACTCAGTTACATTGACCAATTAAAAATTTTTTTTAATTTAACTGTACCTAATTTAAATGTCCCCTACACTACCATAAATGAGAATTGGCTACATGAATTCTGTAGGGAATGATGCTGTTAAATCAGGTTTCCCACTGCAGATCCACGGTGTTCGAAAGGTTCTGCCAAGTGATTCCCAGACCCACACAGGGATCGTCCCGTGTGGAAAAGGCTCTCTCCAAATGGCTTTCCAAACATCTCTAAATTATTCTGTTGACCAATAGGGGACATGTCTCTTTGCAGGAAGAACCTAGCTCAGTTAAAAGAGGCCTACACCAAGCTTTTTGAAGACTACAATGAGATGAAGGAAGAGAGAAAGAAAAAGCAGGTAATTATTCCTGTCCTCCAGGTAGATGTGCTAACTAGCTGTATGCTATACCTGTGGTACGTCCTTAAAGTATCATGTCATAGCCATCAGAAACTGTCTTTAGATGGTAATGTTTATGGTTTTTTTTTATTTAAATACAGTAGAGATGCACGATGATATAATTAAGGTATTTAACCCTTAACCCTCACCTCCAAAATACTCCAGGGACACTGGATAAATGGCTCATCTGCAATCAGACCCCATACTTTGCTGTCACCTGTATATTTTTGTGTTTGTCTCAAAGGAGATTCAACTGGAATCAGAGTCAGAATCGCATTTATTGGCCAAGTATGTGAGCGAACACATACAAGGAATTTGGTTCTGGTCGATGGCGTCTCTCACGCACAACAGTATAAAAATAACAACAATATGTAAAATCACAATATACTGAGCAATATAATATACAGTAATGTACAATCTACAAGGATTGTACATTGGTTATGGATTTACTTAATTTATTATTTTGTCCAGAGTGATGTACAAGTGAGTACAGTTTGGGGTTAGAGGGAGGAGTCTGAAAATGTTCTTGGTGCGTTGGGATTAAGACGTTTTATAGATATATGATTACTTTGCCTGCTGTGGGATTTGTACCCATGAACATCTGGACAGACCAGAGATCCCTAATGCGCCTGTCGCCTTGTAAGGGTGGAGTCCTTGCGTTGCTGTTACTATGGTGTGCGTTTTGCACCCTCACTACAGCCCCTCACCACGGAAGAAGTGTGTGAGCTCCAGGCCAGGCTGTCCGCTGCAGAGCAGGCCCTGGCCGCGAAGCAGCAACAGATTGACGAGATGAAGCAGGATCTCTTCAAGAAGGAGAAGGAGCTTGACACCATATCTGTGTTCCAGGCACAGGTAATGTCCAAGCACAGGCACCTGGAAGGCGGCCTTGAACCCAGCTAATTGGTCTTGGGGCTGGATTGTAGATGCAGAACATTTTGCAGAATGTAAAGGAGGTATAGGTGCACTTCAAAGTGAGGGCACCTGGTGACCTGTCCTCCTGGCTTTTGAAGGCCGAGGTATACTCCTCGGACTTCTATGCAGAGAGAGCGGCCCGAGAGAAGATCCACGAAGAAAAGGAGCGCCTGGCTACGCAGCTGGAGTTCCTGATGAAGCAGAACAGTCAGCTTCAGGAGGAGGTGGAGTCCTTAGGCAGGTACATCCAATCATCTGCCAGAGCCCAACAAATCATGTGACCTTGACGAGGCCCTTTTTAAGGAATGAGGTTTCTTCAACGGAGACTAATGGGGCAGTAAACTATAGAAGATTTCAATGTTCAGTGAGGAGCATTGTGGAAGGTCCAGTGGTTTGTCCCTTGGTATCAGGCAGTGTTCCAGCTACTCTGTTTATTATTCCAGGCAGTCCCTGAATGCGATGCAGCGGCGACATGTGTCACGGGGGGCCAGCCCACATGGGGGCGCTCTACACAACCTGCAGGGGCCCAGAGGTATGATCCTGTGTGGACCCATCAACAAGATAAAGACGCTGTGTTTAGCCAGGGTCGGTCCTATGGTCGGCATGGAGGATCAGGGGGTCCCACTGAAGGCACATTCATGCTTCGCTTCTGCCCATGTACTTTTGGTCACTCATGGGGAGAAACAACATAAATTTTGTAATAAAGGGTTTGTAGCAGACAGCTGCGGTTGGTGCACGTATAGCCATGCATGTCTGTATGCATCAACTGCGCAGGTACAAGATAATTATTTAGGTATTTCCAGTAGGTGGCAGCGCCGACTTTCACAGATCAGCAGTCAACGACAAAAGTGTAGAGGAAGAACAGGTGTTGTTGTAGTGATGGTGAGCGGTTGTATGAGGAGGCTCGAATGTACCCGCGTTTTCACACCTTCTTTCACACATCTTTTCACACCGCCCAGACATTATACCAAGATATATGGCATTTTAAGAGCAGCCCTATTCTGGCCTTTTGAAATCTTGGTAATGAAATGCATCGAGCTGGGGCGAGTGCTAGATAATTCTGTTGTAAGGAATTTCAAAATACCGCGGTATGCTGTTTAACTTAATTACTGCCAAAGCCTAGACCCACAACTTTAAAAACTGATCATAAAAACACGTTTACCCATTTCACTGCACTTGGCGGCTTGTATTTGATTGTTGCAATATACATCTGATTTCTCTTGGTCAAAAACACAAGGTTCCACATGCATGACCATATGCAGCCTGAAAATGGATGCAAAAACCTGAAGCGTGCTCAAGGCATTAGGGGTAGCACAATCCGTAATTTATTCCACATGGTTCATAGCCGTGGTTCAATGGAGCAGTGGTGAACGAGCCCCGGTGTGAAGCAGACCTTGCCTTGTTGTCCCCAGGTGCCGAGGGCAGAGACTGGCAGCAGCAGGTGAACATCCCAGAGCACGCCTGTCCCAAGTGTAATGAAATCCTCCCGGACCTCGACACTCTGCAGATCCACATCATGGACTGTATCATCTGAGCGACCTGCCCGCTTGTGCTTTCCTCCACTGATAACAGTAGCTGAAGTAATATATACTGCCTAAATTAAGCAGCACCTTGCCAGAATATTTGTGTGGGTCACATATTGTGTACAGGCTAGTTGGTGGGATTCCGTCCATCAAACCAGAGGAGTGTATGTGTAAGACCACCATTACTGTCTATGTCAGGCATACAGGACACAGCATTACATCGAAAGTGTAGTCATTCGGTCCCACAGCCCAAAGGTCCAACTGTCTTGCACCTGTATTCCTGTACCACATGATTTTATACTTATAATTTGTTACCCGAATATGTAGATTCTTCTTTTATAACATGGAAAATAACCTGCAAATTCCTTAGAATGCAGGACACACTTGCCCTGATAACAAAATAATTCAAGTTATTTTAGCATTAAATTAAATTAAAAGAACCTAATGGAATATAGTCAAGACAATGGTTGGATTCAGGAATTTATTCCCCCCCCTTTCAGTTTTTATTTAGCAACACATAAAAATGTTATTAGTAATGAAAATATGTTTTCTTTCCACTGCAAGGACAGGCCTTTAGAAGTTCTGAGTTGCTAGTTTGTTGATATTAATAAATCACTGTGTGCGAGTGCCTTGTGACGGATAGCTGTCCCATTTGCCGTTAATTATATTACTTTGCATCTTAATGTTCCAAGTGTTCCAGTAAAGGGACAACATATTACTATGAATCAACCATAAATTTGCACTCAGCGTGCTGAATGATGTAGGGAATCCAGGCCTTTTCCCCATCACCTCCAGGCAAATGATATGCTGTAACCAAGGACCATACTCACTGTATGCCCAACAACCACCCTTGGCTGTGACAGCATTTCTGATAGAGTGTAGTTTGCAGTGCAGCTCATTGCTCAGCCTTGAACTACTAAAACGACTTTTTTGTTTTAATTCTGAGTCAAACCAATACTGATTTACCTTAACAAAGGCATATGGGGTTCTAAAGACTATATACAATATAATTTAAAAATGTAAATTCTGTTCATTTAGATTTTTAAAGCCGCTTCAACTAATTTTGATTTTTTAAATTATTGGGACAAACTAGATGTAAACAAGAGAGGTTATTTCATTGTAACTTGCTTATTGCTTCAACAACAATAAAACAAACTGCTTCTGGCTGGGTATTTACACTTGTAATAGTTCCGTCCATTTCTTGTTGCACTCCGATAAGACATTCTGGCCTGAATAGCAAACACAGCTGTGTGACAGGTATTGGAGGTAGAACCTGGGGTGAAAGTCAATAGAAATGGAGTAAGAATAGGCCTAAATGGGGTAGCGGCGGGCATCGGTAGGACAGGACTAGACAGATTAGGGGGGGGGGGGTAGTGGACAGAACACATTCAGCTGAAGCACGGGTTAAATTGAGGGGACATCAGCTCACAGCAGGGCTATAATCATGCTGAGTCAAGCAAAGCATGTTTTCTGTGATGAAAAACACGAGTCTTCTCAACTGTAATAGATGGGCGGTATCCCACCCATCGAAAATCTCGTAAATTAGCTAAATATGTAGCAAGTTTACGAGATCTTCGATACATCTTCATTCTATGTGTCAATCACGAGTCACATAACATATATGAATCCTGCTTAAAAACTCATTTGATCCTCCTTCGCCCAGGCCCGTAGCCATACATTTATTTAAAAGTAAGTCAATCAAATTATTGCTCGAATACATTCTTACGGGAGCAACTAAGAGCAAAGCACTCTTTTGATGTTTCCGTCGAATTTGGTTACTGCCAAAAAGAAGATCACTCATACACAATCATGTAAATAAATCACTTTAAACCGGTCCCATTAAACTTATATAAGAGCTCATGCCAGCTGCATCAGCATGTAAAGTCGCCCTATAGAACAGGACCTAACTGGAGCTGTTCACAATGTGCCTGTCCGAAATAATCTTACAAGTAAATACAGATTTACGTGAAATGCTTGGAAAACATTTACAAAAACATATTTGCAAAGGCTATTAATAATTTTGCACAATTTGTTTAGTGATTTTTAATGTTTTACAATTAATAAATTATTCAGGATCTCGGACGGACACCTACATACGCAAACCGCAGCGATAGGACTTGAATTTTGGCGCTAGGAGCAGGAGAAAGCAAGAGTAGCAGGACAGGGATATTAAATAAGGTGATCGTATTAATGTTAATAACAAGTCATGTGTATGCGTAAGTTTAAAGTAAAAAGTAATATATAATTTGTTTTGCTGTTAAACGGAATTTAATATGCACACTTTAGTCTGTACTTGTTGATCTTATAGGCAGAGTATGTCTGCGTTAATCTGTGTTGTAATTGTTTTGTATTTATGTTTTTTGTAGTTTGCTGCTTATCTGGAACTCTTGTTCGATGCTAAGAAATGGAAGGTACGCTGCCGTCCAGCTTTAAAGATGTTGTAGCGGTATTTTCGTGTTTTGCATTGACATTGACACTTTCCGGTTATACCTTAATCAGATACGTCGATGGTCATTTCTTCAGCTGAAAAATATTTAAACGCAGAGGCTTTTACCTTGAAATTTATATCAGGACATTTTCTTGCTATAAATTTGGACAAGAAGAAGTAAGAGATAACCACTGAAGTTGCCCCCCCTCCGCTGATCTGATTAGTAGATGGCCACTAGAGGTCGCTATTGTCGCGATTCCTTGCATTGCAGTTTAACGCCACCAGAATGTTATTTCACGTTTTTCAGCATTGGTTGATAAAAATGTACCGATGTAAGCAATGCTTAATACACTGCAGTGGAAGTGGCGCACATGTATGCTGATTTAGCGAAAATCATTAATTTGCTTCTGTTTATGTATGTATTATTATTTTTTTAATTTGTACAATTACACAAAATCTGATTAGTTTGAATTTAACGTGCTATTAGGACACGGCATTCACACAACACAGACAAACCGGTTACATGCACTATGTGTATAAGGCCACATGGACGGTATGGATTATGTGGAATATAGTAAAACCTAAAAAATGCAAAAATAAAAGTCTAGTTTCTTGTCAGTTTTGTCCATTCAGTTTTCCATTCTACTAGCTTGTATGTTAAATTGTATTATAATGGTGAATTAAGTTTGAGTGCTTAAAATACAGAATTGACCGTGTAATTTTTTCTGTATTCCTATTTTTTTTTTTTACTTAGAGGCACAAGTGCTTCTTGGGGGAAAAAAGTTAGCATAGACCCCTGCCTAATGGCCAGTCACACATATCAGATAAACGAATAATTAGGTCATTTTAAATGTGTGCTTTTCTCATAACTCAGTTTACCATGTCTTTGGGTAACAGGCGAGGATGAGCTCGACATCCTGACTTCCCTTCTAGAGGAAAATGATACAAAGGAGCCAAAAGTGGATGATTTGGATGATCTGTTTGATAATGATGATGACAATGAGGAGGAATTTGATGACGGGCAAGTTAAGGATGAGTCTGCGAAACACAAGGAAGACGTTGCAACGCTCTTTGGAGATGTGGATGACATGGAGGAGGAAGACATGCAGAACGAGACTAAAGACACAGAAGCAAGTGATTCCCATGATAAATCTAAGGAGGAGCTTGCAGGTAGGTGACTGCATCAGATCATCTTATTGATTATCTGTTTAATTTCAATAGCAGTATATTATATAGCAGTTTATGTATGAACCTGTGTTAGCCAGATAGTGTTTCCCAGTCCATTCCGATTTCCAGTTTTTTTTCCCCCAGTATTATCTGTTTCTACCAATTTTTGCTGATTCCAATTTTCTTTCTGAGAACTAATTGACAGCTTATTCACTTCACTTCACTCACAGTGAAGAACTTCCATGCTGACGACACGTTAGCGTGTGGCTGTGAGTGTGCTCACGGCTGTGAGTGTGCTCACGGCTGTCAGGCTCTTGCTTGTGCCACTGTGGTAAGAGACTAAAATGCAGCAAAGGTGGGACTGACTCCATATCGATGCATATAGATGTGTAATGGGATGTGAAAAGTCCCTGTAGGTGTAATAGCCAGGCCTCCCATATAGAGTGTGTCTAGTGGACTGTGGACAGTCATTGCTGTATCTTTGTAATGTACTACTAATTTCACTTGTACAACGCTTTGGACAAAATCATCTAATGCATTTATTTCTCCTGCGTAATCTGATCATCTGTAATGTCTCCACCAGCTGAGCTGAGGCATATGCAGGAGCAGATGCGTAAGCTGCAGCAGAAGCTGGAGGCCTCGCATAGCTCGGAAGCTTCCAGACCTACCCAGAATGCACCTCCTGTCCCGGGTGCCGCCAAGCAGGGCGGCTCCTCAGGTAATTACAGCCCTGAATCTCAAACTCAAAATTCCTTTTTCTTTTCTTGTCTTTTGATAATAAGAATGAATATTTTTGCGTTTTCTTATGTATTTGTACTCTAGTGTCCTGGTTATGGATTTTCAGAGTTAGATATTAAAGGGAAAAAACCATTATGTGTATATTACACAGCTCTCCATGCGTGGCAGTATGACGGATTTCCCCGATTTTGGGATCATTAAAATCAGTGGCTCTATCGTGCCTCTATCGTAACTTTGTTGAGAGTGGGTGATTTCAAATTTCACTTGGCTGAATCTGTGCCAGTACTCGATAAACATTAGTAGTGTTTCCCCCAGGTTTACAGCTTTTGTGGGTGGGGCAGGCGGGGGGGCAGACGGACACCGACAGGATTCATGGTGTTCATGTGTTTGCTATAATGACAGCAGACAAAGAAGCAGATATTTTCGTCTGCTTTTCAAGTGGTTGACGTGACATATTTTCCGACACGCTCTCTGTCCGCTGGTGGGAGTGTGATCACCTGTGTGTGCGCGCGCAACGGGGCAAAACTCCGCCATGCGTGATACAGAGAGCAGAGGAGAATTGTAAACGCGTGACCGTGTAGAGACAAAAATGACAAGCTGTTGTGTAAATATAAGATAAATAACATAAGGCTGTTTAGTTTATTTAATCAAAGGACAATGTATATGCCTGTTCTATAGGAAAGGTAACCTTAAATGACTTCTGTTGTAATCTAGTGCTGTATAGAAAATAAAATTTAATCAAATTAACTTGACCTTCAAGGGGGGGGAGGGGGTGC
>JABFEB020000001.1:29456932-29469798 GCA_019775895.2 Stomatorhinus ivindoensis | reverse complement strand
AGTTCTCCCCAAACGAGCTTGATGGGCCGAATGGCCTCCTCTCGTTTGTAAATTTCTTATGTTCTTATGTTCTAAGTGAATTATGTGTTATTAAATGCACAGCTGCACAGATGAAGAGCCCCCAGCACAAAGCGGTAGGGGGAGGGGTTACCCTTGTGGAGTGCCTATTGGGCAATCATTACATCAGAGCTAACAATGATGTCATTTTAATAAAGCTATTTAATATATGTCAAGATCATACAGATGATACAGATTTGAATAAAGAAATATTTTTAAATCCTGTAACAGCCATATGGTTCTTTTAACCCTGTTTTTCGCATGTAGTGTAAATTCTTTTGCTGTGCTGGCAGGGGCAAACGGTACATCGAGCTTCCATACGCCGTAAAGGGGATGGACGTGTCATTCTCAGGGATCCTGTCCTACATTGAGGTGAGCCACAAAAGGAGGAAAGGGCTGTCAGGAGGACAGTGACATGTGCTTTGCTCCTGTCGGGGGGAGGACTTAACAGAGGTCACGTAACCACTTTCTGATTTTTAACGCAGACACTATCTGTCTGAATAGCGAGCATGATTCCCTGAATACTTCCATCAGCCACACGGTGGCAGTGTAACCATGGATTGGGTCACTCACATTCATCCTTGTAGGAGGCAGCTGAGAAGATGTTGGGTTCTGGAGAGTGCACGGCGGAGGACCTGTGCTTCTCCCTTCAGGTGCGCGCGTCCTTCACTTCTCACCTCCTCTCCTTTGCGCATGTGTATAGTCAAATGTACATACATACACACACACACGCAGCAGTAAAACAGTGCACAGTAGTAAGATGTTTAAAGTAAAAGCAAGCCTTAATTAATTGTATAACTGATACAGATCAGCTTTATCTACGCGGCAGTAAAACCTGCTATGATGAGCACGGGCAGACTGAATGCTGACCTCTCAGTACGCTCTCTAGGAGACCCTTTTCGCCATGTTGGTGGAGATCACAGAGCGAGCGATGGCCCACTGCGGCTCCCAGGAAGTCCTCATCGTCGGCGGCGTGGGCTGTGAGTGACCCTTCGTGACACATCTTAAGGAGCTGCACAGATGGGGGCAGTGGGAAAGATCCTTAGCTTAAGAGGCTGCTCATGGTTCTCTTCATTGGGACTAGATATGTATTTTGGACTTCTGGAAGCAATCGCTAGACACAGGAGCGATTCTATTTCTAGGTACAGTGAGCTGTAATCCTGCTGTCCCGTGTGATGGTTGTTCATGTATTACTGCTCATGTTGTGTTCATAAATGCACCATGAGTATGCTTGATGGGAGAGACTAGTATTTGTTTATCCTGGTGGTGAGTTGGTGAGCTTGTCCTGGTGGTTACCACTGCAGCCTCCCATTTCCAGGTGTAGGGGCCTGAATCAGGCCCCAGCTCTGTCTGTGTGGATAAGTGCTGATAAAGTGATGGATTGCTCTCTCAGCTTTCTCTGCAACAGTTTAGGCATCCGTTTCTTAGCCAGAGATACTTCAGAAATTGTCCATTTTGCAGAAACAAAAGAAATTCCAAAGTCACTGGTAATAATTTTAATGTGGAAAAAAAGAGATGCGTCCACCTTTCTTTATACCTAACACACATAATGTTATAACAACTATTCTAACGTGTCGTAGTGTATGAAAAACCTGCAGTAGTCTAATGTCTAGCATTTGTAAGTTTAATAAAGGAAGCAGAGGGCAGTAGTATTTAAGTAACTTATGTAAGCATTTTGAACATCATGGTATACTGTGCATCTTTTATAAACTTATAGGAACAGCAATTTGATAGTTGCTCTTTCTTGTTATATTTTTTAGGCAACCTGCGTCTACAGGAGATGATGGGCATTATGTGTGAAGAGAGGGGTGCCCAGCTATTTGCTACAGATGAGAGGTGAATATATTTTGGCTCTTGCATAAACATGGCATCTTGTTCATGATGTTTTGCTCTGGAGTAACCCCAAGATGTCCATAGCCCTGTCTGAATGAATGAGGTTAGAAGGAATTGAATTGAATTGAATTGAAAATAGGAAAATAGCAATGACGTTTCATTTATTTTTAATGTCAGGTTCTGTAATGATGTAATGTTTCTCTGACTCTTTACTGAGTATGTAACTTTTTTAATACCCAGGTTCTGCATTGATAATGGAGCAATGATTGCACAGGCTGGATGGGAAATGTTCCGATCAGGGCAACAGACTGAGCTGTCAGACTCCTGGGTGACTCAAAGGTAACTCCACCGCTCAGGGGATCCCAGTGTTGAGTTTCTATCTCAGGGGTGGGCAGTCAAATTTGTAAAAGTGTGTATGCTGGTTTTGGGGATAACCTTTAACTCAGCTGTTCAAACCCAGGTTTGAGGACTCTTCAGCCAAACAGTTCTCTAATTATTAATCTAATTAGGGAAATGCAGAAAATACCTGCATTCACAATGATCCTTTCTGGATACGTCTGGCCACCTCTTTTCAATGTGCATATTTGCATTCCTTTGACACCTCACTTTCTCATCTTCATGCACTCCACAATTGGTGAATTATGTACACGCCCCCCACACAACCATTGGTCAAATTGCTTCTCAATCATTACCTGCAAACATGTATGTCGGAGATACCACCATACTGAGACAGAGCAACAACATACATGGTAACAGGCATAAAACATGCCAAAAACCAACTGTAAATTTGAAGATGAAATAAGGTATGTTAGCATGTTAAGGTATACTTACATACTACCTATGAATTTTCTAGGAATGCATTATAAAGGTGCAATTAATCTAAAGCATCATCTACAGCTATATATATAGGTGTCATAATGATTTAACAAACATGTTAATCTAACCTGTGTGACATTTTACTCATTAAATAACCAGTCATTCTTATCAGCATAATTTTCATTCATTTTCAAAATGGCTGCGCTTGTCTGTTGATGGTTTCCATGGTAAACTAATGGACTTCCAGTGAGTAACCTGACCAGATGTTCTATCCTTATAGGGTTTATAGTTTTTAAGGGCACACCAGAACATTAATAAATGCTAACTGAAATAATTTTCTGCTGAAAAATAAACCGTGAGCAGTTTACTCTATTTTTCTTTTTTGTTTCGTTGTATAAGTGAGAGAAACCGCTTTGAGGTGTGCGATTTTTACGAAAACAATCAGTTCCAATTTGGTGTAATGCCATTCGTCATAGTTTATCCCTTACAAAGTAAATTCCATTTACAATAAATTTTTCTCAACTTTTTCATAGTGGCTATCAGGTTAGTAAAGTAATTCGAATATTTTTCTTTGCAGGGTAGAAGTTTTTAACTGAAGAAGGCTTTTGAAATGACTTTTCTTAGGTTTACTGTTTTGGATCACCACATGAGAAGTCAATTATTCCACGTCAGGTTGATCCTTGCATGTATGATGTATGATATTTTTACTGAGGTATTTCCTGCTGTTCCTGCTGCGATTTCAGACGTTCTTGTGAAGCTTTGACACAAACCCTGAACTACAGGCACACAGCCCTGCACATTTCATGCTCTGCATGTCTTCCTGTGATCCTCAGGTACAGGACAGACGAGGTGGAGGTCACCTGGAGAGATTAGTGCTGAATGCTCACAGAGATCTGCTCTTTGCGGCCACCACACGTCTATCCAGGCTGTGAAGGATGAAGACGTGACTCAGAATTAACTGCAAGATGCTTGTATGGGTGTGTGCACGTAGATATCTGTATTTGGATATGTGTACATATATAACAAAGTGGCAGTAATGTCTGAATTAATTTGTTCTTTTTTATTTTTCTCTCCACAAAATTTATATTCATTATACTTTTATGGGACAAACGGATTTATTCCTGAAGCTTTAAAAACATAAAGTCATTCTGACATTCTCTGAAGATTTTTATTTAAAGAATACAGTATGTACATCAAAGGTATCTTGACTTCTCAATAGTCTTTTACAGTCCATTAGTCCATTTACCAGTAGCATTTGACGAATAGTATACTAACATAAGTGTTAGGGCACTGCAGATGAGTCACTGCTGTGTTAAGTACTATTGAGACGGCATCCTCTACAGATCTGTTCTTCCTGTAGGCAAACTGAGAAGTGCGATTTGTCACTCCATGGAACACATTTCCTCTGCTCCAGTGGCGACTTGCTTACTCCATCGGATGCTCGGCTTTGCACTTGGTGACGTCAGGCTTGCATGCAGCTGCTAGGCCATGGAAGCCCATTCCGTGAAGCTCCCAGTGCACAGCTTTTGTGCTGGGACTAATGGGAAGGTTAGAACTCTGCAGTTACTGAGTCAACACAGTCTTGGCAGGTTTTACGCACTCTGAACCTCAGTACGCGGCGACCCCGCTCTGTTGCTTAACGTGGACTGCCGCTTCACGGCTGAGTTTCTGTTGTTCCTAAATGCTTTCACTTTGCAATAATACCACGTACAGTTGACCATGGCTTATCTAGTAGGGAAGGAATTTCACAAACTGACAGCACCGTGCTCGAATTCACCGAGCATTTCGAAACGATCCATTCTTTAACAAATGTTTGTAAACTTGAGTGCCAGGTGCCTACGCTAGGTGCTTGATTTTATACACCTGTGACAATGGATCTGAATGAAACACCTGAACAATCTGGGTCACGGCACTTGCTTAAGGGCCCACCAGTGAAACCACTCTGCCCACCATGGGATTTGAACCAGTGACCTTCCAGTCGCAGGCACAGAGCATTCACCCCTCAGAGTCACATGTCAGCCCACTTGATAGATTAATAACCTTAGAATGTTCAGGAGTAGAATACTTTTTCTACAGGAGGAACTTAAAATATAGGCCACATAAGCCCTGAGCGCACTTTACCTTCTGTCCTTCATCTCCTTTGCCTGGCTACAAAAAACCCTGGGATGAATGATTGGTTCCATTCCTCCTTGGCTAAGCAACACTAGAGGGCAGGTGCTCTTTGAATTGGATGACCCTTGTTTTCTACCCTAATTATAGCAGTTGGCTGTTTGTGTACCTTTCATCCCCCCTTGCTTTCATCTCTACTTGGCTTTAAGGAGCTTCTCCTGCCTCTTAATGGTGAATGAGGCTGCGTAAGTAAGTACTGTATTTTTGTTTTCACAGCAACACACGTTTATCATGAGAAGACAGAGCATGCAAATATGTAGTTCCAACCCTGCCAGCTGCTTCTTTCAATGAACATGACAGTTATGTAGGAATATAGGTGTTACATCCCCATTTGTTTGCTAATCCGCTAAGGACAGTTTCTTAAGTCATGGTCTGAGGTAATGCATGCATTGAGGGAGCCTAACTGAGCTGGAGGCAGTGATGGATGAAATGGCGAATGCGAAGGGATGTCAGCAGTTGGTATATAAGTATTGCAAAGTATGGTTACAATGGTATATATAGCCATTATAATGGTATATATGGCCATTATCTGGATGATGTGGTAGTGAGGGTGGTGCTGGTTGAGATAGCCTTGGTGGCCTTGTAGATAGACTGCCATTATCTGGATGATGGAGGTAGTGAGGGTTTGGTTGGTGGAGTCATGGTGGCTTGGTGGTCCTGTTAGCGATAAGTGGTGGCCAAAGTATACAGTACCAGCCAGTACCAGTTACTTTGTACAATTCTCTACATTTTAAAATAAATGCATCAAAACTATATAATAACATATATGGAATTATGCAGCAACAAAAAAAGTATTTAAAAATTGATTTGTTGGTTGGTTGAGACTCAGAAGATTTTTGGTTCAAATCCCATGGTCAGAGCAAGGCCCTTAACCCCAATTGCTCCAGGGACTGGATGACCCTACTTTCTCCTCTATGACAGTTTCATAAGGTGACCTCCTGGATGCCTTTCCAGCTGTCCTGAAGGAGGTCTCACATGTGCTAAGCACTCATTGGCCATTTTTCCTTCACTCCTCCAAAACTATTACTATTGTGTTTGGGTCAGGTTGCCAGGTCATGTTATGCGACACTGTCACTCTTCTTTGTACGTAGATTAGCGTGTCCAAACTTTTGAGTGGTGCCGTATATGCCAGTATTCTGACCCAAATACATGGTTGCTTAACATTTGCCAAATCAGTTCATCTGCTCTATGAGCATCAGTACTCTGGAGGCAAAGACCCTTTTTGCTGCCCTATATCTGAGAGCAGGCCCACTGTGGATAATTCCCACACACAAAAATATTTCAGCCCAGACCACATGATGCAAAACCCCTCCCACCTGGCCCCGCTCCACAACATATCAATAAGAGTTTTAATGGCTGGACTTTAATGGCCTAGAACAAGGTGACAAGATGATGCTTGTGTGCTGGATTGATATGCGTGACATAGGAGGCTGATAAGGAAATGCACAGTGTTAAGGGACGTGGAATAGTAGACAAGTTCCAGTCTTAAAAGAATCCTGGCTCTAGCGCTCTTGAAAGTATTTATTTATTGATTTATTGAAAAATGATAGGATCTTTGTATAACAGCATTGGTTCAACAATGAAATTAATGCAAGATTAAGGGTGCTTAACGATGACGATTGATGAGAAGAAAGCAGGGAAGCAGTCATAATTTCCACTAATATATGCAATATATGCATTACTGTCTGTGTAAGGATCACCATTCATCTTCCATAACCACTTCTCCAGCCTGGGGTGGCGGTGTACATGGAGCTTATCACTGGAGGCACAGAGCAGGATAAACTCACAACTGGATGCCAGTCCATCTCGTGTCACACATTCATTCTAGAGACATTTATTCACCTCAGCATGTTCTTGGGCTGCTGGAGGACAATATGCGGAATGGAGGGAGACAGGAAACCCCCAAACCCAGGGCTGTGAGGCCATCTTGATCCCTCCTGATCACAAAAATAGAGAATTAAGAAATGCTACAATTTTAATGATTACAGGAAATTCAGAAGCACGTAAGAAGAGCTTTTTTTGGTAGTCTAAGCTGTCACAGTTTGCACTCTTTTGTTTTTCTGAGTTGCGACAGATTCAGGATTCAAATGAGTCTAGTATTTAGGATTCATTAGGATCTAATGCTCAAATTAATCTAAACAATACTTGAGTTCTTAAAAAGTTCAGCGAGGTCTTGTGTCTGAGTTTATCAAAACACCTGTGAGTTCTCATTATATTTAGCAAATGAATGTTTATTTTACTGGAGAGCTCGGCACTTGTATTACACAGATACCGTACTTAGTCTGTGCCCATATAAGTCCATTTTTCTGTAATGGAGTCAAGTACCAGTAGCTTGTGTTCCCAAAAGGTCATCGTTCATTTACAGCCAAAGTGAGTGGTATATAAAAAAAAGTAACTTTTTTGATTACTTCATCAAAGTAACATACCTTATTGCATTTCATTACTTTTTGATTACATTTCAAACAAATGTGGCAAATTGGCCAAAAAAGCTGAAAAGTCAAATCTGTCCAAACAGCTTTGCCTACCCACATTGTTTGGAAATCTGCCAAAAGAAGGTATGGTGAAAATATGCAAAGCAACAAAATGAATGTTATATTCTATACATAAGCTTTTTACTGAAAAGAATCAATTCAGATGTAACCCTTTTGTAGTCACCAGTATTTTTATTAGTAACTAATTTAATTACATATTTTACAATTATATTAATTTAATTTAATTATGTAAGGGTAATACATGTACCTAGTTACTCCCCCAACATCGATTAAATCCTAATGCTGGGCAGACATGCCAGTTTTGCAAAAAATCTCCAAAATAACAATTTTGAAGCAGCAAATCAAATCAGAAACCATGCCTTTTGTATACGAGTACAAACACTGTTTGATTATTTTGCCTAATTTGTTTGTTTGTTTCCACACGAATATGTTGAGTGTTCCCTTAATCAATATTTCCCAAGATTCCTTTTTTACTATGTCAATGGGAAAATAAAGTAGATTTTCCATAGTCACTGAAAGGCCGAAGGAACGCTAGTGGATCAAAGGACTCGCTGGTTTCTGATCTGCAGGATGATGCAAACCGCAAACTGAACTGCCTGCCAGGCTCAGAGACAATGCGGACACTTAGTTACTGTCCTTCTTCTCTCCTTTTTCGTGCGACACAAGACGCCGAAAAGCAAGGAAAGCAATTCTAGTGCATTTAGTTCAGGTATAAAAGAGGTCAGAGAACAAAGACCTTTATCATGTTAATGGTGCACTCACTGGACCGTAATTGTCTCCCACATTTGCATCTTAAAGCAGGTATACAGTGTGAGACATGGAGAGTGCAGAGCATCGAGAGACTGAAGGGGTGAGTTCACAGAGGGACAGGTGCTACAGGCAAGACCAAGGTGACAAAGACTGGGGAAAACATTCGCTTCTCTCGCACATGGCTATGTGCAATTATAACAAGCGATGCCCAATTTTGGGTTACTCAGTGCAGGACAACATTGAATTACTGGATTAAGGTTGCAATGGTCCTGATGTCACACAAACAGAAAATTAATTCTCTTCAGGGGCTTATTCAGAAGACTGAAGCACAGCATCTCCTTAGGTTTGGCTATACTCCTCAGAAGGCAGAATACTACTGTTGTCAACACTTAAAATCACGTGACCCAAGCTAAAGAATAAGGCATCGGCTTTTCTGGGGAGTGTCAAGTTAGAGGTGATTCTAGGATGTCACCCCTGAAGAAGTAGGAAACGCTCCAATAAAGTTTCTGAGGAGGGGGATAGAAAATATATATGATAATATGGAAGAAATCATGAAATCGTTTATAAACAAAGAATATGGGGTTGAAGCCCCACCAAAATAGGGTCTAGAGCTGCCTGTGGGTTGAGTCGTTGCTAGGTTTTGTGTGGGGTGGTATGTTGCTTTGTGGAGTAGAACTTTGTGCCTATGTTCAGCAGGTCGCAGTTTCAAGCCTTGTGGCCAGCAGAGTGATTTCACTGTTAGTCCCTTAAGCGAGTCCCATAATCCTCAGTTGCTCCAGGGTCTGCTTGACACCTGTTTTCTCAGCTGTACATGGCTCTGAATAAAAGCATCCGCTAAAATAAATAATCAGATGTAAATCCAAAGATAAGTCTGAATCAACTATGAGACCAAGGTATCCACCCAATCATTTCATAATCAGATTTGGACCCTATCTCAAAGGCTACAGGCACAAGGCAGGGAACAAGCAAGGAAGGGCAATTTCAGTTCCTCCATTTTCTGAAACCACTTGTCCTCTTCAGGGTTGCAGGGGGTCTGGAACCAATGGGCACAAGGCAGGGAGTTACCCCAGATGGGGCACAAACCCCTTACAGGAAGCTGGGCAATTTAGTAACATCAATTAACCTCAGTTTTTTTTGTACTATGGGAGTGAAACCAGATCTGGATGTAAGCCACGATGACACAAAGAGAACAGGTAAACTACACACTGGAAGCCATGGCAGAGACTCAAATCCCCGTCCTAGATGTGTGCAGCGATAGCACCAACCACTGTGCCACCTTGCCACCCCCAAGATCAAGATGTTTAACAGTAAAATCATCAAGTTTCATCAGCAAGCACAGCTCTAGATGCCCTGGGCCAAGTAAACAATACTGCTATTCTTAGTAAAAGGAAGTAAATGGTTATGTTGCTTCTCACATCTTAAATACAGGGATACTATATTTGGTGAAACAAAAAACAGGGCATGTCCAGGGATCAAAATATTAATGAGTTTTCATGTTCACCAATCAGGTTGCACTTCTCTCATGAATATTAATGAGTTTCCACAATCACTGGCCAATGAGGTGGAGTTTCTCTTATGAGCATTAATGAGTTTTCCCTAACCACGAAAATTCGCGTCCAGGGAAACCCAGACTTATGGTAACCTTACAGTTGACTCTAGTCTTACGATTTACACAGAATTGACACGATATCTGTGCATGTATACAAGTCTTTCAACAAAAGTTATAAAATGCCAATGGTTTCCAGAAGATGACGTCACTCATGAGCAGTGTGACGCACAGGGATGTGCATATTGTTTTTTTTTTTTAAGTCAACGTGTGTATGAGCCTTGCAAACGCTGTGTGATGATACTGAAGGGTTGTTGTATGTTGAAAATGGTTGCATTTTAATTAATTTGATACTCCACTGTAACTTGCAACATTCAGTTATACGGCATGCACCACTAAACCGCAAAAAACTGAAAAACTGGACCGGAGCCCAAGGTGTCCAGAGAAACCCAGAAGTATGGTGACCTGACTAATAAACAGTCTTTTCTTTTCTTTGACAACTGTGACAGCTCACATGGTTTGAGTGATATTTATAGCAACACCATTACCAAGTGACACTATACATACAAAATAAACAACACTGAGTCTTATCCTTGTGGGACACAGTACTTCACGGTGAATTCAGTGAAATGGCTGTTCACTTGAACAAACTGGTACCCTAAATATGCAGGATAAGTTACTCTTCTAATGAAATACATATGGAATCCCTGTGTGATCAGCTGTTTCTGATTCTTGTTATTAGTCCTCTGTATTTATTCCGCGTTTCACTTTGTTTCCCTGCCCGGTCATTGTATTGTCTGCGTTTTGCCTGCTTTACCTGTAATTAAACCCCGTATTCCCCGATACCCTGAAGTCTGCGCCTTTGTCTCCATTCTGTCCCCGCTCGGCATGACAACATTATTATAATAAAATGTATTAATGGTTTATTATTAATATTAAAATAATTAATATGAAATCTTTATTTTTAAATGTATTTTATTATATAAAAATAACTGTTACCGTCTATCATTGCCTAAATGTATTTTTACTGTCTAAATACATGTATTCAGCTAGTGTAAACATGCAAGATGCTTTCACAGCGAATTCGAGACTGAGACTGAAGCGTTACCCTTTGTTTCCGGTGAGAGACGTGCCACTTGATTCTTTTCCCCGTGCGTGCAAGTTGTCTTATGTTGGCATTCACGGTTTTACTTCTGAGATTCAGATCAAGTTCTAGGTATATTTTTTTCGAATTGGTTGGTTTGACTTTTAAGAAATTCGAGTTCTAATGAGTTCGAGAACTGAGGTACCACTGTATATAGATTTGAAAATGACAATAACTAAAGAAAAAAGCATTTAAAGCATCCACCCATCCATCATTGTTAAGAAGAGTGTATCAAACTGGTAGCCCTTCCTGTGGCTCAGTACCCGAGTAGCTCTCAGTTTGAAAAAGGTTGGTGACCCCTGGCCTAAACACTGTGTTTCAATATTTGCATGTTAATTTATTTCTTCCTATTATATGGGTGGTATAGTAGACGTGCTCTCCAAGGTACTAAGAACAGACTGGTTTGGTCGCTGTTGCATTCTACCAATTGCTGTTGCATTTTACCATCAAGAATAAATATTTGTCTTGCTAGGAGAAATTAACAGTGACACAGCATTTACCACTTTTTTAAGAGAGACTGGCTTGATTCTGCTGGCTGGAGCAAAAGAAAACATAGTTCTTGCCATTGTAATGAAAGGTTTTTTTTTTACCTCATGTACTGTAATACGTACAGTTACATAACGTTACTGCTGATATTCAGGAAATACGAATTTTTGCGCGCAGTTTACCTTCCGCGCCGTTTGAGATGCAGAATATGATCACGTATAGTGTAAACCTCAAACTGCAGCTCGAATATGTTATCAGGTGTGAAACACAATGAAGAGAACACACTAAAACGAGATTAAAGAAAATCCGCGAAGCTTTAAAGCGGGCATTTAATAAGTATGTTTGGGCATCCACCAAAATGTTTTTAATTCTCGTGGTATTCAAATAATGGTGATGTGAATAAATATGATGTAGCGCCAGTGAGATGGCTCCGTATAGTGGAGTGACTGTGTTATTCATAATTCACATTACATTGCTACTAAAATTAATGTTATTTCATTTTAATATCAATAAAAATAAAACCAATAGTACTCTTGACTGATGAATAGTGCATTAGTTATGTGAAGTTATGAATGCCAAAATGTGAACACGAAAGCAACTAACGGCAGTTTTTTTCCGTCTCGTTTGGGAGGAGGCTGTTGGAAGATTGTGGGGGGGGGGATCCATTTTCTTATTAGAGCAGACTGCGTCTACATAAACCTACACATCTCACTGCACTTCGAGAGTTTTTTAAGCTTTAGATACTGAACCATAAGACATCTTAATACTTTCACGCAGTTAAGTTCGCATGGACAATCTTTCTGTAACTAAAGAATATTGCATTCAGACTCGAGGCTGTTTAAAAGTCTTAATTTAATATAATGTGAGTTCCACAAGGAGAGTCTGAACACGAGCCTTCTTATCTACTACTTCTCTTCTTAAGGTGAGTGTCGCATTAAAGTCTATGTCAGTGTAGTAAAGTCATTGTAGATGCTGAACTTAAGCATCGTAAGTTATAGTCACATGCTGGAGGATGGAGGGATGGAAGCGAAACTGTAGCTATGCCCGAATTTAGAGACAAAGAACTTTGATGGGTTTGAATATTTGAAAACAAAATCCTAGAAGGATCCAGCTTCTCTGAGGTTTCTGCTCAGACTGAAACGCCGTGCTGTGCTACGGAAACGTGAGCCGAAGCTGAAGCCTGAAGTACATTGTGAAGTATTTAAAAACAAGACTATGTTGTTAAAATGCTTACTTGTGAATAATGCAATGCATGTATTACATTCTGGACACTAAACAGTTTTGCTGGTGTTGGATAACATGTTAGGACAGCATCTAATTTTTAAAAGAGAGCACTGGACTTTATTATTTGTACAATTTAAATCGAAATTACAATACCTTTTATATTTAATTCCTACCGAATCCTCTTTCCACTGTTTTAAAACCTGTATTTATGTCTGCGCTAACGTATGCAAAAAGTTCCCCCCGAGGATTAATAAGGTTTATCTTATCTTATCTTATCTTATCTTATCTTATCTTATCTTATCCAATCCAGTGTAGAAGAAATTATGTTATAACGAATACCTGCTATTCC
>JABFEB020000001.1:29446625-29456832 GCA_019775895.2 Stomatorhinus ivindoensis | reverse complement strand
TTATCTTATCTTATCTTATCTTATCTTATCCAATCCAGTGTAGAAGAAATTATGTTATAACGAATACCTGCTATTCCTATCAGAGATACTTTGAAATTTGAAAAATGAAGTTCGTTCGTTTTTTACATTTTTAATTCTGCATTTTATGACACATACTCGATTGGCACGGAGGGAAAATACATTTGAGAGAGCATAAGGTATGCTTGGAATTTATTGCTAGTTTACTTCTGACCTTCTCAGCGTCCAGGGCAGGAGAATGGGCCGGTGTTTTGACGAGCTGAGCTACCTATCGAGACGTACTATCGAGCCTTCTGCGCATGTCCAGTTCCACCGTTTGGGGGTTAGGGTTAGGTTTTAGGGGTTAGGGTAAGGGTTTTAGGGTTTTTTGGGGGGTTAGGGTTAGGATTAGGGTAAGGGTTATGGTTAGGGCTATCGATTAGCACTACGGTAGCCTAACTCAGCAAAGTAGCTCATCTCGACAGACCTTATAGTAGTGTGTTAGGATCTCAGGTGTTTATGATACAGTGTTACTAACTGTAATTGTTTGAATTGTTGCGTGGCTTAAGTGTTTTTGCAACCATTGTAATAAAGAGGCTAGATAAAAAGCTCATTCAATTGAATAGAATACAGAGCTATCGTGAACACTGTGGACTGTCTCTGTGAGGTAATATCTGAACATTTTCAGGAAAATAGAATTATGTAGAAGGTTTATAATGTTAGAAAATTCCCATTTTAGAGTGTAGAACAGGGTGATGCAATTCATCATACTTTGTCAAGAGAAATAGACACCGATATCAGCTCAACCACTTGAATAAGTTGAGTAACTGCCTGAAGGAATTAAAAAACATTTGGGACAGTGTCCAGACATTTCACAAGAAGGAAGGTTCTGAAGGACACGGCCTTGGCAGCCCAGTAAAAATGTTAAAAACATTATGTGGAAAGAAGAGTACTATTAATGCAGAGAAGAGAAGTGTCTCTGTGTAAATGTTTGTCAGTGTGTAAGGGGAGTGGGCTTCCTCTGCTAGCTGTCATCTCTGAGTGATGTGACTGAGTCTCATCTCAGGCATGCCTCCAATCACTTACATCCAGAAATGTTGCAGGAACTCAAATGTAGGAGACAAGAAAGTTACCAGAGGCTTGTATGGAGCTACAGTATCTATGTGCATTTAAGGTATTTTTTTCTGGGCACAGGAAATAGTAGCATTATGTGGAACTCCCAGGAGTCAAAACAATACAAGGGATTAGGGCCAGATGGATGGATACTGTAAACAACTGAACAAGTGGGTCATGGAGCCTTTACTGGACACAAGCTGAGGAAGAGCAAGCTTCTTTATACCAACTGCATAAGGGAGATCTTCGCTAAATTAATTGGATCCAGCAAACATTAGGTCTAAATAAGGGGGGCATATGACCAAGCTACTGTAACTTTAGAGTTGAGGAGAACCAGAGGCGCAGAATTTTAAGGTCTGGTGTCTCTGTGGCGTCAGCCAGACTGGAACAGCCTACATCGCGCACATATTGATTTTTTCTGAAAAGTGGCTGATGATTAATCTTTACATTCAGGTCCAGCCTTAGCTTCTGCGCATGTTCCACAGTCATGGGCATGTCCTAGAGAGGCTTTGCTTTTGCGATGCTGTAGTGGGGGAGACTGGGAGGCCTGGAGAAGAATTGCATGATGGGACTGTGGTCAAGCCTTGACTTATTTCTGAATGTCCTTGTCCAGGCAGGAAAATGGGGGAAGCTGAGGCAGCAGCACGCTAGGGGAAGGAATGTTCCAGAATGTTGGGGAAAGACAGGAAACTGCTGTCGTCGTCAGAGAACACACTGAAGGGTTACCAGTATCAGTATCAGTATTGGACTGTGTGTAAGAAGGGAGAAAACAAGAGTCTCTGGCCTGGACATTGGCGGATTTGGTGACCCAGGAGTCAATAGGTGGCTCCTGGTTTTCTGTTGCTCACATATAGAAACACTTATTATAATTCACTTAATGAATAAAGGACTGAAATAACTTGTGATGCGAACTAGAAGGGAAATGATTAACATGGGTTACATAATAAATCACTCCTTATGTCCATTCATCCTTATGTCCATTCATCCTTATGTCCATTCATCCTTATGTCCATTTATCCGTATGTCCATTCATCCTTATGTCCATTCATCCTTATGTCCATTCATCCGTATGCCCATTTATCCTTATGTCCATTCATCCATATGTCCATTCATCCTTATGCCCATTTATCCTTATGTCCATTCATCCTTATGTCCATTTATCCTTTTTCTGAAACCACTTGTCCTGATCCAGGTCTTGGGGGGTCTGGAGCCTGTCCCAGAGGCAATGGGAACAATACAGGACAGGGTGCATGTATTAGAGAGATGGTCAACGAGCAGCCGAGGCCTCGAATACCTTTCTGACACGATGTTGCATCAGTGAATTGCAGAGTAGGACACATAAAACTGAGATCCTGTGCTGTGCAGCTGGAATGTGAGCAGGAGGTGATGGACCTTCCATATACAGACGTTGCTTGAACATTGCTTGAACATTGCTTGAACAGACACCACTGCATGTGAATTACCCAGAAAAACGTATATTAAGTCTAGATTATATTTTGTCAGGATCTTAAAATTTGAGGGAAGGTGCCCAATTTGTCCTGCAGCATCCACACCTGCAAGGTGAATGCAGTGGATGTAGCATTCTGTCAAGTACAGCAGAATGACTGAAACAATAACCCTGACCTGTTTAAAGTCTCTGTTAGTGATGCGCCAATAAGGACATTTTTGGCTGATACTAATAGCCGATAATTTAATATAATAAATTACATTACAAAAATATGAAAAAGTATTCATTTTCAGGTAAGAACACCAACTGTGGCATGCAACAATAGTTCCAGAGCACTTTAATTTATAACTGTGTACATATATATTTATAACAGAGAAGGGCTGATCATCAAGTGTGATAAAGTCCAAAATTTTCCAAGTAATATCTTAATATCTCGGACTCAGCTTTAAGGTAAAAACATATTTATTGGCCTTCATACACAGGGTCTGAGACAAAACATCTGAACCTGGACCATCCATCCATCATGTCAGGTCTTCCGCCCACTTTCTCCCGAGACCTGCAGACAGCACTCTGCAGCAAACAAAAGGAAAGCAGAACGGGGACCTGGAAATTTGAAGTAGAGCTGAAACACAGAAACCAGGGTACTTGCAGACAATCAAAGAACAAGACCCCAGTTGCACAGCTCGCCAGCTGGCCAATGCTAGCTAGTCAGCGCCCTGACTCCAGGAGCAGAACTCTAGCTAACAAGGCCCAGAAACTCAAGACGAGACATAGGCCAACAAAAACCACGGACCCTAAAACATGACACTGAGACCCAAAACCACACAGCCAGTGAACATGCTTGCAGCTGACAGAAGCTTCGGAGAAACATAGGATAGACTACACCGGGCCTCACAAACGAGCCTCCGACTTGAATACCACCTCGGAGCCCCACACTTTAACAGCTGCAATGATGACTGCGCAGCAGCTACTGCTCTCTGCCGTATTTAAATGTGGTTGAGATCTAATTACCCCTGGGTCAGAGCCAGATCACAGAGCAGGCTCAGTTACACTATTAATGGGCAACAAGGTGTGACAGTATCACTCACAGTAGCAAACTGCTTACACTATACCTGTGCGTAAGTTGTAAAATAGGGGAGGGGGGCAAGGTCAGGTATGCAGATGCAGGCTTACTTGCTCCCACCCCCAGCAGAGGGTCCTAGGTCCTGATGCCAAAATCTGTGCCTGATTGTCACAATATGATTCCAGTTTCTTCTGTGCATGTACAGGATACTTTATTAAGAATACTTATACTAATACTGGGTAGGTCCTTCCTTAGAACAGCCTCAATTTTTCATGGCCTGGATGGATTCCGCAACATGTTGGGAACAATCCTTTGAGATTCTGGTCCATGCGGATATGATTTTATCATGCGTTCCCTGCAGATTTGTCGGCTGCGTGTTCATGCTGTGAATCTCCCCTCCTGTCACATACCAAAAGTGTTCTGTTGGATTCAGATGACTATGATGACCACTGAAGAACACTGAACTCATTGTTCTGTTTATGAACCCAGTTTCAGATTACTTTTGCCTTGTGTCATGGTGCATTATCATGCTGGAAGTACCCACAGAAGGTAGAGGCATTAAACAATGGCCATTAAACAACGCTCATGTTTCGCACCAATATTCAAATAGCTGTGGCATTCAAGTTATGATCAATTGGTATTAATGGGTCCAAAGCGTGCTAATAAATATTTCCCACACAATTATACCACCACCAGCAGCCTGGACTGATGACACAAGGCTGGTTAGCTCTATGGATTCATGCTGTTAGTGCCAAATTCTGACCTCATCTATGTGCTTCAGCAGAAGTAGAGATTCGTTAGACCAGGCTTCTTTTTCCAGTCTTCAGCCGTCCAGTTTTAAAATTAGATATACAATAAACAAGAATTTAAGTAATCAATATCTAGGACTCCTTGTCATTGTTTCGAAGAGGGAATAGCAGAAAGCTGTAAACTCAAAGAATGAACGGGTGTTGGTGTTTCTTATACAAGAACTGTCCTGTGGCTACTTAGCTATTTTGGAAATGTCTTCTTGTAGTGTACCTGTAGCTCAGTACCTCAGTTGTTCCTAATTAGAAAATTTCAGTGAGGATTAGACATTTCAGTGAGAATCACAGAGACGGTGAGTGAGTTTACCATGGACTGTTAAAATGTCAGATGAGGATTCAAGCAATCCTGGGTAGGGGGTGGGGGTGGGACATGTTGCTGCTTAAAAAAAAGGGGTTTGGCAGTTTACGTGTAAATGTACCCTAGATGTTTTTCTGCAAGTGTGTGTTTGTGTATTTCTTACGTGAGCGTTAGAAGATCATTTCATCATGTCCTACATGGGAAGGCATGTGAAATGCGTCGTGGTCTTAACGATGAGCTTTGACATTTGTTAATTTGGTGCTCCTTTTCAAAAGGCGATCTTCAGCATCTCTACCTTCACACCCTGCACTCCATATTGCACCTTGCAATACCAAATAACACCAATTTCTCCATTAAAATATTTAATTATGAGTTTAATGCACAACACATAATTTGAACTGTGTTTTTAATGGCACAATATCAGACATCCCGTATCCTCCTGAGACCCGAGGAAAAAGTGTCCTTCAATTTTAGGTTATATGTCTCTGGAGGAAATAAGACAACTTACAATTTAGATTTTTTCAAATTAATTTTTATTTAAATTTCACAGCATGTCCTCTTTAGTGTACAACCGGAATAAATATGTTTCCTTACACCAGTGAAAAGATAGATGCAAAAATAACATGTTCACTACAATGGACATTAATGAATGGGTCGGGTCTCAGGAGGATATTAGACATTATTACATAATGTTTCATTGTCTGTACCTTGGTTTCAGGCACATTGCCATCATTGTTCAGTGTCAGGGTGCTGGTGCCTTTTTCTGGGAGAGTTTTAGGATGCCAGTCCATCGTAGACATAATAGGAAACTAAAAAAAAATCAAGTAAGCCAACTTTCTCATTGGATTGTGGGAGGCAGCCTAGGGAGGACATGCAAACCTTAAACAGACAGATCACAGTCAGGATTGCAGTGCCGTAGGTGCAGGCTGACAGTGCTTCCCAGTGAGCTGCAGTGCACACTGGTTCCTCCAGTTCAGCCTTGGTTTTTGGCACAGGGAGGATTCCTTAATGTTGCTGTGCAGATCCAAAGGCCTTTTGGCAACATTTATGTGTCAAGCTGGATTTAATGCTTCTCTGTATTACACCCAAGTATTGAACAGTGTGGACCTCCTGGTTTAATCGCTGGTATGACAAAGAGATTCATGGAGCAGAGATTTTGATTATTTAAGTGTGCTTCTCATTTGG
Source organism: Stomatorhinus ivindoensis (assembly GCA_019775895.2). Taxonomy (NCBI): domain Eukaryota; kingdom Metazoa; phylum Chordata; class Actinopteri; order Osteoglossiformes; family Mormyridae; genus Stomatorhinus; species Stomatorhinus ivindoensis. Next base: position 29,450,923 of record JABFEB020000001.1, on the reverse strand, counting down.
CACATTACCTGTGGATTTGGCAAGTCCAGACTATTACGCCCTCAGTGGTTTCTCAGGGCACTATGACAGCCCCAAGGAATGTTGCTGCTTCTCTGAAAGACAGTGCTCTGCATTAGAAGATACGGCATGATTTGTAGCTTATATTTCAGACTTTGAGAACTATTGTCCAGTTTAATCCTTACATGCTGTCACTGTTGCTGAAAATCCCATGTTGTGAATATAGTCTGTTTCAACACTTAAATTGAGGATTTCTGCACCCTTTCAGCTTTGCTGGTTTGTGAGGATGACTTTCTATGTTTCTCCATGTCAAACCTTAGAAAATAGAAAGTAAAGTCAGAGTAAACAGCTCTGAACAGCCAGGGAGTCGTTTCCCTTTTCATTTCACATGATCTTTTGTAGTGCCCTACTTGCGTGTTTACGATGGATTAATACGATGGGTCCCTAACTCCATCGAAGATGGTTGGTCTGATGCTTTCGGCTGATGTGTCAGCAGCGAGCTGCTGTAACCATTCAAGGCTCACAGCTTTTATTAAGTGTTTGCTGCAGCGCACTCACTTGCTGTACTTGGTGCAGGGACTGATTAGATTTGCCTGACACTAGTTTGTGAGTCTACCCAGGTTGTTTACTGCTGAAGTTATGAATTCATGAGTCACTGCTAATGGTGTTGCCATTGTTTTGAGATCCAGAAATATTCCTATAGCACATTCTGCCACCCGCCATGTGTCCTTTTAACTCTGGTGCACCCAGAAAAGGCTATGGGGCGAATCTGGGTGGCAGAATCGCTGGGGAAAGGCTATGAAAATGTTTATGCAATGGCGTTCATGTGAACTGCAGCAGAATGCAATGAGTTTTCGAAGTAGTCACTCAGTGTGTAATTATACACTGCGGAACAGGGGTGAAACGAGGAGAGGATGATAGTAAAAAGATACAGAATAGTTGTAGAATGATTGCAAAATTTAATTGTTAAAAACAAATTTATTGTCGAATGAATGTCATTGGTTGTGGGGTGTCTAGAGAGCGAATGTGAAATGGATGTGTAAGACACTGAGGAAGTAGAAGTTGTCAAAATATCTTACAGTAAAATGTAGTAAAATGCACTCCTGACTCTCATGAGAAGCCACTTTTTAAATCTACTCAAAGCTGTTCTCTCTGATCTCAGTTCCTGTACAGGCTATGTACTATATGGCATTTTGTGACTTCTAAACCAGCTGTGTTTACTCTACCATCAGATTCTTGAACACACACACACAGCTTTGTAATTATATCTCTGTAGGCACTCTCTATTCATTTTTATGAGCAGAACTCTACTCAAAACATGATAACCTTAACCCCTACCCAGTCCTAACCCCGACAATGACTTTTGACATTTTTAGTTTTTCAATGACATTCTGATTTTTTATCAAATTGAACTTACCCTTGTGGGGACTGGAAAAATGTCCCCATATGATAATAAGCAACAGTTTTTTGTCACAATGTGGGAAAATCTGGGCCACAATGTAATCATTTCAGAAAAGTGTATGGATACATGCACACACACACAGGCACACACACACACTTCCTGAGAGATGGTTCTATCAGGCCAATATGAACAACCAGTACAGTGCAGACATCACAGACTTACTGTGATAATGCCTCTTAAATTCCACAGTATGTAATTTTATAAATTAAAATGAAAAACCAGGGTGCCTAAGCGTGTTCAGCATCCTGAAATTAATGATGTGCCACCTCAGGCAGAAGTCAATCAGTCCATGATTGTCAGATGGTTATGGGGTTTGTGATGGGTTATGGGAATATCTGATGCAGCATTAATGATTTTGTTCTGGACCTGACATTGTTAAAACAATATTGTTCTTTTGAATCCATCCGTCTGTCTTTATTATCCCTCGACATTTTGCAGCTCATATCTAAGCCAATTCCCAATCTGACTGTGCCAGTCCTTCAGTCACGTCTCCTTCACAGCTTCACTTTGCTGGTACTTTCCTGACTCTCTTTTCCCACGTCACTTGCTCACTCCCATCACACTCTCCGATCGCCCGCCCCCCCACCTTTCTGACCCTCACCCTCCCGTTAACAGCTTCAGGGCTATCTTCTGCTAATGCTTCTGAAAGCCTTTTCATTTAGAGAGAATACTCATGCTATCCAACGCAGGGCATTCATGCCTCATTTTGGCCGTACATCAAACGATCAGGGAAAAGGCTGATTAATAAACATCAATGTTTTTATTCTCATCTTTGAGGTCAGTATCTGATAGCTACTGAGCTGTTGCCATTTGAAATGCAGTTTTCATTACTAGATTTTATTTCACTGGAGCTTTCCTTCTCCACTACACGGAAGGTAAAAACAGCAATATATTTATTGCATACTCTCACTGCCAATTAGGTTAGTGTGATTATCTGTGCTGACCAATCAGGAGTGATTCTTACGGTGATTTCCTGTGTACCTCTTACCACACAATCACTTTTAAGGCCCATTGGCAGCAACACACAGAAAGAGTCATACAGCAATATGCAGGACAACACCGACGATTCAGTGTTATGGTTACAGCACAAATAAATCTCACTGTGACCTGTGCCCAGAAATCTGTGGCACGTCAAAACAGAAGGGGGAAAAAAAACAACCGTAAAAACATTCAGTAATACATAACACAAAGCTAATGAACTGCATTAACCCATAGCAGACACACATTCCAGGGTGAACCACAGAAGTGATGTTTCTTACACGTTCACACTGTCCTCTCAGGTCTGAGGTCAGACTCTGAACTATTCAGTCCAGCCCGCTTGCACCCTTCAGAGTCACAGCTATCATGCAGACACAGAATGTAGCGTCACACTGAGCTTTGGACTGTTGACCCTCCACTATAAACAAATACAGCAGCCCCAGTGAAACCAGCGCTCAGGGTTTTCATTCCTTAATCACTTTTCTCCAGATGGCTCAAACATAGACTTCAGATAATAAATCCCAGTACACACGAACAGTTATATAACAAATTCTAACCGGCACAAAAAGTTAGCAAAACCATACCTGAATATACAGGGATGGAAATAAACACTTAGGGTTAAATTAACCTATTGAATAAATACTTAGTAAATATAGCGGTCGCTCTTTTATCTGACCAAGAATGGACAGAATACCACAAAAAGGAAATGAAGGTCTTCTGAGGCAGTATGAACTTTGGCCAGAAAGATGTAACTTAAAGCAACCTTCATTCCAAAAGAAGAGAAACATCCACCTGTTTTATGGCTCTGAAGGAAACACGAGGAGAACCAGGTTCTCCGTAGACAGGGCTGACATAACGTAAAGCAGTGTTTCCCAACCTGGTCCTTAGGGACTGTCTGGGGGCCTCTGAGGAAACACTGCCGTAAAGAGATTTGCAAAGGAGAGGGCCAAAGAGATCTCAAAATCAGAGTTGTGCTATCATTCTGACCAGCAAAATTGTAACGTAAGATTCTGCATTAAGAATCATTTTTATTCAAGACCCTCAGCTGGATAAGTGGTTGAAAGATGGATAGACGTAAATTATATATAGGTCAGAAGACAAAAACTAATCAGAAAAAAGATTTTTCTAAAATAAGCAGAGATCTTATTGTAATAACCTGCTGGGATAGCTGAAGATTACTGTTTCTATATATATATTCTATATATATCTATATACAGCTTCCCATACTTGTATAGATGGATGGATAGATACTGTAGCACCGGCGGGGCACATGTCCCAGCATGCCCCGGTGCAGTTATATTTAGCCCTTGTTGTGTTGTTGTTAGTGTAATGGATACATTTCCTTATTGTTTATACATTTCCTTATTGTTAATACATTTCCTTATTGTTGCGCGTGTGTTTGCCCGTGTCTTATGTGTACACTGTCCGATCCTCACGTAAAACTCCCACCATGTGTACATCTTACAGTTCGGCGTCTGTCAACCTTGTGTGTCCTGTGTAGAATTGGTTCAGTGCTGGTTGGGCTTGTGATGCAGTTCTGCTAATAAAGAGCGCGCTCTCCCCGGCAAGCAAGTCTCCGCGTTTCTCTCTGCTCCCGCGATGGCCTCGGTCCGCCCCAACGCCGCGATACTTTATTAATCCCGAAGGAAATTCAGGCATCTAGTACCTAGAAAAAGCCAGTGGTAGAGACAGTTAGACACATGGTAATAGACTAAAATACAAGAATTGTAAATGTTGAGGGGGAAGGATCTGTACAAATAATGGTGACTATGTGAGGATAATAGTACAGTGGTACCTCGAGATACGAGTGCCTTAACATACGAGTTATTTGAGATACGAGCTGTCGAGCGAGCGAAGTTTT
>JABFEB020000001.1:29407920-29420433 GCA_019775895.2 Stomatorhinus ivindoensis | reverse complement strand
TGCTATTTCATGTACTAATGGACACGCAGAGGTGTATACTACCAAGTGTAGCTATCAATCAAGTGGACAAGTGGGTCTTTATTGTCAAACCATGTATATAGAATCCACAGCATTCAGTAACAGGAAATAATGTTCCCCAGAACCATGCTGCAGTTAAAATTCATTCCTGGGAAAAAATCTAGCCATAGAACCGAAGTATGGGGGGGATTTATGGCATTTTATTTTTACAGGGGTGTCCAATACAGCGTGGGTCTCCGGCTCACAAGTGAAGACTGTGATTCAGGAATAATGACATCTGTCACAGCTAACTTTGCAGCGGTCAGGGATGAAATGGCAAATGAGGCTGTGTTTAATAATGATGGTGTAACAGCAGCCATTCCATGGAAAGTGTATAATAATAATAATGGTGAGTTAAGATACACAAATCATGCAGAATATCGAGTTCTTAATAGACTCAGGGGAAACCGGGCCAATTGTCTGATCGTCTACACTCACTTCAGCCCCTGTTTGACCAAATGTCTTGACGGAAATAATCGTAATAATATAATTCAGATGTTAGGGAATGTCTTTCAGCAGCAAGTTGGGTACAAGGCATTTGTTTATGAGACAGTTTTCCATAGAGACTCTAATAAAGAGCAATTATACAATGCTTTGGCACAAATCAACACTGTGCCTGTGTACTGCTGTGACAATAACCTCTGTACACAGTTTGATGTGAACGGAGGCCTTAACCAAAGGTGTTTGAATGTGTAGGATACTCATTGAAACATTCATGCTTTTTCTACCCGCTGATTTGAGGTGAACTTACACCTGTGCTATATACATCTTCTGAGCTCTGCCATGTCTTAGGTCTGTTCACCTCTTGACATGGATTATTGCTGTCTTGTATTAAAAACAGTCCTGTATGAATGTCAATTACATAACCTTTGCTTTCAGCATCACATGGTCTCTATTAATTGTTCTGTATGTCTCCTCTCACTTCCGGCCTTCTTTAAGCACACAAATACCGTATCTGCAGGCATCACACTCATGTATCGCTCTTTCTATGGGAATGTTTCAGGTGGGACCTTAAAGTATGTAACACTGCACTTGTGTACAACACTTTGAATGTTTGTGGGTTGTGTTACAGACAAACAACACATCATACATTAAACCTACATTAAACCTTAAAAATCACACTGCTAGCAGATTTAAGGACAGTTAAATGTTAGAAATCAAGTCAAAAAGGTTCCAGTGGTATCCAACAAACAACAAGAGCTTACAAACAGTTTCTTTAATAATGCACAAAGCAAACTCTGTTAAAAATCATCAGCCCATTTCAGCTGAACAATGATGCCCATCTCCTCAGTTGTGATAAGTAGAACACAGTAGTCTTTTTGTATCTATGGGTAAAACATCTCAAGACCTACCACACGTGGATAGCAAAAACCCTGGATAAGAGTGAACCACTCATGTACCCCGTGTGTGATGTGATTTTCGTGTACATACAATAATAATAAAGTACGTTGTACATTATCGTTATACAGTATTGTATAGTACTCTGCTCTCTCTCTTGAATGAAAGGGATTCTAACATTTTAGCCTAATCCTAAAGAGGTGATAGAGCAATGGAAAAAAATGTAAATGTAAATCATATTTTTATAACACATATTCTGAGATAATGAATGACTGGCTTAATTCAGGCTATATGACTTATGAACTGTTTATTTCTGAAATTTTCCAATTTTTTTTCAGACAGCAGTAAACCACTGTCATTGAAACCATGGATACAAGGGTCCCAATGTAGTCACCCATATGCCTGTCTCTCAAAAATGCAAAGCTAAAGCTACAAGAGTTCTTTGCATTTCCTGCCATTTCCTATTCACAGCACCCTCTCTCCACGGGTCCAGTACTACTCAGTTTAGAGAACCTTCCTAAATTAGCTGTTAACCGCTAGCTGTATCTGTCACACCAGCATAAGGAAGCACGACCCAGATGCAGTCTGGCAGGTAAACCCCACAAATGGGACTTTAATGGAAGAAACACAAGTGCAAATAGGTAACAATGACTGAATCTCAGGACTAGGGAGCACTTGTATGCAATGACTCATTAGGGGCAAACAGAAGGCAGCTGGAAACCATCCACGGGAGAGCTGGCTTGTTTAGGGCCACGTTCAAGAGGAAGCTGGGGGACCAAACAAGTGGAGTGGAGGGTGTGACCATATCTCTAACGACCGTCACTATGAGACTGCGGATTGTGTTACTGATGACGCCTGGCAGTGTATGACTATATCGCACACTTAAGTTAATTTTGCATGTTATTACTTTTTTAGACTCATTATGTACTTCTGGTGTTTACATGTGTTGGGTTTTCTTGTGTTGTAGAACCGCCCTCGCTGATTCACAGCCTATCCCCACAGCCTATCCCCACACAGAACAGAACTGAGAGACACTAGTGGTTCCTTTTCTGGCTGCGAGGGAAGCCCGGTCAGGTTACAGGGACAGATCCCTGGGTTTGACTTTTGTTGTGGTTCGAACTCCGCCAGGTCCGTTGATGAGTAGAGATCCACGTCGGAGGAGTTTGCAAGTGCCATAAGTTTATTTAGCAATCTGATTATAATCAGGGAGCGACTATCTGACATACATCCAGCATGTGCATCAAGTGGCTCCAGGGTACCTATGTGCTCTGCTCTCTTATAACCCATTTGGGCTTCTCCCCCCTCTTGCCATTGTTCCTGCTACGTGGCAGCCTCCTATCCTAATTTTGGTCTAGTTTAGCAAGTGTTCCTTCCCCGCCCTCTCGGTATTGTCCATTGGCATGACAGCAACGGACTTGACATTTGCTCTCTCCCTGGTTTTTATCACCTATGTGCATAGCAGCCTTCCCTAGAAAAAGCAAAATGGCGTCTTACTTATCACTGCCCCCTTGTCTCCAACTAACCACGGCCCTGTGGCCGAGGTCACTTGGCCCTGCCGGCACGCTGGTCAGAGCCTACTCTAAAACTTCATTATTGTAGAATTAACCCCTCAGTCCCTATTCTAAAAATTGCATTATTTAGAGTAAACCCCACACTTACCGACTTCGAAGGGGTACTTCCCCTGCAGTTCTTTTTATTAACATTTCTAGGTACACAACAGTCAATCAATCACATGATATTATTTAGTTTCCTTTAGTTCCATACAAGGTAAAACACATGCTATTGCTAGGCGGAATAAGGAACTTGGTTGTGCTGGGCAAGTGTGGTTTCTCACCTTCTTCTAAAATAACTTAGCTAGAGCTCTGCGGTTAATGCATCAGAGAAGAAAAACGTGTTTATGTGCACATACTTTTAGAATGGCTTGAATGCGTTCTTTTGCACATCTAGAGAAGCAAAACATAAATGTCAACAAAACAATTTCTAATATTTCTAACAACATGATTATCAATACTCTCTCTCCAAGTGATATTTTTTTTGTGCTTTATATTACTTGGTTGCGGTGAGAGGTTTGGTGATTGGAAGGTAGGTGGTTGAAGTCCCATGTCAGCTGAGTAATGCCATAGGGGCTCTTGAACAAAGGCCCTTAACCCTGATTAAGGTGCCGACTGACCCTGCCCTCTAGCCCCAAAACTTACACTCACCTAAATATCTGTGTGTCTCAGGAAGAGTCAGTGAGCAAAAAGGCAATTTCACCAACTGCATTTGTTATAACGTGTATATTCAGGTTCTTTTATTTTATCTTTATGTAATTATACTATTTTCTGTATATCCTTTTTGCTGGAAGAAGCCAATTTCCTCCATGGGGATTAATTTCCTACAAAAGCACAAGTAAATAACACAGCTTATTTAACTGAAACCTAGTTTAAACTGGTACTTTCTTGATTCAGAGTCAATATATATGGTTTTTGTTTAGTTTTAGTTGTTTGATTTAATTTTTCATATTGTAGAGCCAGTGTGCAGCTGTAAATAGCCCCGGTGTGTAATTGGAAATAGCTCATTGTACGGTTGTTATAGCTTGCATATCCCCGCTGTCACGCCTGTGTTTGCCTGTATCTTGTGTGTGCCCTGTCCGATCCTCGTGTGCATTTAGCTTGTGTAAATCTCCCACCGTGTGTGCACTTGTGTTGACTACCTTGTGTTGCTGCACTGTGTATTTGGTTCATTGTTTGTTAAGTGCTTGTCATAGTCTTGCTAAGACTGCTATTAATGAGCATGTTTTCCCTGACAAGCCTCACTACCTTTCTCTGCTCCTACGATGCCTCTCTCCACCCAGCACTGTATTATGTTAATTGGAGCAGGCAGTGGGCGGAGCTAGGGGTTGCTGCTGTGTTTTGTCAGTGTGATTGCTGATGCCATTGTTCTTGTGTTCCTTGGGTATGGTGCACATGTCACCTGAACTAACAACAAAGTCACAAGTGGCCTAAGTCAGCTATTCATTTGCAGCTTTGATTAATAATAATAATAGCAATCAATCCTTTATTTATCCCCATGGGGAAATTCCTTTTCATGCCTCCCTCAACTTGCTCTTTGTAGAGCAAGCTGTCCGCAAGGGGCAGCCACCCGCAGCGGCACCCTGGGAGCTGAGGGTCAAGGGCCTTGCTCAAAGACCCACAGACAGGCCGAAGTTGGGTTTAAACCAGCGACCTTGTGATTGCAAGCACACAGGCTTAGCCCACTGAGCCACATGCTGCCCCCCAAGATCAGTTTCTTATTTACAGCATCTTAATTATTTCACTGTATGATTCCCATTTCCACGACAGTGAAATTGTGTTTTCTTTGATTAGAGACTTGTGTAACTGGAAACAACCAAATTCCCTCATATTTTTGTGTTTGAGGATGAAGCACACAGTTCATGTCATGAATCATAGAAAAAAAACTATTTCTATGAGTTGGATTTTGGCTGAGTGATATCATATCGATATTATATGGCGCATGCACAATAATCACCAGGGCTTCAGATCAAAGGCGATGCATTTGGCGAACACCAGCTTTTCAATACCATATGGACATTTATCATTGCCCAATATTTGGGAAGCAGGTTAGTAGTACAGTTAAAATAATGAGATATCCATCTATCCATCAATGTAAGCGATTAATCCTAGCTGTGGTCACAGGGGAGATCGGAGCCAATCCTGGGAAGAATGGGCACAGGCAGGAGCCAATCCTGGGAAGAATGGGAAGAGGCAGGAGCCAATCCTGGGAAGAATGGGCACAGGCAGGACATCCCTTAGCAGTGGGTCCACACAGCCCCCTCACCATGCCAAAGAGATGCAGAGATGGGGACAGAGGACTGTAGCCTGCTGCTGCGCAAACCACACGTGTGGACTGTCAGCCTGCTTCCTACTCCCTCTAAAATGGAAAGATTGCATCTCATTTTTAAGTTTGCAGGAGAAGTTCTCTGAAAAATCCACATGGAGAACAACTTCATCTTCTCTTAGGTTTTCTCTGAAAGCCCTTCACACTTTGGCTTGATGCAACCAAATGTTGCCTTGATGCAAGGCTGTCAAGCTTGTGATGGAAAAGGTTCAACAGTTCAGCCTGTTTCAATTTGTTCTTCCTTGACAAAATTCATGTAGGTCATATGCCTGTCTGAGACAGGCGTTCTTATCCACTGTTTTCAGATCACATTGTCTTCCACAGACCTTTCTGCTGATTCTGATGTTTTCAGTTAAGAGTTCGACATTCTCATGGTCCAAGCATGCACAAGTTTTCCGGTCTGACACTTTCTGACACTCAGAGTGGAAACAAGTCAGTAGAATTGTGCTAAAATATCAGAATAGTTAATATGAATCGAAAGCTAAATGAATTTCTCAAGGTAAGTTTAAACCCTAAGGTAAGCTAAATATGTCCCCCTACATGCGCAAGGGCGTCACTGCATTCGGCTGCGCAGCATTTAAGGTGGACCGGAAAATCCGAATAAGGAGCTGCGAATAAGGAGCCAACTTCAGCCTCGTCCCTTTAAGACTCTCAAGATCACACAAGAAATCTTGCATATGATATTCCATATGCTTATATCTTGCATAAACATATGTTATCCCAATATAAACTCAAAATTAGCTATATCAAAAACGTAGGGGCAGTTTACAAACCCTACAGATTGTTTACAAGGTAGTAATACAGTTAAAAAATAATGCATTTGTGTGTAGACTTGTCTCATTTCAATCAGCTGATGAAAGTTAGCAACTCTGACACAACGCACAGAACAGGGTTCGTGTTAAATCTACGGTTATAATCCTGCACAGAAAAGTGTAATGTGCGCGTGCTCGTTGGCGGGGGAGGCGCATTTTGATGACGCAGTTAAGCAACGTTTACTAACCCATCCTGGGGATGCAGAGGTTGATAGTGAAGAAATAATAACTCATGTATTTCTTGATTGTAGGAAATATGAGCAACAAAGAGGAACATTGATGGATGTAATAAGAAGGAATTAAATGTTAAGATTTTAATAGAACGGGCAAGTGAAGTAAATAGTAAAATCTTCTTCGATTTTATTAAAGAAACGGATTTGATACATAGATTGTAAAACTCGGTTCCACACTCCGGAGCAGGAGGTGGCGGTAATGCACCCATTTAAGTTGGATGCCAGCCGCCGTAAAAAACCAAGAAAAAGAGGTTATTAGTTTCGGATTAACCCGTCAAATAAAACGCACCGTATTTGGCGACACAAGCGACAGTTTATGATGATATAACCATCGGAGATATGAGGAACTACTCATCCGCTTCGCTGGTTCGTGTCCGCAGTACGGGCTCGGTTCCCCTCGGCAGCCCTTCGTTATGTTGGGCTCCATCAAACACCCTGGGGCTGCTGGATTGTGCTGCTGAGCAGCTCATGGTTCTTAGGGAGTTTCAGTCCTCACTCGACACCTGTGAGAGGGGCTTGGAAAGCCTTGGGGGCCTCGGCGAGTTGGAGGACGGCGGGTACGTGACGCATTATAAATGACTATTTCAGTGGCTGATGTCCTGTTAGTGGTAAAAATCAGCTAAAGTGACATCAAGGGACACATTTCTTAATTACTTACTGTTGCGATTATATGGTACTGTCTACGCAGACGTCAGTAAGCGGGGCTTTTATGTAAAGTCCCATCTCTGGCTGGATGTTTGACTATCGTTGACAGCATGAAATACGCGGAGCTGAAGTCGGCTTTCTGCATTGTGGGGATTCAGGCACTGGCAGAACTCAACAAGTGGCAAGGTGTCCTCTGCTGGGTCCTGCAGTACTACGGGAAGCCTGAAAAACTGCCGGCGAAAATTCTGCAGATGTGGTATGTTTTTTTTCCTCTCTTTTCTCATTTATTGTATTAATGGTGTAATTAGTCATCCGTTTTTTGTTTTAACCATTTCCTCTCCCTGTTTGTAGTATTCTCTTGTACAGGAAGGTTGGAGAGCCTGCCACTATGCGGGAGGCAACCAGTCACTGGCTGAATTACCCGGCCAACAGCAGTGTGCCCGGGTTTGGGCCTGTGGCAGAGCTGTACCTGCTACACATATTACTGCCTTGTGGTCGGCCGGCAGATGCCAAGGAGCTGGTCTTGGGCCCCGTAGGTAGCTTGGCGTTCAGCGAGGACCAGAGGAAAGCTGCCCTGGAGATGGTGGAGAACCAGAGGCGATATGCCCCCGCCCCTACCCCCAGCGCTACCCTGAGCTCTACACTGGCACCGAGTACCGGGACCATTCCACAAAGAGGTGCCCCCATTGCTCTTCACAGTCATCCCAGCTGGCATCTGTGGCTTTCCTGCTATGTTTTAGTGACTTAGCTGAAAAGTACAGAGAATGACTTTCATTTGGCTTTTTGTAAAGAATAATTCTACTGTGGGCACTGCTGCCATGTACTGATTTAGGCGCCTGGCTTATTCTTTTAAACGAGTAACAGCATTACTGTACACCTTTTCTTGATATTTCATTGTTCATTTAAGAAATTGCACCTTGCTTACTAACATTAGGGCAGTGTTTGGGGTCACTCCTGCTCCTCTTCTGAAATGGCTCTTAGTGTATCTGTGCTTCTGTTGATGTGTTCTGTATCGCTTGTCCTTTACACACCCCTTGTCCTCCTCAGGGCACGACTCGCCCAGGTTGGCGGCTGCGTTGCGGCTGCTGCACCAGGGACTGATTGTGGCTCGGGCACATCTGCAGTCCTTACCCGTACAGAGGGCGCTGCTGGCTGCCTTCCTACTCTACCTGCTCCTCGTTCGCGTAGACCCAGGTAAGAGAGGCCATGAAACGCCACAGAAACTGCAGGAGAGACGTTTCCATCAAAAGCAATGTTCAGCTGGAAAATCAGGGCTAGCCGGTCTAATGAGGCTAATGGTCTTTAAGTCATACTATTAAAGATAAAGATAATCTTTATTGTCATTTTCACTGGAACAACAAAATTTGAAAATGCAATTCGACTCAATGTGAGGCATAAAAAGACTAATAAAATATATTAAAAATATATATACTGCACTGAATACTGAATTGACTATACAGATTGCACTGATGAAATATTAAAAATTAACCATTCTGTTTTGCATTTAAAGCCATGATTGCTTTGGGATAAAAACTGTTTTCAGGTGATTTGTCCTGGTTTTCATGTCTCTGTATCTCTTTAATGGCAAAAGCTGAGAGAGACAGTGTCCATAATGTCCATAGCTTTTTTTCCAGCATCGGAAGGTGTAGATTTGGTCTAATGTGGGGAGAGGGCAGTCAGGGGATTTGAACCAGTGACCTTCCGATCACAGGCACAGACTCCTTACCCACAGAGCCTCACAGTACAGCCCCGTTTCAAATGTCCAGACCTCAATGCAGAGTTTGAACTCTCCTGCACCGTAGTGAGAGTGTATCTCTTGTGTGTTAAAGTTCCTTTGGTCGTGGCCTGACACAGACAGCTTTGGATTTTTGTGTTAAGCAGCACTGTCCAGTGCGTTTCCCTGGATCTCCAGTCTCCTGCGAACACTGAGGCACATGTGGGCTGCCATGTTTGGGCCGTACCACCGCTCTCAATGACCCGCTGACTTCAGTCATGTGGAGATGGGGGAGTCATCTGAACCGGACACATATGAACTATATCATTATGAATTCTGTTTTATCATTTGTTGAAAACTATTTGCTTTATATGTTATGAATACCCTTTGATGGACTGGCATCGATCTGGGATGTCCCCTACCCTATGGAGGGAGTGACTTATAAATGTGGAATATAAACCTCTGAAAACCATGTCATATCAGTCTTTTCCAATAAAAATCCATTCTGTCCTAGGTGTTTGTGTTTGTCAATTGAAGGTAAAACCTTATGAATTTGTGTTTTCCTAAATTTGATGGGCATAGATTAATCCCAGGAGATTTATTTATATATACTATATATAACACACACACACCCATGTAATCTTTTTTTATTGGAGGGTTTGATATGAACCTCATGAGAGATCACCTATGAAAATCACTCTGTTGACTCTGGGATGATCACAGGTACAGCATCTTTACCCACTTGCCAGTGCCAATTAATTATTACTTTAAAATGAACATAAAATATAACACCAATACAGTTTAAGTCCGCATGTATATAAGCCATAAATTTATTTGTAAAGATGTCTGTTTCTGGTATCAGTAATTAAAGTGCACTGCAACGTAAAACCACGTTTCATATGAGATGCGTTTTTTAAATAGAAAATATTGCGTGTCCCTGCTAAGTCACCGTACTGCGGGTTTGTAGTTTGTTTTTCTTTCACTTCAGGATATATGGAGTAGGCTGGATGTTCTTTATTATAGTTAATCGGTGGGGTGCTTATACATTTATGGTTCGGTTTTAAGTGCTACATTTCTCAAAGAATAAGTGAACAACGAAGCCGGTTCAAATCCCCTGGTTGGCAAGGCCTTATCCCCAGCTCCAGGGAACCTGGTTTCCCCCTCTACGGCGATCTGGATAGAAACGAATGCTAAATAAAAGTGAATGTAGAAATGTAAGACATGCGATCGGTGAGTTACGTGCAGCGTGTCGGCCTTGACTTTTCCGGGACGTTGTTCCCACACGCCATATGCTTGGGGGATGCAGACAACGACTCGGTATGTATTGCAGACGGGCGATTAGTGATTTGTAGATCTCGTCCGTTTAGTTTGTGGTCGTGTTCATCGTGATGCTTTTTGTTCGGTTTGTCCCCTTTTATCAGAACATTTATAATTTATCCGAACAAAACATATTGCTTTATAAAATTGAAAGAGAAGCTGGTGCACACTGGATGAAGTATCTGCTGTGACAGATTGATGAGAGGTACTTCCCGGTGTGTAATCGTGATCTGTCCCTGTCGCGCTGTCCCCTTCGCAGCTAAACGAGCTTGTGGTCGGAGACACCAGCGGAAAGCTCTACGTCTATAAGAATGACGAGTCCAAGCCCTGGCTGACCCGCTCCTGTGCAGGGATGGTAGGTGCCATTCTGCTGGCATATCACTGACAGCTTGTTCGAGGCTCACCTCGGGTTACTCTTTGCGATTTCACGTTACAGCTCACCTGTGTGGGAGTGGGGGACATCTGCAACAGAGGGAAGGTAAGTCTGCTGTCATATTTTATGGGACTCGTGATTCAGTAGTTCTCAAATTGTGGGGCACGAAATAAAATGATCCCCGGCCCCTCCAGCTAAATCTTCTTTCTTTCTAGACCCACTACCAGTCAGTGAATTTTTACTCACAGACAAAAATTTTAAGAATCAGAATTCTAATCCTTCGATTTTGCACGTGCAGACATTTAATCATCCCCTCTCTATTTCCCCCTCCCCCTGTCTGTCAGAACTTTGTAATAGCTGTGGGGGCAGAGGGTTGGCTTCACCTGTTTGACCTGTCAGCTGCAGCGAAGTCTGAATCATCCAGTCAGCAGGAGGCGCTGTTCTTCGATGATCAGACGCCCTACTTTACGCAACATATTCCAGCTAACACTAAAGTGATTCTTATTAGTGATATTGGTAAGTTCCTTTCTTCACTCTAACCTTTAAAACACTTATCTTAAACACTTCATAATAACATGTTTTCAAAACACCATTCAGCTTAAATTAATCTCATAATGATGAAGGCCTTTCCTGGCATTGATGGGTTTCCCCCCTGCCTCTGTCATATTTCGAAATGGCTGTACTGCCCTACAGGATACGCTGTTTTATCCCTGATCCAATATGCTCTATATATTAGATGGCGATGGCCGGAATGAGCTGGTGTTGGGCTACACAGACCGTGTGGTGCGAGCGTTCCGCTGGGAGGAGCCGCCAGACGCCCCTGAGCTGGAGAATGGGCAGCTTGTTCTGCTGAAGAAGTGGTTGCTGGAGGGCCAGGTGTGTGCGTCCGTGTTGGTTAATGATGGGCGGTATACGGGTTCATACCGAAAACTGGTTTTTTTAAATGATTGTTATGATGTGATTTTTTCTTGTACCGCAATACCGATTTCAATAGCCTACTCAATGTTCGGAAAGTGGCGCAGCTGGAGACTGTTTTAGGGGGTACCTTTTTCACTGCTGCGCTGCTAAAAATGTACCGTGAAAGATCAGAAACGGAAGATATAGCTGATGCTGGAGCTGAAAATAATGAGACACTGGAGTTGTGAAAAAATCAGTTCTCAGATACTAATCGATATAAAAAATTTGTATCTGATTAGATACTCATTTTCACCATTATTGATACCAACAGTGCGGTTTTTGCCTCATTCACACACTTCACACAGCACCACTACAGCGCAGGTGCGCGTGCACGCACACATGCACGCATATACTCGCATAGCCCCTCCCCTCCTCTCAATAGCCGCTGAACACATTCGCGCTGGGTAACACACACATACTGAGTTAGCTGACCATGGCATAGGCTGCAGTTAAAGGCACTTTGCAAGCTGCTTTAGTAAAAAAAAAAAAAACCGCAAAAGTACCATTTGGAAGTATTTTGCAGAGGAGCGTGTAAAGGCTGAGGATGTCGATAAGCCTCTGTGCAAACGGCGCTACAAAGTTGTGGCGACGAAGTCAAGTAGTAGGTCAAACTTGGCGAAGCATCTAAAAGACTGACATCTCGAAATTTTGCGAGGTAAAGAAAGCTCACGTTCCTGCAACACTGAACTATTAAACACTTCTCACTTAAAAATATTAACTTGACTGGCACGCACCTTAACATTAGCCGTTTATCTATAAGCAGTTAGCCAACAAACACGTCAGCTGTATGTTATCATTAAGGTAGAGGATAGGCGCAATGGCTAATAATAAAATAATATAGTTAATGTGGGAACAATGTAAAAACGTAAAATGTGGTAAACGCCCAGTCATACAAAAAAAATATACCGTTGTATACCGTGAAACCGATATAACTTACCGTGATATAAATTTTTGGTCATGCTGTCCAGCTCTTGCACGCACTTGTTCATGCACGTCAGGTGTTTGTGCGTGCTGGTTCATGCACGGCAGGTGTTTGTGCGTGCTGGTTCATGCACGGCAGGTGTTTGTGCACGCTAGTACATGCACATCAGGCGTTTGTGCGCGCTAGTACATGCACGTCAGATGTTTGTGCGCGCTCTAGTACATGCACGTCAGGTGTTTGTGCCTGCGCTAGTACATGCACGTCAGGTA
>JABFEB020000001.1:29385233-29395812 GCA_019775895.2 Stomatorhinus ivindoensis | reverse complement strand
TCGAAGAACAGAGCGGTGCGCGCTCCCGACAGGGGATGCAATCCACGGCAGGGGTGCAGATTTCGGCACAACACCTGACAGCCCCGGGAGAGACGCTCAGCGCCTCACGGGAACCTCCTCTCCGCTCCGCTCTTACTCGGTATAGGAAAGCAGAGCAATGACGACATCTGCTGCTCAGTCGGTATTAGATCTACAACGGAGCCCAATTGACAATAATGCTTCTTTTGACTGTTGGGAAACCCTTATCGATTGAAATGTCAACGCGCACGTTTAATAAACGACATTGGAAGAACGATGAAAAAAACCTTTGTATAGTGAATGTTGTGGTTACTACTATTAAGCCAGAATTTAATAGCATGTACATCCATGTACAACGGTACGTGAATGGCGCCTTGCAGATTAAGGATGCCTATTCCTGACCAGGGCTGGTTTGGGATGAAAAAACGGCCGTAAACTTTGGGGACCGCTACGGGGAGGAGGTCCCATCGTCGGGAAAAGCCGGATGGCCAGTGCTCGCCTGCTCCTTTCACCTGTCATACTTCAGTATGACTTTGTCGTGTTCAGTCCATTTTAAAAGAAACGTTATAGTTTTTTTTTGCTTAACTTGTGTAGCCTGCTAATTAAATTAATTTCATTTCGTAAATTACACACACACATATAAGTGTTTACTTTTTTAACCTTTAGTAGGCCTTCTGAGCTGTGGCTTTGCAAGAATTGTACTCAGACCTTATGATTTTTACTGACCTTCTGTGAAAATAAACAAATAAATTATTATTAATAATAATCAAATAGTAATAGTCAAAAATCGATAAATACACACACACAAAATCTTTTATTCTCTCCAAGGAGTTTCCTAACTTGCTGTAGGTATAGGCCTTATGTAAGAAAGCATAATTATACAATTCTTTTCCGTTGTACAAAATAATATCCGATCATACGCAGTAGCCTATATTTAAAAAAACGGTAATTTTTTGTTGTATAGTAAATAGACTTTCTAAAAGGGACTAGAGCCGTCAGATGATAAGTTAGCAACGGAAAACGACTTTGCAGCGCCCTCGCTTTTATTACTGCATTTGATGTAAATGTTCTTTCTGGTGATGTCGCCAGAAAGAAAAGCCGCCACGCCTTAAACACCTCAAAGGTGCTTCGTTTGCCTCGTAATTGGACATCTGGGAATAAGACGAGAAGTTTCTAGGGCGACCTAAGAGTCAGGAGGCTCTGTTGCCAGTCACCTGCAGCCAAATTGTTGATCGGATGTATTTGCTACGCGTTCAGGTAGAGGTAGATGTGGTGAAATATGGATTGCCCACTTATTAAATTTAACTATTAATATTTGTTAGCGTATTTTTATATGATCGAACCATGCCTCAACCTTCGACAGATGATAAAATTCCGGTGAGTGCTATAATTTTATATATAAGTATTGATGTGCTTTAATACAATTTGCTTTGTATTAAACATAGTGCACACATGCATAATTCCAGGTTTTTAATAACTTCATGGAGCCCACGGCGGATACGAAGAACGGCCAGTACTTTCGGGATGGGAAGAGAAAAGTGGATTATGTTTTAGCTTACAACTACCGAAAACAGTCGCCAGAAAGCAGAACTGCTGGGATCCAGAGCTTGGCCATCATATCTAATGGCAGATTTCAAGGTCCCGTTGCTGGGAAGGACAGTTGGGGACGGATTGGGGAGCAGGAGGTGAGAGTGGAAGTAGAGGCTGTCGACTCAGCAGAAGCAGAGAAGAGAGTGCTGAGAGAGGAATTTGAGACCAACCTCATTAAGGCTGGTCTCGAAATCGAACGGGACAGAGAAGTAAGTGGGACTTTCATTTTAAATACTTACAGGTCAAATACTCGGCAGTCACTGCAGAATCATCCAGAGCTGTAGGACTTGCAAAAGTTTGTCTGCGTATCCAGCAAAGGACAGGTGTCTCGTCTAGGGTGCGCCTCTGGCTTGTCCTCGACGCCTCCTGGAATAGGCCGTCAACCTGAGCAGCGTAGGGACTTGGGAGTTGGAAAGGTGTAGACCTGCTGCTGAGCTGAACCCTGAACTACAGGGTGATGCTGGTCTGCTATGCTGGTTTCTCAGTTACCTCTCATATGGAGTAGAAAGAGTTTTACATTTTGAACAAGCGATGTCCCTCATGACTATATGCTGAATTTGTGGCTGAAAGATGGACATCAAGCAACATAATATTTTGACATCCCACTGCCCTGTCCTTACAGTCCTTACAGGATGCAAGGTTCACAACATAGAGCCGTATTCTTGACATATGAGTGAAGGTTTGATATCCATGCACAGTTTGGGGCAGGAAATCATCCCTGAACATTTTATTATAGAGTGCACTGTTGTGCTTTGCTGTTTTGTAAAAACTCTTCCGAGTAGGCAATCAAAGACTCTGAAGGTATATGCAAGCATAAGCAATTCAGCAAACACCTTGTTGAATTAGCTGATTTAAGAGTAATACCACGATACTTCTGAATTTATACTAAACCTTGAATGTGTGTGTGATACCTTAATCTGTTCACTGTTATTTGCTGTCATTAGGGTTCGGTTATGTTGTAATTTGGGCACAGATTTGTGATAGATTCAAATCAGTAGCAACCAATGGTGTAGGGATTAGCCCTTATAATGTGATGTCTTGGAGAGGCACATCTGGATGGCCGGTGCCTTGAAAGCCAGTGTCCGACTGGCTTTCTGTGATGCAGCTATTGCTAGGGCACTAATTTGGGCACAGATTTGTGATAGATTCAAATCAGTAGCAACCAATGGTGTAGGGATTAGCCCTTATAATGTGATGTCTTGGAGAGGCACATCTGGATGGCCGGTGCCTTGAAAGCCAGTGTCCGACTGGCTTTCTGTGATGCAGCTGGGTAAATTATTTTCTTCTGCCTGTAACAGTTGACTGATTACCCTCATAGTTCAAACACAAACATAAGCATCAGAATTGAAGCTATTATCCAGGATGGTAGATGTCATGAAACTGGTTTGTCAACCTACAGTGATCTGAAATGGAGTCCACACACTCTTTATATCTTAGTCTTAATAGTTAATACCCCATCTCCAATTTGTTTGTTGTTTTTATCAAAAGAAAGAACTGAAAGTGAAAGAGACCAGTATGATTTTGGATACTGGAATCCAATTGACAATGCCTCCTTTTAGCTTTGGATTACTGAGTCTTCCATCAAGCACAAGTCATTTGAAAAACCAGCATCAATATGTAATTATGGTTAATGTTTGGTTATTTGTCGGGCATGTGTAAGGACTGGGCAAGTGTGAAAATGAGCTTGTCTGCATCTCAACGTTGTAGTTCTCATTCTCTGCCGGACAAAGAGAGGGATTTTGCCTTTTAGGTCATGCAAATGAGTTGGAAGGCTTTGGGCTTTTGGGGGCATGGAAGCTACTACGGTTAACAGAATTGACTCTACTAGGATGAGTTCTACATTAACTAATAAGGAAAGTACTGTAGTTTGTCCTTAGCTAGGTAGATAGTCTTTAGATAGATTTTAGATTGTAAGTGCGTCCTGTGTTTTACTTTAGATTGTAAGTGCGTCCTGTGTTTTACAATTTTTAAACTATTATGAAGCCCTCCCTTTGTCCTGTGTGTGAAAATAAAACGGAACATCTTATACTTAAAATCACTGTGCTACTTATGATTGGTGATGGACATTGGAATTCAAAACTCACCCGTCCACTGACTTGTATCTCCCCAGAACAAGGCACATGGCCTGGCTTTCATAAGACTGCACGCACCCTGGCCTGTTCTGAGCCGGGAGGCAGAGTTCCTGAAAATCAAAGTTCCCACCAAGAAGGTGAGGATTCTCCTGGGTTAACCTCTGGAGATGCAGCCGCTTTCTTGGTCTTCCAACAAGTGTGTCTGTTAGTTACCACAACGGGATGGGCCTCCTCTGCTTCTACAATAGGGAAATGCGGAGTGTAGTTTCACTGTGGTGTTCTGTCAATTATATCACAGAGCTACGAGAGGAAGAAGGAGACGGGGATGTCACACAGCTTGAGCGTTTTATGGTGTAAACTCAATCAGCCCTTTCAACCCAGAGTACCAGACTTGATGGGCCAAAGCCGGACCAAGTTCCTGTCCCACTGCTTTTCCAGAGATAAGCTGCACCTGTAAGTGGATGCTGGATGGACAGCAGGGAGCAAGGAGGGGGCAGGAAGGGAGGGCACTGGAAGGGAGGGAGCTGGAAGGGAGGGAGCTGGAAGGGAGGGCACTGGAAGGGAGGGAGCTGGAAGGGAGGGAGCTGGAAGGGAGGGCACTGGAAGGGAGGGAGCTGAGATAGCATGGCATTGTATGAGTCGGCATTAGATGGAATGGGTTGGATTGAGATGGCATGACATTGCATGAGTCGGTGTGAGATGGCATGAGATGGTATTAGTCAGCATCAGTTGGCATTAGATGATATTATTCGGCATTAAATGGTATTACTCATATGAGATGACATGGGTTGGCATGAGTAATTGTTATTGACATGGCCAGCTTTACAAATAAATTAAATAAAGCTGTGATTTTTATTATTCGCAGGTACGACATCAAGCACAAGGATACATTCTTTGACAACGCAACCCGCAGCCGTATAGTAAGTCAAACAGAATGACCGACGTTCATACGCATCCTCAACCTATATTGGTGACTCATTAGCTGCTGCTGTGGCTTAATACATATGTTGTTCTCCCTGGTATTTTGGCTCCAAGCTGCTAATTTGAAAGCAGATGAGTCTCAAACTGCATGGCAAAGTGAAGTGCAGAGAAAGCAGGAGCATGACTAACACATGTCATTCCACAAGGCTACCTCCTGATCTCCAGGCACCTCCTGAGTAATGAGACTCTCCCCTGAGGCCTGTTGTTTGTAGAAGCTGCACCACCTTCCCTGGGAAGCAGTATCACCTGTTTTGTTTTCCTTGCCTCTCTACCAGGTGTATGAGATAGTGAGGCGTACGTCCTGTTCCCAAGCCTGCCAAACCATGGGTAAGCTGTAATCCCATAGCATAATCTCTTAGTAGGTCATTGTGTCAGGCCCAGTGGGTGATGTGAAGGGCTATTCAAATATGGGGATTTGAGAGTGGAGGACAGGGGCTTCTGATACCTGCCAGAGCCTGTCAGTAGGGCAGTGTTTGTGGGTATCAGTGCTGTGTAAGGGATACAAATGACAATTAGAAGTTTGTCAGGATTGGTGTCTTTCCTAGGTGATTTGCCCCTGTTTGGTTAGCAAGTGTCACTGGCCATCCTGTTCCCTCCTCTGTCTTCATAGCTCACTGGGTTGAGTGTGTGGCTCATGCTGTTAACCTTCAGGCCATCTGTTATTTTGTATTTATTGGTTTTTCATTTTGCCCAGTGTTTATTATTTTCTGTCTGTTTCTCTGTCATCGGTTTGCCCTTCTTGTGGTTCTGTTTTAGTTTTTGCTTTGTACCTTTTGTTCCACGTTGATTAACTTTGCATTGTATTCTAGTGTTTGTTTTCTGGTTTTGTTGCCCATTGCCCTTGTTGATTGGTTGTCTTGGTCATGTCTCACTCCTGCTCCCTCGTTAGCCCAGTGTGATGTGTTTATTTAAGCGTTTGCCCAGCTCACTTCTCTAGTTAGTGGGTTTGTGACTTTGCTCTGTTCCTAATCCTGCTCCTTGTAGTGTTACTTTGTGGTTTCTTCTAGTTAGTTTGCTACTGGTTTTGCCTTTCGTTTTCCATTCTGTTTATTAGTAATGCCCTCTGTGTCGGAGTCGCAAATGCCAAGCCACCATGACAGAATGTGGCTAACGGAGTATGTAAAAAAACATATCTCACTACACACTAACTGCACAAATTGTCCCTCACTTTTACAGTCCAGTTTTTCAGTGTTTAAATACGAAGTCTGTGCATCATCTTTCATTACCCCTCTCAATTAAAAATAGATCCTGATAAATTTTATGATCTAAATACCCTTATTTTTATAATGACCATAAATATACAAATGTACTGTATATGTATATGTAAGAAATCTAGTGTGCTACCTTTAAAGTTATGATTTGAAATGTTGTATTGCAATTTGAAACAAGTTTTAATCATTATCACGGAATCGTTTTATGTCTTGGGTAGACTTTTACTGGCAAACTGGGTATTTTCTGATTTTTGATTCTGCTTGTAAAACTTAATACATCAGATGGATACCTGCCTCTCCTCGTGGGTAATAAGGAAGAGAGGAAATGAATCCATAGGACAAGCCTTAAATGAAGGAGTATTGACCTGCGTCACAAGGTCCTTATCCAACTGTGTTGAGGGGCTTAGATGACAGAAAATATTCTTATTCCTCTATCCTGTAACAACACAGGAAAACATTTGTCAGCAATATGATTTGGAAGGACAAAGAACTACTTTAATACAACATTCAAGCACAGTGTACATTATCTAAATCTAGACAGAACTATAGATTGACAAAAAAAAAATGGTATAACGGTAGAGACCGGCGCACTTGATCCACTCTCTGAACAAGACGTTTGTGGAAACACCACAGTCCTTGGTTGTGATGAAGGGCTCATTTTTCCAGTTCTGTTATGGTTCCCGTGAGGGCTGTCTCATTACTGCAATTAAAGGCTGCGCCCTTTGTGTCTTGTATATGTTCTCCCTTAAAGGTGAAAACAACAGATAATGCTGGATGGAGAAAACATTATGCACGGCTCAGTAATGTCAGGGAGCATCTGCTGCTGTAAAAACAGTGTCTGCCCTTGTCCTCTTCTGCAGGCGTCACCACCTTAATTGCCAAAGGTGTTTATGACTCTGCCTTCCCACTGCATGATGTGAGTTGACACTGAATACAAAGAGTTCATGAAACATCTCCATTTATTTATATTGGTGAATAACACTGGGCTTTTGTTGGTTGTTTTTTTGATTGTGTTCCCCCATCTGGACATAGGGTACCTTTGAGAGTCCTGAGGAGATAGAGAAGAGGAATGACAGACAGGTATGGTGGGTGGACCCAGGTATAGATGGATGAGATATATGAAGCAATGTGGGAATGGGGTACGCAGTTAATGTACCTGTAAGGTGTAATGAGAGATAAACTGGGTTTGTGATTGTGAAAATAGTAGGTGTGTCTCCATCTAATTGCTCTATTGTATATTTATGGTTTAATGTTATTTACTTACATATGTGGCCTGGGATTTTAGACAAGGGACTCAAAGTAACTATATAAGATGTTCGAAACATGTTAAAATAGCCAAATGGCAGATTCATGACTGGCTAGATCGGAAAAACAGGCAATTATGAGCAGATTGCATTATGTCATTATACCTCTTTTTGAAGTTAAAAAAGAGAAATAACTTACTCAGAATAATTTCCCATTGTAGTGCTTTCTGAACAACTGACCCTAACCCTAACTATGCTTATCCTGACCCAGGTCATGATATATGGTATTATACAAGATCAGTTTCCTAGATGTGTCACCTTGCAGAAGACTACATATGTGCAATGGCAAAGCTTTCTGAGTCAAAATGTCTCCCTTTCCAGCTCCTGCATGACGAATGGGCCAGATATGGGGTGTTTTATAAGTACCAACCTATAGATCTAATCAGGTACCAAACATCAGAGTTAGTCGGCCTGTTCCAGCCCTAGGCTCGCATTGGGCTTACATCTGGGTTTGTTGCTTTTACATCAAAGGAGGTACTTTGGGGAGAAGATTGGCCTGTACTTTGCCTGGCTTGGCATTTACACCCAGCTGCTGATCCCGGCCTCCGTGGTTGGGATCATCGTGTTTTTCTACGGCTGTGCGACGCTGGACTCTGATGTGCCCAGGTACGGGCAGAAAGGACTCTCCCCCATGCTCTGAAGTAGGCCGCACATTATTCCAACTTGTTTGCTGTTTTGCTGCTAATCAGTGTGTGGCACTGAAGCCTGTTCCTTGCTCGGCCCACGCAGTATGGAGTTGTGTGACGAGCAGCAGAATTTCACCATGTGTCCCCTGTGCGACAACGTGTGTGACTTCTGGCAGCTGAGCTCGGCCTGCAGCACCGCTAGGGCCAGCCACCTGTTCGACAACCCAGGCACCGTCTTCTTCGCCATCTTCATGTCACTCTGGGGTGAGAAGAGCTCCAGGCTACCTCCATGTGTTTCTGACGAAGGCCATCATGGTCCATTTGGAATAGCCTGTGACAAGTGGGATGCCTTGAACGGAGTAGATGCCTTAAGCGTCTAGTGAAAGTTCCACCTGTCCCAGGTCTGATCAGCTTTCAAGGTCAACCATGAACAGTCGATATCGGAGGAAAATAAGTCCTGATACATCTTCTTTCGCACCATTTTTCTCCATCACTGCCTTATAAATGTGCAATATTTTAAAATGCAAGCACAGTAATGATCCTCTGTAACAGGACTTTGTGTTCTCCTAAAGCTGCTATGTTTTTGGAGCTCTGGAAGAGGAGGCAGATGTGCCTTTCTTACAAGTGGGACTTGGTCGGCCTGGAGGAGGAAGAGGTGAGCACTCTGGGTTAAGCAAAGCACTAAAATTATCAGTACTGGTTGCTGTTTTCACCCATATTCTACATGACCTGTCTCCTTAGCATGATCTCCCCCTTAGCAGCAGCTGTAGAGGACAAGAAATCTGCATGATATGGATGTCTGGTTCTGAATGTCAATGTGATTCCCAGCTTGTACTTCATTTTTGATGTCTGGCCAACATCAAAGTTTAATGTTTGGCTCTGGCATTTGATCATGTGTTTCAGTCTCAGATTGAAGTGCAGAAATGAACATAGAATGATTAATATTCTCTAATACACTGTGTTATATAATGAAAATTTCATTTTCTCTTTCAAAATGCCATCTTTGCCTCCAGGAACGAATTATGGTTTGGTGTTTTTGATGTGATTATAAATATTAGCTCTTTTAATTAAAGATGTTAGTTCTTTTACTTGGTTACACGTAATAGCTTTTATGTCGTTCAACCTGTAAGTTCTTTTAGCTAGAAACATTAGACCTAGTAAATTGATGTTCCCTAACCAATGATTAGTCAATTTCATTTGTCTTTATTTATTAAATATTTAGCTGAAAATGAGTAGCTGTACGTGATCTTGGTGAGAATAGCACTTCTTTGACCATCTCTGTTATAGAAATATGGGAACGGAAGCAAATTTTGGAAACGTAAAGTGCTTCTGTATCCTTAGGAACATTCAAGACCGAAGTATGAGAACGTTATACTGAAGAAGGCAATGAAGAAGAGAAAAAAGAGAAAGAGGAACAGGAATGAGGTGAAGTTCCTTCTGCTCAATAAATAACGTAGCATAAGCACAGCTATTTTGTCAAGTTGACTGCAGTATGTGACCGACAGTGCAGAATCTACAGAAACATGTGGTTCAGCAGGACCTCGTGTGGGCAGACAATGTTCTTCTAAATTGTTTGCTCGACATAACTTTCGAAGACTATGATTCTATCTCAACCTTTTGTAAATCTCCCCTTCCAGCCGGAGAGAGGGGCTGAGGATGCTGCGGATGTGGGTCAGTGGAGGCGTGCTCTGAGTGCCATAGGTGGAGCAGCCCAGGTAATGCTGAGCATAGCTAATGGGCGCATCTGCTTGTAGCAGTGAAGGGCATTGAAGGATAAACCTTGACAGCAGAATGTGGCTGCAGGCTTATTGGAACACTGATAGCTGCACTCAACTTCCCGCTTATCTTCATCTTCTTGCTGCTGTGTTATTTAGCTGTAATTCAGTCTACACCAAAAAAGACAAGCTTTTCCCAGTATATTTAATATGATACGCCAGTCTTTTTCCAAAATTGTGAATTTTGAAGCATGTCTGGAAACCTTTTAATTACCTTTCTTGGTAAAACAAATCTTATCAGCATGATGCTAATAAATGGGTTCTCCCTTTTATTTCTCAATTTCTAATGTGATTAATGCAACGTTGCTGAATGATTTTAGTCTATGTCTCTAATATTTTTTAGGTTATGCTGATACACTCACAAAGCTATGAACGCAATTTTTGTCACCGTCTCTTGAAGGGAATGCTGAAAATTTAGTTCTAAGTGTAGTTCTCTGTCTTACCAAAATCAGACAGGAGTGGAGAAACTAAGGTGGACTGACTGGATGCCTGGGTACATTTTTAACATCGCCTCCATCTTATTCATGGTATGTGGTGAGCTGGCTCGTTTTTTTAGAATCTTTATTTTTGTTTACAAGCACAACGAAGTTTAATGCAGTCCCTTGGAAATGGAAAATGAACATGTTATTATGGATAGGTAGCACAGTGGTTAGGATTGCTACCTCATATCAAGAAGGTCCTGAGTTTGATCCCCAGGTCGGGCATTGGTCATTTCTGTGTTTCACTACGTCCATTGCAGTTACTGTGATGGATGGATGGATGTATCTATGGTACATTATACTGCAACTGCGAGAAGTTCCTCTGTGGTCCATATTGCACATGGAGATAAGATGTGTGTATTGCACAGAATTACACAGTGAGAGATTGGATGATTGGTGTTGCACAGTTACGCAGTGAGAGATTGGATGATTGGTGTTGCACAGAGTTACACAGTGAGAGATTGGATGATTGGTGTTGCACAGATTTACACAGTGAGAGATTGGATGATTGGTGTTGCACTGA
>JABFEB020000001.1:29363495-29376543 GCA_019775895.2 Stomatorhinus ivindoensis | reverse complement strand
TTTGGGGACCTGAGCACATCTATTATATATTCGGAGACCTGAGCACATTTATTATATATTTGGGGACCTGAGCACATATATTATATATTCGGAGACCTGAGCACATTTATTACATATTTGGGGACCTGAGCACATCTATTATATATTTGGGGACCTGAGCACATTTATTATATATTTGGGGACCTGAGCACATTTATCACTAACAAGAAAAGGTAAATACATACATTTTTAATGATTTATTTATCACACAGGTGTATATATTGTACAGCTCTTTCTAGCACCTTTGCACCATTTAACAGTTTGCCAAACTGTATTTCAAGCAAAATGTACAATGGTAATAAAGCTGATGTTTGCTGAATGGCAACACATCGACAACACATTGCTGTTGCCTCGAGTTTTGCAAGGCTGGGCCATTTGCATGTTCAGGGTTTTGAATGTCTGTTTGTCAGGGTTTTGAATATCCATTTCTGCACCGTAAGCCGCCACTGCTTTTGGCAGTACGTCCAGCCCACTTTACAATCACAGATGACTTGGTTTCCATGCTGATTAGACATGTTGCCCATTGAGCATCTTTGGGAAGCTCTGGTCCAGAGCACTAATATCAGACAGCTTCTCACCCAGAACATGCACAGTGGAACACCAATCCACAGGCCACAACCAACAGCCTGATGAACTCTAAGGAGATGTGTCGTGGTGCCGTGAGCAGAGGGCGCACACACCAGATAGTGTGGGGATTCCGTTCCATGAACCACCTTGTTTTTCAGGGTAACTGTGACTCGACAGATTAATGGCTCCATTTCAACCATCAGATTTTGAATTCTGAATTTCTTTTCAATAAAATAATTGAAATGGTAGAGTGCTGCATTTTTATTTTTGGTTAGCATATATATATATATACATATATATATATATATATATATACATATATATATATATATATACAATTTATTAAAATCTTAATAAAGATACAACATTGAAGGTCTTCATCTCTTGATATGATTACATTGGCAGATGATTAAAAATGCCAAGACTGTACATACAACATCTTTACAGTTCTGCCTTAAAAAGAATATATAATGTAAAATGGATACAAGATTTTACAATTTTAAAGTATGAAACCGGAAAATATTGTAATCGTTGGGAAAGCTTCGTCTTGACTTTTTCTGTGATAACTGGTTATTGCCAGCAGATTAATCAAGCATGTTATGAGTATTAGCAACCTACTAGCTACTACTAATACACTATGTTCACAGAATCTGTCCTGTTTCTTGTGGACAGCAGGACTGCTTGCCTGGTAACTCCGGATGCGCTCGTGTCTGATCTTCACGTTCCTTTGTGCTTTCGCTTCTCCACTGCAGTCATCCAGTTTGGCTTCGTCTCTCTCTTCGTCGCCTCCTTCCCCCTCGCCCCCCTTTTGGCTCTGCTCAACAACATCATCGAGATCCGCCTGGATGCCAAGAAGTTCATCACGGAGCTGCGTCGGCCCGACGCCATGAGAGCTAAAGACATAGGTAACTCTTACTCGCTTTACTTCGTTTAGCTTACTTGCTTAGTAACTTTGAAGTGTTACAGACTTCTAACGGACAGCTATTTTTACTGGCCGGCACAATCCTTAAAATGAAAACAAAAAGGTTAAGTTTTATGTTCCCATGGATAATAACAAATACAATTGCTGCTTCCATAACATGTGAAACAGAGCTCCAAACAACAAATAATAGATTCAATGTGAGTCTTTAAGGAAGAATGGACATCAAAAAATGTCTTCTATTGAGGTTTTCATGGGATGTAAAAACAGTCATTTAAAAATGGCCCCTGCTGACACGATGAAGCTCTTTCTTTAAACTCTCGTTCGTTTTCCTCGCTTTGTTGTTCTTTTTTCTTTGTCCTGCAGGTATCTGGTATAACATTATCAGTGGCATCGGCAAGTTCTCCGTCATTATCAATGTAAGTGACTCAAACTGACAGCACCTCACAGTGGAGAGAGTGAGACTGATAAGAACCAGCCTCCTCTCTACTGACTGAGGCTTGTCCCTACTCAATCCCTCCTTTTGCAGTGTGTGACGAACAATCTGCACAATTCTAGAAAGAATAAGTTATATCACTACTTATGCTATGGCTTCTTTCACAAGTAATAGTTACCCAGATTTTTTTTCTTTCTTGTTTATGTACCTGTAAGTTTTATCAGCTTAATTCAAAAGGATGTATGGAATTAAGGAAATAAAGTAAGCTATGAACAGCCTGTATGTTTGTGTTCAAAGCTTGGGTAATGGGGCAGACCTCACGGAAATGACATCTGTCTTAAAGCCATTCAAAGCAAATGTCTCTTGGCTGGTCAGCTGCTAAGATCCTTACAGTTTCTGTTAGCTTTATCAGTTCTAGGCTGCTGTTAACCTTTTCACAGGATGAGAGACCATCATTCATGCATGCGATGTGCGTTGACATAAAAATACTGACTTCTTGTTTAACTCATAGGTTTTGCCTTGTGTCCCTGTAATGGCAAAGGGTAATAATGTACCATATCCTTAAAATGAAAACAAAAAGGTAAAGTTTTATGTTCCCATGAATAATAACAAATACAATTGCTGCTTCCATAACATGTAAAACAGAGCTCCAAACAACAAACAATAGATTCAATGTGAGTCTTTAAGGAAGAATGGACATCAAAAATGTCTTCTATTGAGGTTTTCATGGGACGTAAAAACAGTCATTTAAAAATGGCCCCTGCTGACACGATGAAGCTCATTCTTTATGTACCATATCCATTCACTCATACATGTGAGGTGATCTTCACACTCTTAGATTGGATAAGACCGGCTGGAGGGTCAGCACAAGGTCAGTCCATCATTTGCTATACACATGACCTTAAAGAAACTAGTTTCATTTATTATCATATATAATCCTAATCCCGTCCTGAGGAACCCGCAGCCGTTCCACATTTTTACTCCTGTTGAGCTCCCTGTCAGTCGGTCCACATTTTCACAAAAACGTGGACTGTCTTGTGTGTCCCCAAGGCCTGGATTGGGCAACACTGATTTATTCACACACAATGTTATCCATGGGGCTCAAATATATTTCACAATTCAAAAGATCATTACTATATGATTAATATTTATGTTCATTTCATGTTATCTTAATTATATTACAAACTGCACACAAGCATCATTATTGAGAAATAGCAGTCGTAAACCCATCTGTTGCTGAGATTGAATTAGGATCCAGTCCAGACCTGTCTTTCGACGGCTGTTAATGATGCGCTATGATGGCTGGCTGCCTGTGGGAGAAGCTCTCCTTCATGACAGATATAGTGCAGCCTTAGCTGATCCCGTCATGTGTCTGGCTCTCCGCAGGCCTTTGTCATCTCCTTCACGTCAGACTTCATCCCACGCCTCGTCTACCAGTACATGTACAGTGATACTGGCACCATGCATGGCTTCATTAACCACACCCTGTCCTACTTTAATGTCAGTGACCTCAAGCCTGGGACAGATCCCAGCTACCACCAGCAAAACATCATGATATGCAGGTAAGGCCACTCACAGTATGAAGAAAAGACAGGAAAAGACAGAAGATGAGATGAGATGAAGTCTCACAGGCTCTCAATAATGACACAAGATTTGATGGATCCAGGTGAAGGACACTCAATCCACTACTTAAGTAAGATAAGCTTGTTTTGTATAATAAATGCTTCTGAGTCTTGCCGAACATTGCTATAAAAGGGTTTGGTTCAATTCATCGCAAACGATAATGAAAGACATGAAATTCCCAAAGTCACAATGTACAGGAATTCAACAAATGAATTTAGTCTTGATCCACAAAAGCACTCCAGTATGTTGGAGGCTCTAAAGGAATGTTCTAGGAGCAGCATCTGATCATCTAACACCTGTGACCCAGGCAGAATCTGACTTTCCTTTAAGCTGTCACTCTCAGTTTAGCGCTGAACTGATACGTAATTGATGCTTAAATCGCCATTGGCTTAAATAGGGTATAGGTGCCTGTCCTGGTCAAGACCATAAAATGCCACTATTGCCCCAACAATTAGCATAAATAAATGAATCAATAGGTCAAATCTCTGACTTGAGCATGGAATTGTGTTATAGAGAGAATGTTTTATTTCTCGAAAACTGACTTGGATTGGGATGTTGTCTATAGATTTTATGGCAGTGGAAGTTCACAGCCTCTGTCGATTTGCCATTTGTTGGGCTGTGAGAGATAGCCTGTGCTGGCTTACAGGATCTGATTGCTTTCTGGCTCATGCATCTCAACACCTTCACTCTTGGATTTGCAGGTACAAGGACTTCAGGGAGCCACCCTGGTCCCCAGAAGCCTACCAGCTATCCAAACACTACTGGACCATCCTGGCCATCCGCCTTGCCTTTGTCATCTTCTTCCAGGTATTTCTAAGCAGGACACTTCACATCTTCATTCAATCTAGTCTAGTCTAGCTTATAAATGTGTCAAATGCTGCACATTCACCTTATGATTAAAATTTCCAACCAATTAATTCAACCAATGTCCAGGATTCCAATGTTATAAATCTCATCCAGTGAATGAACTAACCAACTTTGAATCCATTGGTCCAAGACTTAGATTCCATCTGGTCTGATTAGCATTTACACATTACAATAGCATGGGATACAATAAACAGGATGTACAGTGTAGTGTCAGTTTATTTCTAGATAGAGAATCTAATGATCTATGTATTTGTCTGTGAACAGAATCTAGTGATGTTCCTGAGTGTGCTGGTGGACTGGCTCATTCTTGATGTACCCAAGGATATCAGCGAGCAACTTAGGAAGGAGAAGTCACTGATGGTGGACGTCTTCATGCAAGAAGAGAAAGAAAAGCTGAAACTCATCCATAGTCTATTTCTCAAAGGAGCTGGAGCCAAAAGCCAGTGCGAGGTCTTGCAAGGTCACCAGCGCCCTGTGCGGACAGGGAAGCCTCAGAGACGTGGTCGTGCAGCCAGTTTCAGCCAGTTCAACAGAGAGCCATCCCCCATTGATAAAGTGATGGACCAAGAGGTTTGAGGGACAGCAGCCATGGAACGGAGGACACTGCAGTTCTGTGGATGCACAATCTACCATGGTCAACATGAGTGGATGCGCCAGTGGTGTTAGGCTGCCATGGCAGCACAAGGCCTTCCTTACCCTGGACCAAAACCGGCACGAAGTCAATCATCTGTGTCTTCATCTCTTTTTTGCCTGAAATTATTTAAAGTCAGAGTTGGGTTTCAGTCTATGATGGTTGTACCTATTCCTTTCCCAGTTAAAGACTAGATTTTTTTCTGGGGAAATGGTGCAGAACCAGATGGACATTTTGGCTATGGAGGAACAGGGGCAATTTTTTTAAGCATGAGATTAAGATGCTTAAATCAGAATTTTTATTCTGGAGTAGTACCACCAACTAGATACCTTGGATGGAAAGAGGGGAATCAAAATGTATTTTCTCCCCATTCACTGACTGTCACAGCTCTTCTACCTGACAGAAAATTAGATTTTTAGAAAAAACACAACCTAAGCATCATAATCAAATATTATCATGCAGAGCTTTTCATATACGAATTCTGCCACTTCACGTGGACTCCTTTGTTTGGAAGCAAATTGCATGTGCTGACCTAATTCAAGGACATTACTTAATCACAGTCTTTTATAAATATTTATAACGGCTACTTTTTCATAGTACAAATGTTGACATTTGAACTCTTGGAAAGTCTGTACCAGTGCGTTCAATACCATGGAAATAAGCATTACCTGTGTTAAGCACCGGAAAGTGGATGTGTTCAGAAAGACCCTTCAGGACTGTCAAGGAATTAATAATCAAACATCATGTTTGAAAATATATTATTTCAGAATGACTCCTGTGACCACAATGTTAATGCTAAGTGTGCCAGTATGTTGCATTCACAGCATCTAATGCACAAATATGCTAACGTTAGCATGTTTACGTTATCGGCTATCGAGTGAGCGTGTTTCCTGAAATGAGCAAATGCTGTGATAGCTCTTGAAGAGCTATATAGAATTATATAGTAAAATTAAATAGAATTTCGATATTTTTAAAGTAACAAAAATGCCAATTTTTTTTTGCTCTTTTGAATTTGGTTGAGGTGGGGAAATATGTATGTGGAAACCAAGATAGAATGATGTTGTTTATGGCTGTTTATGTGTAATAGTTGTGCCTTTGTGTTGTCATTTCCACTGGCACAGTAGGGTAGGAAGTGCAAAGTGGCAGCTGGTATGATTCTGCTGTGAATAATATGAATAATGGCTTTCTGGGTATAGCTGTTTACTCCAGATGTCTTAAAAAGCCCAAATTCTCAGGCTTAAACCTCAGCTTAGATCTGGTCTAACTTGTAATCTGAATTTCTGCCTTGCCAGATAATACGGAAAGCTGTTTCATGCTTGTTCTTTATAGAGCTGCATTTGGAATGTTTCTTAAAAGCAGGTTTGAGACAATGTCATTATGCTGCTTGAACCAAGTGCGATATATATTTATATAGACATAGATTTACAGACATGTGCAGAGACGTGCGGCCACATGTCTGTCTCTCTGCCTCCACGGCATTCAGACCTGCAGTACTGGTGATGCCCGTTTCTCTCTGTCTCCAGTGAACAAATATGCAGTTAATAAGGGTGCACTTTCCCCTTTCGGTGACATTGATGGTCTGAGGCCAGGAATCAAAACATATATTGTTGAGACACGCACATTACTCACTAGGAGAAGCTCTCTGGGAATGAGTTTTGAGGATTTAATGGGTGAGCGACAAGCCTGCCTCTGCTTGGCCAATGACATTGCCTGCCTCTGCTAGGCTGATGACATCGCTAGAGTGACAGGTCAGTCCATTGACCTTTCTGGAAGGAATACACCTGAGTTTCAGACATATAAGTTTAGGGGAGTTTATAACAAATATGAGATGACATTCCAAGACATCCAAAACGGTCAATCCGTGGATGTAGATAGCTGTGAGATACAAATAACCAGTGCCGTCCATGAAACTGTACTGAAACTGTCTAGTGGCCAACTCTACAGCAGTCATTCATTTGATGAGGATGTTATATAACAGATTGTTGCTAAACAAGCTAAGCTAATGGAGAAATATCGCTATTTATTCCAGTTTTAAACATGGCAGGAATTAGTGGATGTCTGGAAGATACCAAAACAGGACAAAAATGGCAAATATCTAAACTTGTGGGCACTGTATATGTATAAACAGATTATGAAATATTTCTATATGCTCCACAGCTTGGGTTAGGAATAAAGAATTCATTATTGTAGTTTTTATTAGTATTTAACGATTTACTGACTTGGGGTGTATTACCTGTTGTGCAATGATCCCCATGAATTGAAACATTGCGATAATCTTACAATAATATCAATTATATATATAGACTTTCAAAAGCTCATTGCGGTTTGTGCATGTGCTGATGATTGTGACTTATCAATGTAGGTGAAAGTGTAATACTGTGGCCTTACACCTGCAGGCGTATAGGCGTGATTCCTGACCATGTGTCTGTTTGTGTAGAGCTTGCATGTTCGCTCGGGGTCACAAAATACAGCAAATGGTTCAAGAAGCATAATTTTGTCCATCACTACTTACTGGTATCTCTAAATTTCATGTAAATGTATGTGTGAATGGGCCCTGCGATCAGGGCCGGACTGGCTATCTGACAAACTGGGAATCTCGGGGGACCCTGGGGCAATTTTTAACCCCAGTCGTGCACTGCCTACAATGGCCTGGCATCCGGTCCTGGGTGTATCCCTGCATTATGCCCTGTGCTGCCTGAGACGGGCTCTGCCTGGGTTGTTTTGGTTGGAAAATGGATTGAGGGATGGATGGATCTAATGGGATTTGGATGTTGAAACTATGCAGCACCACTTATTTTAATATTATTTCTGTATCACAGTTATTACTGCATAACCTCAGCCTGGGTTCCAATTGAAAAGGAAAATAAATTCAACTTGGTTTGGCCTCGTTTGGCCTCTATGCATCTTATATTGCCTTAAATGATCCCTTCTCTGTTTAAAATAACTGTCGGTTGTTTTGTGGTTAGAAGCTTAAATTTTAAATATACATAAAAATTCTAGGACAGTTATAAAATACGATGCATGATACAGAGAAGACAGTCTGACTGGTAATTACAGTTTAGTTGAGAGTACAGACAATAACAAACAAATTTGGCAGTTAATAGTAAAGGGTTTGTTTTTGCAGACTAATTACATGGATGGGTGATGGCGTCTGGGTGTACATAACTTGACCACTCTGCCAATATGCATGGTGGTGTAACAGATGCTCCAAAGGGTTTAATTGCAGGCGTTTTCTATCAAACAGTGAACTTAGTCATCTGCTGCGATTTTAAACCAGGAAAATGTAAAGCTAAGGTAATGTAATAAGAAGATATGGATACTATGCAGGAATGTGTTTGAATATTTTTGAAGTACTTATGGTGTAAATCAATATTGGTGAGTTCTTCACATATCAATGTTTTTGCAAATGCACAGAACATAAACCTGGAGAAGTTGTGCACTTACAGTGCACTTTTAAAACACTTGTGATCTGATCATTAAATGATTTCAGTCAACAATAATTCATGGTCCTAAAACTGTTACTGTACATGCAAATAGGGCATAAATCTCTTTATTCTCCATAAAAGTTGAATGAGGTTCAGCAAAAATTAAACAAAGTCTATAGTGCAGAATTTTCATCCACATTATGCAGCGAAGAATAGATCTGCTGGTATAGATAATAATGGAGAGATTTGGATAAGCTCCTTAGGAGTGTGGTGTAAGCAGATTCTTCTATGTTACCTTTAGTTGACCATTCGATTTGCAATGCAATAAACGTTTGAAAGTTAAAACCAATTGTACCTGTAGGTGTCCAAGAGCTATACATTGAGGATTTTGAAAAGAAAAATCACTGTGCTATGGAGAATCTCATTACTGCTGTGGTTATTGCTGCCTTCATCACAGAACTATTTTCCTGTCACTTAGGAGAAATTTGATAATTTGTCTATTGAAGAAACCGTTCCCACGGATAAACATATTGCGTATTCCATCCCCACAATGATCCGCACTGCATGCGGCTGACGGCAGCCAAAATCTGCAGCCCCCCCCCCCCACTACAGTTCCTCCTAAGATCAACTCAACAACCATGTGCACCATAAGTGCACAACTTCATACTGCACGATGCCAGAATTAATAATGATAATAATAATTCTGGGGGAAGTAATGGTAGGAAAGGATAATACACTGGAGAAATGCCCACTGGTTACGCAAATCCCCAAACCTAATTCTGATCACACCTTAAATATTAACCTTAAAAAGGAAATGGCAAACTTACATTGGTAACCCCTCTTAAGAGAGAACATAAGAACAAAAGAAATGTACAAGCTTGTTTGGGGAGAACTTAACTAATATCTCAGAGTTGTTAAAATCTTACCTAGCTCTGATTTAAAGGAACCCAGGGTTTTAGCTTGCGCTACACTAGCAGGAAGACTATTCCACACTCTAACTACACGCTGTGTGAAGAAGTGCTTCCTCAAATTTGTTTTAAAATGTTCTCCTGCTAGAGTGATCATGTGGCCAAATAGCATGTCGATGGCTAGACAAGGCACCTTGAGACAGATTTCCCCTGAATAGTACAGTGTCAAAGCTAATTGCGTTACCCATCCTGATATCCTCTGCATCTGTTTCGGCTGGTTTCCACAGCCTACTCTGGTGTGACTGCTACCTGACTCCCCCCTCCCATTTGGGGGACACCGGACTCTCTTAATCATATCAATCACTATACATTAATAATGAATATTATATGATAATAAGAAACATTTTTTTACTTGTTTTTAACTGAATCATTTAATTTTTCATTACAGCCATCAGCACCACTGTAGCCACAGTCATGGCTGATATTATCAGCACCCCTGGAACTTTTCCAGAAAATTGTTGCAATTAGAAATGTTTCGGTATACACATGTTTATTCCCTTTATGTGCATTGGATCAACACAAAAAGAAAAAAAGCCAAATG
Organism: Stomatorhinus ivindoensis; assembly: GCA_019775895.2. Lineage (NCBI taxonomy): Eukaryota > Metazoa > Chordata > Actinopteri > Osteoglossiformes > Mormyridae > Stomatorhinus > Stomatorhinus ivindoensis. The sequence goes on along the minus strand of JABFEB020000001.1, from coordinate 29,366,527 downwards.
TGACATCATTTCACGCAGAACTCCAAAAATGGGCTGGGCAAAATTACTGGCACCTTTTCAAAATCGTGTCTGTGTGCCACACTAAGGATGGAGAACAGAAAGAAGAGCAGAGAATTGTCTGAGGACTTCAGAACAAAAATTGTGGAAAAATACCAACAATCTGAAGGCTACAAGTCCATCTCCAGAGATCTTCATGTTCAAGAAGTTCACAATGCATGGAACTGTAGCTAATCTCCCTGGCCATGGACAGAAGAGAAAAATTGATAGAGAACTGAAACAAAGGATAGTTCGAATGGTAGATAAACAGCCCCAATCATCTTCTAAACAAATTCAAGCTGTTCTGCAGACTCAGGGTGCAACAGTGTCAGCTTGAACTATCTGTCGACATTTGAACAAAATGAAACGCTATGGCAGGAGACCCAGGAGGACCCACTGCTGACACAGAAACAAAGCCAGACTGGGGTTTGCCAAAATGTACTTGAGGAAGCCAAAATCCTTTTGGGAGAAGGTCTTGTGGACAGATGAGACCAAGGTACAGCTTTTTGGTAAAGCTCATCATTCTACTGTTTACAGAAAACAGAATGAGGCCCACAAAGAAAAGATCACAGTACCTACAGTCAAACATGGTGGAGGTTCTAAGATGTTTTGGGGATGTTTCACTGCCTCTGGTACTGGAGGCCTTGACTGTGTGCAAGGCATCATGAAATCTGAAGACCACCAAAACATTTTGGGGCGCAATGTAGGGAGAGTTCTGAAGTGGCCAGCAATGAGTCCGGATTTAAATCCGATTGAACACTTATGGAGAGATCTCAACATTTCTGTTGGCACCCTTCAAATCTGAGAGACCTTTAGCAGTTTGCAAAAAAAGAGTGGTGGAAAATTCCAGTTGAGAGGTGTAACAATCTTGTTAATGGTTATAGGAAGCAGTTGATTTCAGTTATTTTTTCCAAAGGGCGGGCAACCAAACATTAAGTTGAGGGTGCCAATAATTTTGTCTGGCCCAGTGTTTGCGTTTCGTATGAAATGATGTCAAATTTGGCTTTTTTCTGTTTTTTTTTGTGTTGTTCCAATGCACATAAAGGAACTAAACATGTGTATACCAAGACATTTGTAACAATTTTCTGGGAGAAATGGTGCATTTTTTGGGAAAATTCCAGGGGTGCCGATAATTTCGGCTTGTTTCAGTGCATATCTGAGACATCGCAGTTAAAAACATTGTGTGACAACTTTTCAACACCCCATACCACACATGGAGGAAGAGCACACCCAGAATCCCGGGCTCTTTGATGGTAATAAAAAATACTTTAATGAAATACATTTTTGTCAATCGTAAAGTAGTAAAATATCAGCATTTTCCTCAAGGAATTAAACTGCTATACCCTGGAAGAGAAAGCAAGGATTTCAGAAAGGGAGCAGGGAACTGGGAATGGGACAAGTGGACAGGATGACATACTGTACTATATGCTGAGGTGTCCGGTTATTTGGGGTCAAGTGTTTGTTGAGGTGACACTGGCTTTCTGGCACTATTAGAACTGACTAGATTTTAGCTTCTGTCAGATAAAAATTTTAATAAATAAAATACAAAGGCAGACCTTATAGTTATATAAACATATATAAATATACAACATGCAGTTTAAGTTAAGTAATAAGTTATATTCCCGCTTGTCCAGGCCACACCAACCCATGTCATACGCGACGGTGTTTGCGCGATAGCGCACACACACAGGAAGTATCTATGCGTATCCAGCGCCATCCCACCGAGGTCTGATCTGAGGTCAGCGCACGAACGAACGTCTGCGTCGTCTTGCACTGCGAGTTCCAGTGCCTGTCGTCGATGCCGCGGCAGCCCCCTCGAGTCGGCCTGGCTTTGCGGCACCGCGTCTCGTAGAAGTACTGCCTGACGTCGGCGTTGCCGGACCGCACGGCGCTCAAGACGGCGACGTGCCGCCCGTGGATGTCCACGGCGCTGCTCTTGTTCGTCACCCATTGGCTCTCGCTGTCGCACACGGAGTACTCCCCGTGGGAGGTCCGGTGCTCAGACTGCCGCTTCCTCCGCGTCCGATTGGGTGCGCGTGAACTGGCCGTGAAGTCGTCCATGAGGTATGGGGGCGGTGGCTGCAGGGGGGCCCGCATGCTTAGCAGGACGCGGGGGGAGTTGTAGCCTTTGTGCTGGAGCACTTCCCAGCCAACATCCTGCACCGGTTGGTAGATCGATGGTGCTTCCTGCAAGTAATCCAAGTCCTCTGACAGGCGGTCAGTAGGTGGCGTAGTAGAGTTGAGTACCTCTTCCTCACTGTCAGGGTTGTGTCGGGCCCTCCCCCTGTCGATTTCGGCCTGTAGCAGCTGGAATATCAAGGAGCTCACTGGATCGGGATTGGCCGTATGTCGACCTGGAGGCGGGGCCTGGATGCCACACATGTATGCCAGGAACATGATGTATATCAAGAGGGACATCACAACATTCACCTGCAGGATCTGGGAAAGGAACAATGCACAGTCACCGAAGAGGATCTGCGGCAGTGCGAGAGGCAGCATTTCAATGAATTATTATGCACATCTGCGCCTGTAGCACTAGTGCTTGAGGAATGACATGGAGGAGGCAGAGGGTGGCTCTGTGGGTTTGGACTCGGTGCCTGTAATTGGAAAGTCGTTGATTCAGTTTCCTTGGCTGGCAGAGTGATTACACCATTGGGCCCTTGAGCAAGGCCTTTAGCCATAACTGTACCAGGAACAATGGCTGACCCTGCTCTCCGTTTCTCATTTGTATATCACTTCGGACAAGAGCACCTTCGGAATAAGTACATGTAAATCATGGCTGAAGTTTGACAGCTCAAATGGAAGTATTTAGTTAAATCTAAACTGTTGTTCGACATTTATTGGGAAAGCAATGTGGGATTAATTAAAAGGCTTTCTGGTTGGAATTCACTTAGGAAGAGTGATTGAAGATGCAGTGCAGTTGCTTCTCTGTAGGCTACACTTTGGCTTATCAGGCTTATCAGCTGGCAAACGGAAACAAACATTGCTGTGCCTGT
>JABFEB020000001.1:29314474-29329981 GCA_019775895.2 Stomatorhinus ivindoensis | reverse complement strand
AGCTGGTTGTAGACTGTGCGTTCAAGGATTTTTGAAAGGAAGGAAAGAAGCGATACTGGTCGGTAGTTGCACGTGTCGGAGGAATTTAGAGTGGGTTTTTTCAAGATGGGAATGACCCTGGCAATTTTGAATGCTGTCGGTACATGACCAGAAGTGATTCTGAGGGGTACGGATACCGTAGCAGATTCGGGGGCTCGGAACTCTATCATTGCCTGCTTGGCAAAATCTACAGAGCCCTGATAGTCATTTAAGCCAATTTTGATACATCTGTCCAATTACCATTCAACGGCGATAAACAGCTTAACACTAAAGTCAGTGATAGCCCTCAGTGATAGCCCTCTTGATGGTCAACAGGAGGTGCAACAGACTGACAGAAGATACGCAGGTAAGATATTCATCCACTGATGACACTTATTTGACATATGCTGGAGGACAACTAATATGGTGAGTGGACACTATTGTTTGAATTGTTTCAGTTTTCTGGACAGTTTTTGATGAGGGTTGGGGGAGGTAGAGGGTTATTGGGTAGGAACTAGCCAGAAAGAAAGAAATAAAAAAAGAAAAACCTTTACATTATTAGGTTGTGTGACTCCCATATGTCAAGCTCTCTGCTATACCCTTGACTGTCGGACGACAATAGGGAACTTAGGGGCGAATATTTTAGGAATTTCGAGTGGTGCCAAAACTGCTGAGAGCTATTGCAGGTCGCTGGGCATCAGGACCATGGTTATCAGAGCCTGATGAGTCGCTGACATCTTTGTCTCTGGGGAAAAATGGCAAAAGAGATTTTTATTTTCTATATTATACTCGGCTATTCATCAGAATTGCTAACTTCGGTCAGCTAGCTGGCGTAACATTTTCAACTCGACACGAATCTGCACACACATGCACACGTATGTACATGCATGTAGGTTTTGTTACCTTGTAAGTAGTCTGTAGGGTTTGCAAACTACTCCATCGCTACGGACGCAGCTAATTTTAGGTTTATAGTGGAATAATATAGCATGGCAAATAATAATGTATTGTGTGAGAATCTGAAAGCTGAAATGTCACGCCACATGCGTGAGAGCTGGCAGCCATAGCTGCATTCATTCTGAGTTGGACTGAAATACAAAATCGTTTTTTAAAATGACAGCACAAAATATAAACACAGTATGAAGAAGAGTATGAATTATCTGAAAATTGATCTTTTAATTAATAGCAATTAACGTGTCTGCATTGCTAGTATTTCTGCTTTCCAAACGTTTTCATACTAAACCTCTACGCTACGAATAAAAGCATAACTCATAGTCCAAGAGCTAAAATATTATTGCCATGTTTATGTGATTTGTTTCAGAAATGACCTATAATTAATCACCGTGATGATTAAACCGTCACAAATGTAAAGCAATACGAACACATGAGGTTTTGTGTCTGGCGCTTTAAAATTCATCATGGGGTGTCAGTGGCACGGTCGTTTTCTAAACGGGGTGTAGTGAGAAGCGTACAATCGGCATTTAAAAATGTAAAAAAAAATATTTTGAACCTTGGAATATAAAACAACAGCATGCAGTTTGTAAACATCCATCCGACTTGTAATTACAGACACAAGTTATCCTGCACTGAAAGACCACCGCGCACACTGCGGCACATCAGCGGCCGCTGGCCGGAATCATCTTCCGGGTTCGCGGCGTCGGAAACGCTGCGTCTCCGCAAGGCGGATCCCCCGCAGTGCATTCTCTAAAACTTTGTTTTAAGGACGTAAACTTTCTATACTGTGTTATGTATATGACTCCGTTAATTAAGACCGTATTAGCATAAACATCGGACTTTTCTGGGGGGGAGGTATAGATGCATGAAAGGCGTGGCACCAGATGATACAGAAAAGGACCATTTTTAGGTGAAAAGTTCGCCGAGCGGCTGTAACGCTGCACAAATATAATTGTTGAAAGAAGTTGCTGCAGCGACCTGCGATTCGACCTGGAAATGGGGGATAGAGACTTGATGTGGGCTTTGAAAAACGGTGACATGGAGGAAGTAAAGAAGTTACTTGTGAAGGTAAGACGATGTAGTAAATGTGAATATGAAGGTAGAGGGTTTTTTTAAAGATGGGCATTGAAAACGAACATCTAAAATGGTTATCTTGTATCACTGACAATCTAGAGTAGTAACCAGCAAATGTGACACGCCCTTGTCCGAATTCAGCATGCCCATCTTTAATTGTTCTCAAGCGATTAATGCGTTGTGCCTTTTTTTTAAAGTGGCATCTTTTTGTTGACTATCAAAGCACATTGAGCCGGTTTAAGTGTTTGTTCACATTTTACACTGCTGGTTTGCGAGCAATCTTGGATTGCTAAATTTACATAGGAAGCCTGGCCATCTGTAATGAAGTATCGCAGAAGCAAATCGAGAGGATTGTCCTAAATAGCCCACGTATATGCTGTGCCTTGCACGATGAAGCGTGCAAGATGAAATGGCTTGGACTGGCAAGTACGTGAGTCATGCACCACTGGCAAAGCCATACAGTCCGTAAAGGCCAAATATATATATATGTGTGTGTGTGTGTGTGTGTGTATTTTGACATGTTTAGAGTCATTCCACTGGCTTCACCTCAATTGTATGAGAATAATGCCCGCATGACTATTTAAACACAATGTCAATGCAAAGCACCTGGTTGAAGGGTTGAAGGTAGTGTGTATATTTCCTGGTATGTACCCTTCCGGATATGTCACATAAAGTGTAATGGAAACACAAATGGTAACAAGCCAGCAGTTATTGCAAGCTAAAGTCCGAATTTATTTGTGTGACTCCATCGCATCACAGTCAGAAGTGAAGTGCATGACTACCATGTTCTGTTTCTGCTTTACACTCTTACGCTGCTACACAGTTAGTCCAGCTTAAGAAGGAAGTTGAACTCTTGGACATTGTCTGCATGACTTGCACAAACAAAGGAAGTTTCTGAAATTTTGGATTTTATTGTCTGTTTGCATGATTCCTCTAACTTCTGTTTCTAGTATGTGATGACGAAAGTGTGCAGCTGTCAGTACTGGTGTGATCCCTACATCTCTGATCTTGCATACAACGCCCAAGTCTTATAATGAGGATTGTGGGACCATTGACCATTGTGTTGTTATGTTGGGCGTATTGTCTGATGCCATTTATAACTGCTGCTGAAATCTTGCTTTGTGGGATTATTAATGTTCATCTTGCGTATCTGTCCCTCATTTTACCAGAAACATCCACGCCACATTCTGCCCTGAGGAGGCCTTGTTCCCACATTAATGTTGTGTGGTGGCACAACTCGCCATCTCTAAGAGTCCTGTCACGACTTGCTCTCATTCTTTGCTGATATTGTCATTTTCACTTTTTACTGTCAACAGTTCATCTTCTGTGCTGTTGCTGTCTTCTTGTGCAATGAATCAGTTTTTCAGTTGACGGTAGCTGAGCTTCATCTCCACACATTTCTTGTTTCCAATGTTGTCTGGTCCAGGACTTTCTAACTTGTGCTCCAGGTGTGTATTTCTGGAAGTACCAACCCCCCTGTGTGTCTTCTGGCAGGATGAGGACATCAACCGGACGCTTGAAGGGGGGCGGAAGCCCCTGCACTATGCTACCGACTGTGGGCAGGATGAGATGGTGACCTTCCTTCTGTCCCGGGGGGCAGATGTCAATGTGAGACCTCTGTGGAGTGGTGCAACAAGGCTGTGTCACAGTCCAGTTTGTGTGACTGCATTCCCAGAAAAAGTGCAAAAATTTGTATCCTTACTTGTCGCTGGGGCTGTACCCTCAAGGATCTGTCAGTTGTACCCGTAGCTGTAGGTGATTTTGCCTTTTACTGTACAGAAATGGACTTGGAGGAACATTTCTGTACCATTGATGGTACATTAATGCTATTTGTACCTATTTGTATGGACTCATGAGGAACATCCCATTCTGTACCTTAAAAGGTGCAATTTCAAGGGTACAGCCCCAGTGACAAGAAAAAGTAAACATTTTTGCCTTTTTTTCTGAGAATGAGGTTCTATCTACCAAACCTTACTTTTATTTATTTAGCAGAGACTTTTGTCCAAATATCTATACAAATCAGGAAAGCTTGGGTTGAAAGAGCAGGGTGATGAAATACATTTCAAATCATAGTATAAATATGGATGTAAAACCCTTCAAAGGCTTCAATTGGATAATCATAATGTAACATTTATAGCAGAATGTATGTGGTAATTAAATTTAGCTTGACTGATTTTGTTTTTCATTATTTTGTGAGGTGAAGTTCTGTTTGGTTGTAAGGGGCTATATAGCCTGCCTGCCATGGTTGTCCTACTATAATAATTTTGTGTAACGCAGGGCATAGTACTGTGGTCCTTGTTAGGTCCTCATAACCCAGTTTTCAACCTATATAGCCTGCCTGAGCGGTGCTTAGCGTCCATTAAATGGATAAGTGCCAGTAAAATTAGAAACTGTGCTATGAACTACATATTTAAAAAGAAATTCTTCAAGTAATTGTGGTGTCGGCTACTGCAGATTCTAATAGTATATCAAGGGGAAAGCATGTAGGTAATTAAATGGTGGTATTCTCATTTATTACTGGGAGAATAACTGCCATTTTAACAAAGTTAGTGTATGTAAGTTAGGACTAGGTGACTCCATAGGACCTAGATTTTTCACATTCTTTTCCAGGCATGCACTTTATCATGTGGTAGTTGGCCAACAGAACCAGTCTGTATGTCGCAACAGGTGACTTCACTGAGCTCAGATTGTTTTTTAAATATTTGGTAAAATGAAGGGTATTAGAGGTTGGCTAAGGATTAATACGCCCCCTGAATACATTTTTACCCCCCAGTTTTGACATTACATGTCTGTGTTTCTTCTTTGTTGGTGACAGTGCTTGTGAGGATCAACACTGTATGGTGGCTCTGGCTGCACAGTGGGAATGACGACTGCTGAGTGTCCAGTGCATGTCCTGACAGGAAATTTAGCTTTTTTTGCGAGTTATTCCCTATAGATGTTGAAGAAAGTGGGACTCCTGCAGGTCAGTAATGAACACTCTCACTCTCTCTCTTTCTCTCTCTCACTCCCTCCCTCCCTCAGGCTCCAGATAAACATGGCATCACCCCTCTGCTTTCTGCCACATACGAGGGCCACGTCTCCTGTGTCAGAATCCTGCTTGAGAAGGTAGGCCAGCCCTAGCTGTGCTTCCATAGCTATGAAGGAAAGTGTCATTGTAGTTCACATATTCAGTAATGCTCATAATTATTGTGGCAGGAACCTTAAGTCATGAAATGATACGGCAGCATTAGTCGTTTCTAGGATGCTGGTCCTGATAGCCCACTGCCTATTCCAGCCAAGCTCTTCATTGATTGGTGCTAATTCAGCTGTTGGATGAAAGTGTTCACATCAGGTTAAGCAGTATACATTGATTCAGTCCTGTTTCTGTTGCTCTTGCAGTAGCTAGCAAAATCAGATAAAATTTTCACGAATGTAAGCCAATTTCAATATGAAATTACTCCATTGTACAGCAGAGGACAAATATTTTTTAAGAAATTGTTTCTGATATTTAATTTTTGGCATTTATTGTTTCACGAACACAAAAATTGCTGGAAAAAAAGTTAATTCCATGAAGTACAGTTTATTGCATCTTTATTTCATAAAAGCAGCATGCCCGACAGACCTTCAGCAGAATCTGCGTCGGTTAACTTTTCATCTGCATGCCTTTGAAAATCTTTGAGTTAAGCTATTCAGATATAACCTTTCTGCTATTTGTACAACTTCCTATGCCTTCTAATTATTGTTGTATAAAGATTTTTTTTTCTTCAAATGGAGGATTTCCATTATTTAAATTTGATGCATTTGTGCAGAGTACAGTAAGGATCTGATCTGCGAGTAACTTTTGGGAGGAACAACTGATCTGTAGTTTAGCCCCCTCCAAGAAATGCATTCTTCTGTCCTCATTTTCACAAACCACTGATTTCCTGTTTCAGTATTACACCATATGTAGTATATCCTTCTTTGCTGTTCTCTTTTTGCGTGACAGTTGTCATGTTCTTGACCACTGCATTTACTTGTGCAACTTTTGATATGAGCACAGCTCTCTCTTGCGTATTACCCCGAATTGCATTGATAAAGTAATTGAAATGCTCTGGGGACACAGCTCACGCTGCGAGTGATGTTTCCTGGCTTGAGATGAGCTTATCTCGTGCTGTAGGCCTCTTGATTCCTTCATGCAGCCTACTTCAGGCCTCCGGCCGGGCGCCCCTTCACCTCCTTCTGTATCTGTGAGACGGCTGCGTGAGGCTCACCTGCCTGCAGATGCCTGTCCTGTCGCGCCTCCTCTTTGGTGGTCTGTGTATTGAGGCCTCATGGACTCGCTTGTCCGTGCTGCAGGGAGCTGACAGAAAGCAGAAAGGACCTGATGGACTCAGCGCCTTCGAAGCTGCAGAGAGCGATGCTATCAAAGCTCTCCTCAAGTGAGACGGGCCTTCAGACCATCGCCGGCCGTTTCTCCACATCCTGCCTCGTCTAGTTCAGTGGTTACGCTTCTTATTTTTTTGCATGGTGAGGGGGGGGGGGTTTGCTCTGACATGTTCTGGTTTTTAGTAATTGTTAAATGACTCGATGAAATTTCTCAAAAAAATGTGCCAAAGGCTGAAGCACCTACCTGGACTCTCAGTTCCATGTGGAAACGCACTTTCTTTTTGGCTGTAATAATGATCTATAACATTTTACTCTTTCTTCTAAAAGAACAATAATGGTGCAGTTAGTGTGTTTTTATAATTGAAATGAATTTGGTTTGTGCTACATTGTTGATAGATGATGAATTATAGGAAAAATGTGTCTCTGGGCCTTGGACTTACTGTCAGTTGGAGTGCAGCAAGGATAGAGTCCTGCTTCTACCATTTCCATGACTGAATGAATGGATGGATGGATGGATGAATGAATGGATGAATGAATGAACAAATATTTTTTCCTATGCCATCTGATCCAGTTTATCCCAGATTGTGAAGACTCCATATAGCCAAATCAGTGCCCAAACATAACCAAACGATGAAATGTGAACATATCATGGTTGCACTGAACATCAGTAATGCACAGGACGTATATTGAGTATTGTTCCTTGGCTCTCAATGCAGCCTTAAACCGGTAATGGGGGATATCAAGTGCCTACTTGCGACCATATCTCCACAGCAAATTAACCAATTATTATGGGAAGTAGGGGTTGAACGGAGAGGAGCTTTTGAGTGAGATGTGAGGGCTGTGAGGTGCTCGATCTGGAGCTCTGGCTTCACATTCATCCTTCTCCTGATCGTCCTACTGCACACTTTTGCTTCTTTTGTTCGGAGGCAGTATGTGAGACGTGATCCCTGTCCGTAACTCACTTCTCTGTCCACTGTGCTGAAAGTCCTGTTAGCTGGTATCTGCCCTGTGTCCCCGCTGGTATCTGCCCTGTGTCCCCCCCCCACACACGGCTGGTGTGTGATGAAAGTGGTTGTGTGATTCCATGTTTCTGCTTCCTCCCAACTCCTGGTAGGAGCAAAAACACGGACCGCTAGGGGTCCCGACGACCGGGCTGGGAGACACTGCTCTTCACTCTTTGCAATGTAAACATTGCTTTAGCTTTAACCATGTTTCAGGACAAGCAGGGAAACAGGACAGACATTTACTCATAACTTAAGTAAAGTTTTTTTTTTATTGACGTGACATAAATTTCATTTTTGATGTGCTGTAATATAACCTGATGGTGGTGATTCATACTTGAATATTAAAATCAAAGGTATGATGACATTAAAATATTAATGTTTTTATTCCTAACATGCTGTATATTCTTCTAATGATGGATTCTCACTGAGTATCTCTTTATAATGACAATTTTTGCCTTTTAACGTTATACTTTTACATTAAACCATGAAATAGATCTCATTAGAACAGGAAATAGGTGAATTTTATTTTATTTTTTATTTCATAATGGCAGCAGTATGCTGTCATACTGGAGTCATCAGGCTGGCTTATGAAAAGTTTCAGCTGAACATACCTGATGTCTCCACGAGGGGGCAACATAACTCATCTTACAAGTGCAGAAAGATCTGTGAGAAAATCCCAGTCTGTAAAACATTGGCAAGAGTTATCCCCTCTTCCTTCTTTGACAAATGGCTGCACTGATCCTTAGCATGCACGTGCTCTCGATCGCAGAACGGCGCTTTTAGCTCAGTGCAGCAGGCATGCACAGCTGGCTACTGCCCACAGCCGCCGGGGTCAGCTAAGGCCCCCAATGGTCATGCTTCCCTGTGTGAACAGAGGAGCCGACACATCCAATGATGAAGCATCTATGGCGTGAACATGTGACGCATGTCTCACTGCTATGAGGAAACGGTGTCTTCAAAACTCGTGTGTGCATGGAAGGAGCTGGGGATTTTGTGTGAAATGGCGGACAACAGCATCTGCGCCGAATGTCTGTTCATGTTTCTTTAGTGTCATAGCAAAGGTCTCTGCATTTTTAAGTTTCATTTACATGTCGTTTCATAAAAACAAGCACTGTTTAACCATACGAGACAAACAGTACAATAGCCATATCATATATAAATAATTCACAATTAAAAAAATTTTGTACTGTTTTAGAGTGGTAAAACAACATGACAACTAAACATACTTCATCTTTAAGATTGTAATCATAAATACATAAGATAACACATAAGATGACATATTTCAAAGTTTTAAATGGATTAAAAAGTGGCTTGCAATTTAAGTTTACCTTACAACAGGACTCCTTCAGAGCTAGTTCATTAACATTCATAACAGATCACTCTTTATTCTTCCCTACAGAGATGCTTTGACACTTCTAGAGGTGAAAATGATCACACAATAGCATATTTCAGGGGGTACAAAGAAACAAGTTCTCTAGTCATATATTGATGACAATGGTGGTCTTAAAATACAACTACTAAATTAAGAAGTGTTCAATAAATTAGCTTATCCATCTTCCAGCCATTTAACCTCATCACAGTCGCAGGATCTGTTTGCCACCGCTTGCTTAATACATGTTTATGTTTTACTGAAGTCTGTAGCTAAGAAACTGCATACTCTAAAACACAAAAACTATTTATGGTTTTAATGCAACATATTTAACATCTAAAAAGATAATCAGAGAAACATTAAATTATTTCCCTGTAATATCCTCGACCGATGCCAGAGAAAAAAGAATTTGGTCCCAATGTTGCCCTCTGCTGTCCTACGGGGGAATCTGAAGAAAAATCCACACAGGCCATTCACTGTAAATTTCCACTGATGCCAGACCATTTACACGCCAAGAGAACATTTTAAAAAGGTCCCAGAGCCGTGGCAGGGAATGGTGGCTTTTTAGAGGAGAAAACTCCGATACCCTTGTTATTTGGGCAGCAACACTGATGTGTATGAATGTGAGTATTTCACATGCAAGTCCTTAGTAACATTACTATATATATAGTTTGTGTGTATATATATATATATATATATATATACACACACACAAACACATGGTTTTTAATTAAATTCAGTTCCCAAAGCAGTGTATTCATACAATTCAAATTCATACATCATATATATAATCATATATATTATCTAAGGAGTGTTTCCAAATCCGAGGGAGCAAAAACATAGACTGTCTGGAAGGAAGCCTGGAGGGAGCAAAAACGTGGACTATCTGTGGGTCCCTGAGGACCAGGTTGGAAAACACTGATCTCATACAAACCGGATTAATCAATTACACAACTGGACAGCAAGCTATTTTGCACTGTATGCTAACAGCCAATAGTGAGACTCTGGACAAAGATACAGTATACCAAGGATGCAAGTACATCTACAGAGATTCTGCTAGTACAACATTTATGCTTAAATAAGCTGGTGTACACTTATTCGGTGTTTTAGCTGATTATACAACTATTATTATAGACCTAATTCACGTACATATGAAGAGGATCAAGCGTGTAGTTTAAGTTTCAGAGTTAGCAGGAACAAAATTGGAGTCGAACCCCCGTCCCCTAAACAGACATGATAGGCCTACTCTCACAATATTGGTAGAAACATCGATCTCCCTATCGTCCACACCCAAATCTATGCACTTGCAGTGCATATCCTTCTTTATCTACAGTCGAAAGAAGCAGTTATTTCATCAATATTTTACGCATTTAAGCTACATATCCTATACATCAGGGTTTGAGTCTTGCCTTAAATATTTCTATAATTGAAACCACTAGTTTAAGTTAAATTCAAAGCCTGTCTCTTGTTGCTATGGCACCCAACCCTGTGCTATGCTCGTTTGCATATTCAGATTAATGATAGGTGATGTAATTTTGTCATTAACAACCCTTCGGTTTTTGCATGCTCTATACACCGAATACCTTTACCACACTAGATGAAGGAATGAAACTGTTTGAATTAAAAAAACAAATGCTTAAACTTATAGATCAAAACAGACGTTTTTCTGGGCTAGTTGTCTATTGCGCCATTTGAAGTAAATGTCAGCGCATACAATGGGGTATGAATCAGAACTGGGAAATCCTGATGTACAGTACGATTATACCCTTAACAAAGTGTCCATTTTCACCTCTCCTCAAGGTAGGTGCTGTCTGTACGTTATGATTTGTTACTGCATTGAATAGATGGTGAAATATCATGCTTTTAAGTTCTAGTATAATATGTGTGGTAACTCCAGTTATTGTATAGAGAGGGTGGCGAGCGCACATTAACACAGTACTAGTACGTTGACACTCCTTTTTGCACAACTACGACCACAGCTGCGTAAGTACTTTGTGATTTCTTAGACCCCGATTTTATTTGAGTAAGTTTGCGAATCAGACTTACAAATCTGATATATATATATATATTTTTAAAACTATGTAGTTGTAGGGGAACGGTAAATTCTTCGGCAGATTATTTTAAGTGGCGAGTGTCGGTAACAGACGCAGAAAAGGCGAGATCCGCAAAGGGGGGGTTGCGCGTACTCGTGCGCGCCCCCAGAAACAGGAAACCGCGCGCCTTCAGCGATCGAGTGTGGGGATCGACGTGTTGGGAGGGAGAGCCAGCAGTATAGCTCGCATTGCTTTTTTCTGCTCTGCGATCACAAAAGTCGGAAATACATATATACAATTATATCATCAACTCATACTGACGTGTAAAGTGTTGACCTTTGGCGAGAAACAAAGTGACTTAATTCCTTCGTTCGGGAATATCCTTCATCTTTGGATATAAGGGCGTGTTTGGCTCCTCAGTCCCTTTCAGCTCTTGCATGTCCGCGCCGTAGCCTTGTCTGCGTCTCCCGATCCTTTACTTTCAAGCCGTCCAGAGCATCCGTTTTAAGGATGGGGTGCACCCTGAGCACGGAGGACCAGGCGGCGGTGGAGCGCAGCAAGATGATCGACAGGAACCTGCGGGACGACGGCGAGAAAGCCGCCCGAGAAGTCAAGCTCTTACTTCTAGGTAAGGGGAAGTTTTCTCCGCTGCCCTCGTAGGTACTTTTGGTTACAACCACACAGAGTCAAAGTAGGATTCGTGATACTTAATGTCAGATTCGGTCCGGCATACGGAACAGCTTAAGTAATCAGATGTAACTGATGAATTGCGTAACTTGTTTTTTTTTAGATCCGATGTGCACATAACGTGAAACATATAAATATACAGACCCGTACTGAAAACAGGTAAATGATCCAGCGGTAAGTGGGATTAAACGCGGATCTCGGTGCCGTGTTGCTGAGCGGCAGAGAGATCCTGCGAAGCGCAGCCCGTCTGGACAGTCCGAGTCGCGGTGGTGGGACGGACTGCGGGGGTTGAGGTGTCCGCATTTCTGCGATCCGGTTGGTGACAGTCGGCACCCTGGAACTGACCGGAAAGGCCCGGCATTACGAACCGTGCGATCGGCCCTTATCACTGGTTTATTTACCCCGATCCTCACACGTGGCCTGGGTATGAAGTGCACGGTGCCCCGCCTGTCATCCAGGTCAGATTTGCGATGTCCATTGAAGATGAGGTTTCACCAGGAAACGTGTTTTATGTTTGTTTTCTCGTTGAAAAACCCAGCCGGAACATTTCAGACGTCTGTTGAAAGTGTTAAACCTGTTGATCGTGATCGGAACCTGAGTTACGAGCTTCAGAAAAAACACGAGAATAAACTTGCTTGTGCCTGTTCGTTATTAGTTAATGTTTCGTTTCGTATTGTTTGTACACCTTGATACTTGCCGGTTCTGTATCGCTGGTCTTTGTCGATTTTTTTCTTCCAGTACGTACTGCCGTCCTGTTTACTTCGAGAGCTGGGTGACATTTTTGCAGTTATGTTTTCTAGAAAAAATAATAATAATAAAAAAGTTTTATTGTACTTTAAAATGTTAGTATACATAATACATTTTTTTACACGTAACTGCATACTCTGAAGGAATTGCATTATTTACAGTGAGAAAACATTTTTGGTGTTCATGACTTCTATCTTTTCTAACTTATACGGCACCTGCCCTGCAGTGATCTGGCTCTTGAGAGCTGATACAGCAGTAAAAGAAAGATGTTGATGCCATCGGGCTGGTTCACTGTTAATCTTACAGGCTTTAGGACTCAAAGGGAAGCTGCTGTGATTGGAATGATGTGAGTGCAGCCCTGGTTCCCTCATCACTCATTTGTACAGCAGTCCTTTGGGGCTGAACTGGATCTGCTTATATGTGCCGCATGTTAATCATTCTCACTCGATCATCTTTGCCATTACACTTTTTCTGGAACGTCTTGATATGCAGAAATCCACGTCATTAAACATCAATGGTTGGAGGCATCCTACCCTCTTCCCTAATCTTTTATCTAGTGTGGTACCACAGTGCACTTGTCAGGTCAAATTAGTTCTGTCCACCTGGGTGTTAATTTGAGGCCTTCTGCTGGCAGATCATTGAAGAGCAGAGAAGCGTACTGGGAAATACATGTCTGTCTATCTGTCTGTCTGTCTGCTTTATTCCGGTAGCAGCATGTCACGGTCCCTTGTCACCTGGGGGCCGGTGAAAAAGCCCGGCCCGTTGCCAGGGAGCGCCGGTAGTCCGGTTGGATTACCTGAAGGGAAGAAGGTGACCGGATCTGTGGTGTGGAAAACTGAGCCAGCCAAGGTTAAAAATGGAGGTGTGACTGTTGGATGAGGGGATGGGTCACCTGGTGCAGATTCTGCTTAAATAAAAAATTTGGCTTAAATGTGATAATTTGTAATAACGAACGGACAGACTTCTTTGTAAAACTCATGAAAACATTCAGTGATTTGTCAGCTTGAGATACAGTACAGTGCCATATGCAGTTACTTTTATCATATTAATAAATAATAATAATTTAAAAATATAATAATAATAATAATTAATAATAATAATCAAATTAAAATGTTTAAATGCATGCAGAGACATGGCTTGCTCTAGCTGTTGGCAGAGTAGACAGTTGCCTTGTGAATTGCCACCTTTGTGAAGGAAGTGATATTATTGTTGGTTTTCGTGGTAGGTTAAAGAAACATCATAGGCTTTCTTTAAGGTAGAGGTGTGTTTTTGTTAATTATTGCTGTGTAAGATGGCAGATTGTTTCCTTGGTGAAACGTCATTAAATTGTGTGGAGGGTCCACGATAAGGCACAGATAGGGTGGGCTTCAGGCTGTAAGCTAGACTGCGTCACTCTCGTGGGGTATTCTGGTGTCTGGCCTTAAAGCCTTTGCTGGGTGACTCGCAGAGCAGGATCTGTCTGTGGTCATTGGGGCATTGGGGGTATCCAGGCTGGACGTGCAGGCTCACAGGGCAACTGCAAACCAGGCACGGGTCCGTGGTGGCCCTTAGTGGCTGTGTGACTCGACGGCAGTCAGTATCACCATAGAAACGGCTGTTCATTCTCCGAGCTGGAACCCAGAATGTGTCCCAGAGACACTCATTAGCAGATGATCTCCAGGCTTGAACTACTGCTTTGGCCGTTGTTGTTGCAGCTGCAGGTCTATATGCCAGCTTAGCATGTTCGGATTTAATGGGTCTTCAGCTGTACACCTCCTCTCTGCGCTGAGGTTTCCGCTGCTGGGAAGGTTGTGTGGTTACACTGTCTGCCCCTCCCATACCCCTCTCCCTCAGACCTACAGTTGCATTTGCACTTTCATAACCCCTCTCCTGCTGGGTTGGATGGGTGCTCCATGAATTGGTACTCATGAGGAATTCCCAGCCCCACTGCAGAGACTCACTGGTGTAGCACTGCGTGCAGAGGGGATTTTATCTAAATTTTAAATGAGGGAAATGTTCTGCTGTGCATGTAAAAACGTGTGCAGTTATCTCAGCGGACAGCTGGCACCAACACGTTTATTTTTTCCCGATTCTTGAAGTTGGTGAGACTATTTTTCTTTTCTGTTGCGGCGTAATGGCTGGTTCCCAGTGAAGTATCGAGAGTCTGTGGTCCAGTTCCTGTAAGGCTTTCTTACATAATTATGCTTGATGCATTGCTGTGAATTTTAGAAGCATGCCCTTCAAATGCGTCCGAAGTGTCCCAAAGTAGAGCGAGGTACTGCCGCTCGCTGAATCACACTGCCCCGTTCAGAGGCTGGGAGTCCTGGCAGCCTGGCTTCACGTAGGAGGATCATAGGAATGAGTTGTCAATTAAAAAAATTCTGTTCTTATATTGAATCCCTCAGGTCCATTTTTAGAAGCACAGATTAGAAAGTTGCTAATTGTAGTACAGCTGGTGACGTAGATCAAAGTAACACAAAAAAAATGCCGGTTTGTGATATATATATATACGCTACTGTCCTTGGCAGCTGATAAGTTATCACAGTATGTCAAATTGAGTTTGGACTCAAGGCAGGAACACTTTATTGTATTGTTTCCTGATGCAGAGATTAAAATTCCTGCGAATGCTGCGTACATATAGTTCAGTGAGCATTAGGATGTCTTTGCTGGTGGCGATTAAATGATTACGCCATTGTGTGAGGCAGTGCTGCGGAGCCTGAATGCTGCATAATGTACGAAGGCAGACGGATGGAGCAGCTTGTAAGGCGATGCGATAAAGCAGACCGCAAGCCACAGCGCAGTCCTTAGGAGCACAGCAGCTAATCTCGTTTTGTAATCCTGCCTCTCCTGAACGCGCTCTCAGTCCCCACTTGTGTCGTTCTGGGCTGTTCTTGGAGACGAAAGGCCGTGGTGTAGTGTGATTATTGTCATTATTTATTTTTAATTAGCTTCTTTCTTCTTGGGGTGGCACCGTGGTTCAGTGATTAGTAGTGCATAGCTCTGCAGCTCCGGGGCTGTGTGCTCGCTTCCCACCCCCCTCCCACACTGTGTGTGCGTGTCTGTGTGCGTGTCTGTGTGTATGTGTGTGTGTGTGTGTGTATGTGTATGTGTGTGTGTGTGTATGTGTGTGTGTTTGTGTAGGTGTGTGTGTATGTGTTTGTGTAGGTGTGTGTGTATGTGTTTGTGTGTGTGTGTATGTGTGTGTGTGTATGTGTGTATGTGTTTGTGTGTGTGTGTATGTGTGTGTGTGTGTGTGTGTGTGTGTGTATGTGTGTGTGTGTGTGTGTGTGTGTGTGTGTGT
>JABFEB020000001.1:29286619-29305165 GCA_019775895.2 Stomatorhinus ivindoensis | reverse complement strand
AAGCCACAGCTCTCATCGTGACCCTTCTTGCATACTTTCATCTCTGCTTACTTGACGGTTTGGTATCCCACAGAATGTTCGACGTGGGGGGTCAGAGGTCAGAGAGGAAAAAGTGGATCCATTGCTTCGAGGGTGTGACGGCCATCATCTTCTGTGTAGCGCTAAGTGACTATGACCTGGTCCTGGCTGAGGATGAGGAGATGGTGAGTTGTATTACTCGGTCTTTGCCGCCTTTCCCCCCCCAATCTGTGGATATTAGTGGTAGCTGGTATAGCCCCCTGTTTTTTGGGTTATGGACTTAGATGTTGGCCCCAACACAAACGGCTCACTTTCACTCCGCAGAACCGGATGCACGAAAGCATGAAGCTGTTTGACAGCATCTGCAACAACAAGTGGTTCACAGACACCTCCATCATCTTGTTCCTCAATAAGAAGGACCTGTTTGAGGAGAAGATCAAAAAGAGTCCATTGACCATCTGTTATCCAGAGTATGCAGGTGAGAGCCCATTTTTCATAGCCTGTGTGGGCTTTATTCAGTATCACATGGGTATAGGACTGGATCCAGGCATCGGCAGACTTAAACAAAGTCATTAAGAGGCTTAAAAAGTTCTTGTAGGACAAAACAACCAACGCAGACACTCTAAAACACTTGTTATATTGTATGTTATATTAGGATGGAAATTGTATTCTAGGCTGAGATGCATGGATACAGGATTTGAAAGGGTTTATAAGGACGAAGGCTGGATTTATAGTTTTTCCACAGCTGTATCATTACAATTTAATGAGCATTTGTGACGAAAAGGCTTAATGATGAGCTGAACATTCAAACCTTCTGGGGTTCAGGTGGAAGCTAATGAGTCATGTAATCTGTCCTTTTATTT
Source organism: Stomatorhinus ivindoensis (assembly GCA_019775895.2). Taxonomy (NCBI): domain Eukaryota; kingdom Metazoa; phylum Chordata; class Actinopteri; order Osteoglossiformes; family Mormyridae; genus Stomatorhinus; species Stomatorhinus ivindoensis. The sequence continues at coordinate 29,304,284 of JABFEB020000001.1, read as the reverse complement.
GTCGGCAACACAAATCCCCTCACACAAGCCGCCGCCACGACGGTGTGATGTACACGAATCCTGCCTCTTCTGTGAACCCATTTCCTGTGGTCAAGACAACGTGCTTCCTGGTCGCGTTTTCCTTGAAGCTGGGAGGGAGAAAAAATGTGGACTGACTGGCAGGGAGCTGGGTGGGAGCAAAAATGTGGACTGACTGGCAGGGAGCTGGGAGGGAGCAAAAATGTGGACCAACTGTAGGTCCCCATGGCCGGATCGGGAAACACTTACTTGAATATATAGGAAACTAAGTTCCATCATCTTTGAGTCCTCTGTCTGCTGTTAGCTGTTCATCCTTTGACGCTGGAGTTAGCAGATCAGTCTCTGTCTCCTGACAGGCTCCAACACGTATGAGGGAGCCGCTGCCTACATCCAGTGCCAGTTTGAAGACCTGAACAAGAGGAAGGACACCAAGGAGATCTACACCCACTTCACCTGCGCCACCGACACCAAGAACGTGCAGTTCGTCTTCGACGCCGTCACCGACGTCATCATCAAGAACAACCTGAAGGACTGCGGCCTGTTCTAGAAGAGCCTCGTCTGGCGGAGGCATCACACAGATTACGGCTGCATTGCGGTCAGCTTGCGCTCGGGTCGCGGCGAATATGCTGCAGTATGGTGGCTGATTGTACATCCTTACGGAGCGCGTGTATCTTTTCACCATCGTAGGCATGTTAAAAATCGATCGGTACTTTAATACATCCGAAAAATTTCCATGTCACTCATTGTCAACTATTCATTTTTTTTCTGATGTACTCATTATATTCGTATTCTTCATTTGAAAGCCGTTCCTTTGTTGTGGACTGAAGAAGCAGAAGTTACCGTGTGAATAGCTGACATCTTCTCTGTGGCGGGCTTCTGCGAGGTCACCAGTGCATTGAAGTTGGGTTTGTTTTCATGCATGGGCGGATGAGGAGGAATCCATGGGTGTTTCTCAATACCGAGAAAGCAAAGATTGCACGTGTGGTCTTGGAAAGACTGGTCTTGGTAACTTGCCTCCCGAGAACGAACTTGGGCTGCAATGAATCATGGGATCAGTCTTGTTAGGCAAAGGATGCGACCGATGTGTCCTTGATATTTGGGACCAAACATGAACATCTGGCAATTTTTACCATCCTCTGTACTTCTGTTCTTGAGTATTGGAACTGGTCTATGGGCAGTGGAAGATGACGTAAAACAGGTCTACAGGAACACAAGTACGGTCAAGTATGCATATTGAACGGGGGAAAGACAAATGGGGTGAAACTCACCAATCACAGGCTACCACTGTATTCATTAGTCAGTCTTAATGACTTTGCTTCAGTGTGGGTCAGTTTTAACTTGTGTAAGATGTTTGTGTAAATTCTGTAACCATGGGCTCATTGTGGACCAAGTGAATGGTTATTTGTGCCTTTTCGTGTGTGATTCCCCCATTTTTCAGTATTTGTTCGATGGTTCCAGAGTGAAATCATGAAGATTTTATGTTTAATGTACCTTCCCTCCCAGCGTGTTTCCTCTTGCGGGTCTTTAATTTTAGGGGAAGTGACTCGTGGAGTGACTCGTGTCAACCACGGCTTGCCGTATAACAGGCTTGGGCCTGGGTGTGTCAGGGGAACAGATGAAGGACCAGCTGTTTTCAGTGACCTTTTTAAGATGATAACGCCAGGTCAGCAGCATGGTTTGCAAGTGTAACTGAAACTGTCATGATTTAATTTGTCAGAGAAATGTTTTGAAGGGTACGTGTATAGGGATATCTGCCTTAGTACTGTGCAGTACACAGTTCAAAATGCAAAACTGTGCAATACACAGTTCAAAACCTAACACCTGAAAGTGTTTTTGGGTGGGAGTAGGGGTGGGACAGGGTCTGGGGAGGGAATAATGGTTGATCTGTTACACTAGACAAACTGACATAATTGTCTGTAGCTACGTTCTCTATGGTAGGACAACATTTTCCTTATTTTGCTAATAAAACCTCTTAATAATCCATTGTGAAGTCATTTGTTGATATGTTCTTTTAAGGACTGGTGTGTGTGTGTGTGTGTTTTCTCTCAATGATGCAAGCAAGAGACAGAGGTATTTGGTCTTTTTGACGTCAGACTGTAACTCATGTCAGAGCTGGAGCAGACAGTCTACATGCCTCTTGTGTGACCTGCTGGTTTCTCCTTCCCAAAGTCAACTGTTCATGTTGTTCTCATGATGTAACCTGTAACAGGAGGTCATCGGACTTGGTATCAGTGTGTATGTGTTATGGTCTTAACCCTTTCACCTCTGTGACTGTTTGCAGTCTGTATTCACAATATATCATTTTTTTAAAATCTGTCTTTGCTCTCAGTAAGTCGGGAGATATGGCTGTCCTTATTCTTAAGCATTTGATTGAATTAAGTGTTTCCCTTATTTGCCAGCCTACTCTACTTAAAGCCTTCACACACTGTAATAGTTGTGAAATGAAGGCCCCGGAATTAATACATGGAGGTGCAGCCATAGGGCGCCTGTCTGCTAGCTCCCCCCGGAGGCAGTCTGTGTTATTTTTTTTTCCTGCTATCACAGTACCTGCTTAAACTAGACTCAAGCACATATTCTCATCCATGCGCACACATTACACTGCACGGCTCATAAAGCAGTGGTTGTCTGGCTCCTATGCAGGGAAGAAATATCAGACATTCAGATGCAGTGTTTGTGTGTCGAGATTCTGTCCCAGAATGCCTTTCATCCTCCCATTTGCTTTATGATGTCATCTACTCCTGGTGCCATGGCAACAGGGTGATATTCTTCTAGACTGGCACAGTCTTCATGGGAGAATGTTATAAATAGCTCCTGATGTTTCTCTCTTTGGAACAGGATAAAATCCTCAGCATCACATTACATTGACATCATTGTTCTCTAAAAGAAATAAAACCTACAGTACCTACAAAACGCAGCTTTTGAAGGAGTTTTTTTTTTCTTCAAATGAATGAATTGAACTTTGTTAAACATTTCAGCCTAAGCGTTGTCCAGGGCGCTTTCAAAACCTTAAAAAAGGATCCATTTTTAAATTTACATTTCAAGCCCATAATGTCATTTCTTATGCATTATGTTCCCTGCAGACTTGTGCCCAGGTCCACCCAGAGCAACCCCCCCCCCCACCCTAAGCCCACATTCAGGCTGGTCAGCAGCAATATGTTACATTTAACTTCCTGAGTTCCGAAGAACCTTTCTTGTGAAACTTCATATGTGCATAGAGATCCACTATATATGAGAGCATAATTCTCTGTAGGAGGGCAATCAGTCTCATGGCAACCAGATCACCTGTCTGCAGTGAAAACAAGGACCTGATTACTACGTGGGCCCAGCAAATATATTAATATCTGATTGTTATGATTTTATCGAACAATCCAATGTATTACTGCAAAATTTGTTCCTGGGTGCAACTTTTTGTTCAATGAATTAAGTGACAGAAATATGTTTGCGTGAATTAGATAGTTGGTAAAAAGAGGGCTGTCTCTCAGGGCTGTCTAAAGCTCTTATTTGATGCATTATACAGAATGCTGGATGATGTCAATCCTTCTGAGTCTCCTGCCTAACAGGAATGAGCACCATGTACTGGAGATTTGGTTATTTTATGCCCCGCCCATCCGCATGCAGATGTGTAAGGCGGACAGCATCCTCACAACTTCCGTTGCTGTCCAGCTCAGCAATGTACCTCCCATTCTGGGACAGTCGGCTGCAATGTGACCTCCTTTGAAAACACACACAACTCAGAGTGAAAAAAAGCAAGCAGAAAAGATTGTTGCTGATTCCCCTCCCGGGCCGCATCTGATTAATAAACTCACCTCAGGGACATGCTACCAGTCTGTCAGAAGTAAATCTGCCCAGCACTCTAACAGCTTTTTTCCCTTTCTGTTCAAACAAGCCTCCTGGACATCTGCACCCTTCCTGCTCCCCACTGTCACACTGCTATCTATTTATACTGATGTTATTATTTGCAATTGCACATTAATTCTGGTTTTTGATTCTAGCTATACTTTAGTTTCCCTGCCCAATGCTCTATTGCATAAGAATGTTCTACAATCAGACTGTATACACATTACACCATGTTTTCACCAACATCCATACAGACTTCATAAGAAGAGAATATGGTCATTTTTTGACGTCTGTATGTGCTTTCCGCATTCTGGTGCTTTGCTGGCGCCCTCTTGTGGTATCACAGTGTACCTCCTTTTAAATTAAACTGCAAACAATTAATGCAGTTTGAACAAAATGTCAAGTTCATCAGTAACATGAGTTTGAAAGCAGCTTCATTTATTACAGCAAGTTATTATTACTAAAGAATTATTATTACTCTTAAGTCTAAACAAAGATAATGCATATTTAATGCACATCCGTCTTTGCATATACAGTGGTACCTCAGTTCTCGAACTCTCGAATTTCTTGAAAGTCGAACCAACCAGTTCAGAAAAAAATACCTATATCTCGATCTGAATCTCAGAAGTCAAACCGTGTTTACACTAGCCGAATACATATATTTAGACAGTAAAAATACATTTAGACAATTATAGACAGTAACAGTAATTAACATTATATTATAAAATACATGTAAAAATAAAGATTTCGTATTCATTATTTTAATATTAAAAACCATAATAATAAACCATTAATACATTTAACTATAATAACATTGTTGTGCGGAAAGGAGACAAAGACGCAGACGACAGGGTATCGGGAATACGGGGTTTAATTACAGGTAAAGTAGGTAAAACACAGACGGACAATACAATGACTGGACTGAGGAAACAAACTGAAACGTGGACTAAATACAGAGGACTAATAACAAGAATCAGGAAGAGCTGATCACACGGGGATTCCACACGGGGTTAACGATGGGGCGTGGCACACGGAATGAGCGGACGATCGGGGCAGGACGCATTGTTTTTTTTAACTTTACACATTGTTTGGATACATTCATTTTCTTACTTTACAAATTACTGTTTTGATAAATGTGCTTAGACGTGTTTAGTACAGTATACGCTCTTCTTGTTTTATCCGGTTCATTTTGTGTTTAAATGTTAAAAAAAAAAAAAGAAATCATATTTAACATGTAATTTTTTGGGTCCGGGAAGCAATTAATTGGTTTTACATTATTTCATATGGGGAAAATTCGATCATAACTCGAACTTTTTAGGATTCGATCCAGAGTTCTGAACAGATGAAATTCGAGTTCTGAGGTACCATTGTATTAATGCTTTGGGCACAGCACACATCCCAAATCCTGCTTACAGGTATGTTATAACAGCTCGTGTCTCTTCAGTGCGGAGTTTGTTAAGTTTGGTTAATTTGAACTGAAATGCCAACAGCTCATAGATTTGTCTTGACATCCAACCCTCTGTCTTCTTTCACTGCTTAGATGTTTCTAAGTACCAAGAACACAAAGAGTGAACTCATGTTCTTGGCAAGAGAATTCCTGCTAGCTTTCCCCCAAGAACGAACTTGGGACCCAGTGCGTCATGGAATTGTTCTCCTTGACAAGGATGCAACACATGTAGCCTTGATATTTGGGCCTGGGCAAGAACGACATCTGGGGATTTTTACTGCCCACCGTACTTCTGTTCTTGAGCATTGGAACTATATTTCAGCAGTGGATGATGATGTAATACGGGTATGCAAGAACACAAGATCAATCAATTACGCGTGTTGATAATCACCCAATGGTTCTGGTGGACCTGGGGCCTGTCCCTAGAAGCTGAGGGTACGAAGCAGGGGAATCCCAGTACTGGGTGGCCAATATGTTTAGAAAGGTATTGTTTATTATTGTATTTTGCTGTCATGCTCATTTAACTCATTTAAGAGTCTTTAATTGTCCCTAGTGGTTGTGCTGGGTGTCTGTTAACCTCTCATAATGTGTAGGCTGACCTAGCTTAACAGATATAACGTTTGCAAGCAGGAAGTGCAACAGTGAAGTCCTGCAGCACTGGGCAGCAGCCAAGAATGGCTCTCAACATTCTACATGTGTAGACAGCTACACGCAGTGTCCAAAGACATAGCAAAATCTGAGCCAAATAGAGGCACAGACAAGTCCCAGTTAAGAATTCCTGTGGAGAATCTTGGTGGATTATAAAAAATACTATAAATTGTAGTTGAGGCAAACCTAATATCAGATGATTTCTCTTAAATCTATGGAAGGAGCTGTGGAGGATCTGTTCTGTGCCTGACTGTCAAACAAATTTTGTACATGTGCCAGGGCGGTATATGTTTTTTATTTTTTGTTGTAGTGCATTAACCACTAGCTTAATTTGAGCTGAACCGAAAATGCCAGCAACAGTAACAATGTCATGCATTCGGTAATACTGGCCCTTTATTTGAACTAGCACTGCTACAATCACCATTCTCACGGTTTTGTTTTTCTTAAGATAACTAAGTTCAGGGGCGGACTTACCGTAAGGGAGGGGTAGAGAGCGACCTGAGGCCCCAGAAAACTAGGGGCCCCATGAAGACAGAATTTCCACAAGTTACTTTTAAGGATCTAACATAAAATGATTATGCAAATGATATAACATGTATTTGACTTGTATTTTTAGCGTCAGTTTTCAGGATAGACAAAGTTTTGAGGCTTTGAGGCTTTGCGTTACCCAGCGTTCTTTTACCACTGGAGTTTACTGGCTGTTCACTGGCAAGCGACTGGCACACAGATACAAGACTACCATTAGATCTGCCTTGTCTGATACTGTCTCACTAGAGTGGTAGCCAACTTGTGAACAGAAGTGGAAAGAACGAATTAAATGAATGTATGCAAAAATTCAAGACTAACAATAGCAAAAGAGGGAATGATTAACCTTCTAACACTTGACTTGTCAATCCTTTGGTGCAATACCCTCCTCCACCACATCAGTAAATTTAACTGACAGCACCCCCCCCCACACACACACACACACACACACCCTCATCAGTAAGTTTTACCTCTGGTACTCCAAACTTTGATTAGAATATCATTGATGTTTCATTGTTGTATAGTGTGTTTTATATCTCCGATGAATGACTTAGGGGGGCCCTTACCCATGTCAGTCTCGGGGTCACAGAGAAGTTAGTCCGGCCCTGTAGGTAAAACACATAAAACATGAATTTGATGAAGCTGCTGCTTAACTTTCTACTGGTTTCAGTCATGACCCGATCTGCATGTTTTGCTGTTTTCAGACTGTGCTTTCACTTGATTGGCGTAGATAAAAGTGTAAAGTCTGTGATAACACACGTAATACCATTACTCAAAGAACAAGGTCACCACATTTTTAAGAAAGCCGTTGAAGTGCCACATGGCGCTTATGAATCTGTTTGTTTTAAAAACAATGATGATAAGAATGCTGCCCACATTTCTCCTTGGAGGAAAGGCCGCTGCTGAACACAGAGCTGACTGCGGTAAATGAACAGCCCCGCATGCTGTGATGATCTGCTGAGAAAGTATCCTTCACACCTCAATAAGTCTGTGTGCTTAGGGTTAACAGCTGGAATTCAGCTGGGTGTCTTTTTCACCTAAGGGGTTCCCACCTTGTCACCAACCAAGCCCTGTGTCACCCACGAGTCTTACTCATCTCGTCACCAATGAGCCCTACCTGCCACGTCACCCACCAACCTTACCTGCCAAATCACCCATGAGCCCAACCTGCCACATGACCCATGAGCTCTACCCGCCACGTCACCGACAAACCCTACCCTCCACATCACCCACGAGCTGTACCCACCACATCACCCATGAACCTTACCTGCCACGTCACCCACAAGTCCTTCCTGCTTCGTCATCCACAAGCCCTACCTACCATGTCACCCACAAGCCCTACCCAAAGCATTGCCGACAAAGGCTCCGATGATTTTCACAGTTGTCTAGTTGTTCCTGCAGCTACCAGCATCCACTTCTTACCATTTCTAGTGAAGGTCCATTTGTTTCCATTGATGGGGAATTAATATCTATAGTACGATTTATATCTGTGTATATCTGTGTATTTACTGCAAAATCTTAGAATGTCTGGAACTGATCATCTAATCCTTCCATCAAAATTCATAAACTCTCAGCAGGACAGATACAAGCCCCTCCCATGTATCTTGCCTGGCTAAAGCGCACTGCCTTTCCAGATTTTTTGTTCCCCCTGTTTGTGTCGCACAGAGAATCTGTCACGCACTTGCATGTAACTAATGATCGTCTGTCCCACAGTTATGAGAAGACACAAGCAAAGCATGCTTCCTACAAATGACTGAATCACTCACACACAGACACTTCAGTACACTATAGTGTTCCATGGCCTTTGGGAGACCAGATATTAAAGCAGTATAAGGTAAGGTAAGGTAAGGTATGTATAAGATATGTGATACACATATATGTACAGAAGTGGACATCTCCGGATGCCTTGAAGCGGCATAAATCGTATGATTGAAAATAAATATCAGCAGGAATTGAACAATTAAATTGAATGGAATTGGAGAGCTACTGTAGCACAGAAAATGTGCTGAAAAGGTTTACGTTGGTTATGATAGAAAGGTGTCAGAACACACAGATCTCCCCACTTGCTGTGTATGGGGCTGCATAGCTGTAGACCAGTCAGAGGTGCCATCCTGACCCCTGTCCACTGCCGATATGACAACATTTGGCATCGGAGCACCAGAACTGGACCATGGAGCAATGGAAGAAGGTGGCACGTTTTCTGTTGCATCGTATGGATGGTTTGTGCATGAGTGTTTACCTGGGGGCAAGAAGGCATCAGGATGCACTATGGGAAGAAGGCAAGTCGGTGGAGGCAGTGTGATGCTCTGGGCAACGTTCTGCTGGGAAACCTTGGGTCCTTGTGTTCATGTGGATGTTACTTTGACACGTACCACCTACATAAACATTGTTGCAGACCAAGTACAGCCCTTCATGCCAGTGGTATTCCTTGATGGCAATGGTCTCTTCCATGACTGATCTGTCTAATTACAAACCCTGTTTTAATTGAAATGAATTTGAAAATTAATTTAAATGAGTTTGAAAACCTACCCTGTTCAAAATAACTGCATGGTTAGTGTTTCTCAATCCTTGGCTTGAACATCACCAACGTGTCCGTATATTACTCTGTTCTCCTACCAGTGAGAAATTACTGCTCAGAAATCAAATAAAAACTGCATATTGCTCCTTTATGTCTGTATTACAAACGAAAATTGTTTTTATTTAATATAAAATGTGTAGATGATGAGTAAGAATTCTGCATATGAACCACACTATCTCTAAACTCTTCACACATCACTCATGTATCACTTGTGCTCCACACGTGTCACTGAGCTTACACTCTCTACATTTTCCACTTACAATTTTGTGCTGTGTATTGACGTTTTCAGTCTTGTGAATAGCAAGTTTCTCTGTTCTCAGTTAAATAACCTATTTAGAAATTACTAAGCTCATAATGAACAGAGAGATTGGTGTTTTTTGTTTTGAGGATTTTTTCCCCAAATCTTTTAAACATGACCAGCAGGGATCCACAAGAGGGCAGTGTTCAACATTTTTAAATTATTATTTTCCTCGCTGAGCAGCATAGAGCTTCACATCGCCACCGTTGATAGTTAAAATTTCTGTGCCGTAAGTCAGTTTCCTTCCACAGTCCAAATACCTCCAGTTAGATTATCCGGCTTCTCAGGTGTGTGTAATGTCTGTTCTTGTGCACGTGTGTGGGTATGTGTCCTGCAATAAGCTGCCAGTAGGGCTGCCATTATTTTACTTATAGTGATTCCGATCTTTATTCCAGCCAAAACCTTAAAAATATATATAATGCATGTGTGTTCTCTAGAAAATATCATCGGAAAAAACTGCATTGTCATCGTATATACATACCACGTGTCTACTGACAGTCAATCCTAAATGGATGGAAATCTGCAGTGTCCAGGAAAATTTGGTATTATGCAATAGTGAATTTGGCAAAAAATAAAGGAGATGCTTACAGATACACACCTATATTTCATTCCTATAAATCTGGGGGCTTTAATAGTTTGTGTCTTTATACATTTACCTCTGTGTCGTGTAGTTTATCCTGTTGTACAATGCAGTAGTTACATAACGCCTGGATATTCAAACAATAGACTATGTTGTTTGTAGCAGATAGACAATAATTCCTTTATCTTCTCAGTCATGTTCTGTTCATCCCATTCTGTTACTGTCTGATGTATCTCCAGGAGAATACTAAATATTATTGTAATGTTAACACTGAAATGCACTTAGTGGCCACTTATTCGCAACTTTTTTGGGCCTACTTATGCCTCCAGAATTGCATGGGTAGTCTTTCGGTGCACCACTGTATTACACTGTAGTATAGGCTATTATTTTTGTCACTCTGGTCTTCATCTTGGTCTTAAAGAGTCTGTATATGCGACTCTGACCTCTCCCATTAACAGACTGGTTATTGTCTTGTTTACCACACCATTGTTTGTAAACTCTGGACCCTGTACCTTGCTTCTGATATTCTGGAACCACTGTATCTGTGTGGAATATGCATTCAACTGCAGCCACCTGATTCACTGTATAGGGGAGGAGGCCATTTGCATTAACGTGCAGGCGTACCTAATAAACTGGCCACAGAGTGTATAATGAAACAACATGAAAGTGAATATCAAATGCTAATATCCTTTAATGTGATATTTTACATCCTCTGTCCTTGCGGCAAACCATGTACACTGCTTTTTGGTCCAGCTTGATGAAGTCCTGAATTAATCACTCATGAATAATTTTAAATGTTAATTTTTTCAATTAAAATCCAGTTAAATCAAGAGCATCAGCTGAAGAATTGTTCAGAATAATTTAATCATGAAAAAATAAAAGGCTAGAGGTTTTTACCGCTTAAAATGAATAATATAGTGTTCAAATAAGTCCTTGATTCACTTGTGTTGCATGATTTGTGCAACAAATTCAATTAGTATATCAGTCAACACTGATTAATCACTAACAAAAGTCAACAGGTTCGACTGCCATGCACCACATTCCTTGAGGTCCAGTGCAGTTGAAAATTGTTTTTTATTGTCCATAACAATATCAGTCAAAATATGATGATCATCATCAGATCCTTCACCTAAAATAGCTTTTCCCACATACCGACATAATACTTAATCTTTCTAATCACCTTTACTCTGGTAGGGATTTCACTGTAATATTAGTTTTGATACTTCATCCTTTTAATCATAACTGGGTTGGATACGTTATGCTCTTTGTTAACTTTAGTTGATACTTTGCCCTCTACAATCATAATGATATTACGTCAGATGTGCACTTTGTTCAACACCTCTGTAGTCAAAATTACAGTGTTCAGTGGAGTAAACATCATTAGAGTACAAGTGAATATGACAGTGATTATTAATTAAAAGCCACCGTACAGTGCACATTTTATATATTTTATTTTCTTATTTTTGAGTGGATCTGAATCTGACTTCTGTTCTGTCTCTTTCCATCTTGAGAAATTAGACTGTTTACCTCTCATTGGCTCTCATCAAACTAGTGTTTATACAAGCAAAAACTATCTCCTTGCATTCTCATCTCTGTTTCCTACACCGTCATGCTTTCTCCCTTTCCTGTGCAATATATTGAATGTGCACCACAGAGAAAATGACATTTACAAAGACGGTTTGGGATTTCATTTTGCTGTCCAGGCTCTGAATGGGCTCTTGAGCCACTGACTGGTCTGTATTTCTGCAGTCAACCAGTTGAGAGTCTGTGACTCTTTACATGTCAGCAGACAGGCTTTTAGTTGCTCGAGGTGCTAAAACTGTAAAAGGTAATGTTAGTACTTCCCACTTTCAGCACTGATGTCCTATTGCATTCTGGTGGAATAATTCTTATTCTGCTGTTCTTCGAGCAGAATCAGTTTTGGAGTCTCACACGATTTTATTTGTTTGGTTCTTTAGTTTCCCTGCTGACATGCATAATGATCTCTGTTGTGTATTTATGAAAAAAAATTAGGGCTTCTTACTCAGAGGTTTAAGCTCTATTACGGTGATAACAGCTACCCGTTTCAAGTATGTGCATGTGTTTATTGTGAGGAAAAGTCTCAGAAGACTAGTGGTGTTCTAGTTTGATCGGGGTACGCTTTCCTTTGTGGTGTGAGAAATGAGAGTTGCTTGTGTTTACATTGATTTTGGAGTTTCTTTATTGCATTGTCTTTTTGAATCTCATTATTGCAATAAGAACACAAGGAATTTACAAACGAGAGGAGGCCATTCAGCCCATCAAACTTGTTCGGAGAGAACTTAACTAATAGCTCAGAGCTGTTAAAATCTTATCTAGCTCTGATTTAAAGGAACACAGGGTGTTAGCTTGCGCTACACCGACAGGAAGACTATTCCATATAGATGTAACCCAACATCCTATTGGCCTTTTTTATTACTTCCCCACCCTGGTGAGAGTGGGACATGGAAGCATCAACATACACACAGAGGTCTTTCTCATAATCAGCTACATTTATTTCAGTGGAACCCATAAAATATCTGTAATTTATAATTCTGCTCCCTGCATGGATTACCTTACATTTATTTACATTAAATTTCATCTGCCAGGTATCATCAGTCCAGTTGCTAATTAAATCAAGATCCCATTGTAGCCTCTGCACTGCTAGTTATGTATCTGCTACAGCACCTACCTTGGTGTTGTCTGCAAATTTAACCAGTTTACTGCAATATCATTAATGTATATTGGAAACAATAGTGGTCCTAAAATTGAACCCTGCGGTACCCCACTATGAACACAGGCCCACTGTGACATTGTGCTTCTAATTACTGTATATAATAAGTAGATCACATGGTAGACCTTTCTCTGATCAATTTCTCTTGTAGCTTCCTCAAAGAACTCAATTAGATTAGTTAAACAGGATCTACCTCTCCTAAATCCATGTTGGCTATCCCTCAGAATGTTATTTGAATCCAGGTAATCTACCATTTTCACTTGGATTATTGCTTCCATTACTTTTCCAGTTATGCAAGTTAAACTGATTGGCCTATAGTTAGCTGGATTACTTCTATCCCCTTTTTTGAATATGGGTGTTATATTAGCATGCTTGCAATCAGAAGGTACCTCACCAGCAGATAAGGATTTCTGGAATAGTAAAGTTAAATGTTGGCTAATAATATCCCTCATATCTTTTAAAACCATAGTAAGTTACCCAATCTCATACTGATATACAGTGCATGGACAAATCAATGGAGACAGGAAACTTAAAGTAAATTAATGTCATGGACATCAAGAAAAATCCTTAAATACTTTCATTCAAATACTGAACTGCATAAAATGAGATATTGAATAATTCTTCAAGAAGGAAAGCCTGCAGGTTATTGAGGGCTGAAAGATGTGGAAATCTACATTGAACTTTGTGATACAGAGCTTGCCACAATAGTTCAATGAAATTTACATTTGGGGCATCATGAAAGGCATCATAGAAGGCATCATGGAAGGCTTCATACTTCATCTTTTGCAGCTCTTACACTGCCACCAAGAATCAAGTCATACCATAAACTGACTGTTTTCCACTGTGGATTAACCAAGCCTTCCCTGAGCAGTGCCTGTAGTGGTATAGCCCTGCGTACTAGCTGGGCTGAAAGTATGACCAAACTGAGCAGCTTGCATGACCATCATATGACTTGTCAAAATGCACGGAGGTGCCACTGTTTTGCATTGATATGCATAGATTTTCTGAAGGGAAAATGGACATATCCTACATATTCTTTGTTGTGTCTTTTAAAATGAAGGACTCAAGGGCAGGAGTTAGCAGAACCGAAAGGGGGTTTTATTGGGGTTGAGAACAGGAAGAAGGAAATAAACAGGTCGGGAGGGGTGTAAACAAGAAGGCTAGCACGGGGAGAGCAGTGGCAACAAGAGGATTGACTTCAATAACCAGACAAAGACCAATGAGGGGTAACAAGCAACAGGCGCGACTCCTCAGGGTCACATTAGGGAGGAGGCGGGAGGACAGCCAGGGCCTACATTATTCATTATTAGCAGTATCACACATCACAATGTAAGGATGCATTCCTGGTAACTCGGAACTTGAAAACTTCCAACCACTTACTTACTTACTACATACTCTAGAATGGAATGGATTTGTAATGCAAATTTAAGCCAGCAAATGTTAATTCCGCTAGCATTTCATGTCAACATAAAACAACGATTCTCACTGACATGATAGTGGAATTTAGCACATAGCACATGATTTACTATATGCCTGTGCTGACATTGTGTTTGACATTTTCATTTTATCATGCTACATATATAGGCTCATATTTTAGTAAATATCTCACAGTTTTTCTGTGTTGCATGTGACTGTTCCTGGATACTCTTGTCCATCCAAATTCCCTCTGCCATAGACCAAAGTGATTCCTCTGCCACAATGCTTGTTAAAATGTTTGTCGCTACCCGATATGTACAGCCTACCTGATCCTTTCTTTCCAGGTTTGGTTCATATTTAGCCGTGGAAACAATTAAGAGACCACTCCTTATTTTTAAATAAATCTACATTTTTAAATCCTGGGTTAATCCTGGTTCTGCTGGCAGAAGGCTACACTGTGAGGAAGGCTGCTTCCAGACTCAGAATTTCTAAGACCGCAGTACAAGAATAAACTGACACTGGGAACGACCAGAAACCAGCCAGGTAGAGGGCAGAAGTGTCTTTATAATGCCAGAGATGACGTTCGCTTATCCAACAGTTTCTCATGAATCATAGGATGGCATCAAGTGACCTTCAAAAACAATGGGAAACATTAAGTGCAGGTGTGAAGTGCACTGCTAGAACAGTTCATATTAGGCTCTTAGAAGCAGGACTGAAGTCCCATAAAGCAAAGAAGAAGCCCATCATTAATGAGGGAGTGAGATCTAGGCTGCAGTTTGCAAAAAAAAAGTGTTTTATTCACAGACAGATTTAATTCTCAGCACACCCATGAATTGAGAAATTAGTGAAACAAAAAATTGTGCTGTGGTCTCTTTTTATTCCACAGCTGTATACTGTACATGTGCCATACATGTGCCAGTTACATCACTGACATCATTTCTGTGTTCTGACTTGATGCTATACTCTGATTAAAAAGTGTTCCCTTAATTTTTTTGAGCAGTGTATATATTATTACATTAAAACCTAAAATTTGCTGGACCTGGCAACACTGTTACTTCGATTGGAAAGCAGGCAAATTTACTATTTTGATGATGTGAATGCATGGCGTGAAAATGAGCAAGGCACTGGTAAGAAACTAGCAAAACCACTTTGTGTCACGCTTTGTGCAGGCGGAAAATAGAGGCATTAGGTTCTTCTCAGTTATTAAAACATCTCGCCTGAATCTCCCCATTTTCCTGTGCCCCCCAATGTTTAATCAGTTAACAAACACTGTGATGCCTTCAGTGGGGTTTGGCTCACAGCTGACGCTCGTGCTCTTCAGCTCTGGTCTGCAAAGAGCCAACGACGGTGATGAAACTGAAGAGAAACCAAAGGCAAGGCTTTCCTTTCCCTTCGTTCCCAGTGCCTTTTTCTGATTGGCTAGCAGTGGGGACAGTGGAATCTTTGACTTTTTATGATTGGGTAAGACAGCTAAGACTTGCTTCTAAGCATGAAACTGAATCCTTGCGCTTCTCCAGCCCAGCTTGATTATTTTTTGTAATCCTTCTGACTTGCATTTTTAAAAGGTTTTCTGCAAAAAATATCCTCTACTGCAAGGGTCAATACAAAGTGTCAATGATTGACTGAGAGTTGTTTTTAACCTCACAGACTGGATGTACTTGGCCTAAGTATTGATGTGATTATCATCGCCGTGAGTGATGTCACCATGTGCTTAACACCGCTGTGAGACTGACCTCTACATCACTATGCAGTCTAGCTGGTGTCTTCTTGCAACTTCCTCTATTCCCTGAGCTAACTGACCTCCAACTGCTCTGCATCTGGGTTCTGTGTAACTTCATCTACTGTGAGTCTGACTCTGTGTGATTATGATCATCCACCATTCATCATGCCTTTCTGTAACAGAAAACTGCATATTTTTGTAATTTTGAAGTTTTACAATAGGTTAAATATGCCCGTTCTCCTCTGTCTAGTGTTTGACAAAAAATTTACCAATGAAAAGATGTTTTATGAAGTCATCTATTTAACTTTTATTTATTGTATTTATGTTTGTACTTATTACCATTCGTATTCATGTTGGTTGTTTGTATGCAATACTTTATACACTAATTTTAACAACCTAACATTGACATCTAGATAACCAGCTAACATTATTGTTAATTGTGAATATAAATCAAGATTATTTTGTATCTTGTAGACACTGATCCATTTGCCTTGCTGACAACAATCCATTTTAACTCCATTTAAAACATTAAATCATTCACTGACGGCTATGTGAAGACAGCTTTCTGTTTCTTGTATCAAAGGGGTCTCATTACATTGTTTTGTTTTAATTTTTTAAAGTGGTTTCTAGGTTTTCACGCTCCTGAAATAATAGGTTTTTAGCACAATTTCTGTTGTGCTGTTAGGTGCCACAGTCCTTCTGCATCGGGAATATATACTTCCACCAGTTCACAAAGGAACTGAGTGCCCAATTCCTTGTTCAGTCTGCTGTAGCATTTTGATTCTGGGTTTTGTTTTCTTCTCTGCTGTGTGAGACCCGTTGAAGGTCACCTGAGCAACCTTTTGATCATCTCCGGGACCCGAAAGTACGAGAGGCTAAGATGAGGCTGTTTGGAAGAGCATCATTTTGTTTCTGCAGTAGCAGTAATTACAAAAACTCCCAACAGGACACAAAGCACATGCTCTTGCCTCATTTACCACTAAAACCCCCACTGTTTCCAGTGTACGCCGAAACATGTCATTATACGGTACTACAGTAAGTACGGGCCATTTTGCCAGACTTTTTAAATGGAATTATTTTAGACACTTTATTAATGAGACTCGCCTTGTACAGCAGTGAGTTATTCTGGTTAACATGCATAGAGTAGTGGAGAGGTGACAGTATGGCAGAGTTTATGACACGGTGGGTGAAGGTTCTCCTGTTTGAGTGACTAACCCTGGACTTCCATACCTCATAATTCTGAGATTCTTATTCTTACCACGGACTCAGATTTAGGTCTGGGATTCATGTCCCGTCAGTGATCAGTGCCGGATTAAAGGTAAAGCAGGAGTGTCCTTCCCGGTGTCCCGTGAAACCTATGTATATGATTCTAACTAGAATCAGAAGAAAACAGATAACCAGTGTTTAAGCTTTATTGCAGAAATGTATTTTCTGGTGAATTATTCATCAAGTGAACAGAGAAGATTAATATTAATAAAGTGTAATAAAGTCACCCTCTATTCTCATCTGATTTCCATTATACTGTCAGCAGGTTTTAGAATACAAACAGGGTGGGGCTTCACAACCTGAGGCTGCTGAGAGGCCACCCTGGCGTGACTGATGGAAATGCCTGGCCTGAATTAAAGACACGGTGATGAGGCTTCATTTTAATGCAGCAAACCAGAAGCAGGGCACCACAATCACCAGGAGGAAGCTGCCATGTGACACAACGTTCTCCCAAAAGTCTCCACTGCATTAAAGTCTATCCACTGCGTCTCAGCAATAAGAAAAGGCAGTCACTCTCCACTGCGTCTCAGCAATAAGAAAAGGCAGTCACTCTCCACTGCATTAAAGTCTATCCACTGCGTCTCAGCAATAAGAAAAGGCA
>JABFEB020000001.1:29274648-29286584 GCA_019775895.2 Stomatorhinus ivindoensis | reverse complement strand
GCAATAAGAAAAGGCAGTCACTCTCCACTGCATTAAAGTCTATCCACTGCGTCTCAGCAATAAGAAAAGGCAGTCACAGCAGAAGGTCCTTACATGCATTGTTTAAGGTTTGCTGACCAATTATCAGGCCTGCTCTGTTTGGCTGGATTGGGCATCAGCTGCCTGGGGCTAGCAGACTGCAGGTAGCCTAGTGGCTAAGGGGAAACACTCATGACATGTCCCAGCAGGACCAGCAAATGTGCCTTCAGCTATGTACCTGTACTGCTCCAGTAAAATATCCAGCTAGACTAACTTGTCAATCAAGGTGAGGAACAGGATTAAGTCATTGGCTATAGAATATAAGATATTTTCATAACTTAATGCAATGTCATCCATCCATCCATCCATTTTCTGAAACGTCTTGGACTATTCAGGCTTGCGACAGTCCAAAGCCGATCCACGAAGCCTTGGGCACAAGGCAGGGATCAACCCAGGACAGGGCGCCAACCCATCACAGGGCACACTCACACACACCATTCTGCAATGTCATCTCATACGGATGATTTCAAGCTTGCACTAGATAAACACCTGGAAGATGGATAGAGTTATAGAAATATTTAAGGCTAGCACTGAGCCTTACATTAACAAATGTGTTATTCAAGAAGTATCTATATACACCAGGAATTTCCATAATAAGCAGAAATTGAATTTTTAAATAAATTATTTTATATGTATATCAGGTAAACATGAAAACTTTAAAGCAGAGTAATCAGCAAATTTTCACTACATTTGAGAAGGACTTCAGCAGAGACTTTTGGTTTTATAAGTAGCTTTTGTTATGTCAATGTGACCATGGGATTAGTGACCCAGCTAACCCACCGGGATTGCTTCATCACATATTTATATTTCACATTCACTTTTATTCACTATTATTTCCATCACAACAAACAACGACGGCCTTGACCCGGCTCTCTCTATTTATACACGGCTGTTTGTGTTCCTTTTCTCCGCCCGCCGTCTGGGAGGGACGCCGGTGCAGCGGGACGTTAAAGCCTAGGGCAGGCAGAGAAGAGTGACCCATGTGAGACACAGCTGAGTGTTACGGCTACCATGGCTGGGGCAAGCTAAACAACAACAACAATAATAACGATAATAAATATATTACTGCATACTAAATAGAAGAGAGTTTTCGCATTAAATGGTTTTATCCGAAAGGGTGGCTTTTTGAAAAAAAAAATCCTGTAAAAAGAACACGCACTTATATACATTATGAGTTGCGTTGCATTAATGCGTACTTATTTATTGACTGCTGCACCGTGCTTTGACAGTGAGAAATCAGCATGGCAGCAGAATAAAGAAAAAATAGAATGTCATCCTCAATTTCAGCTTTTGCTATGAAGACTCTCTGGAGGTCCGACTCGTGTTTATCCATATTCTCAGAGCACACGATCCTTATTTAAGGTGCAGTTTACAGTCTGCGTAGAAACGCCATAGCCACTAACAGCGTGTTAATGACTCGGTCTGTTCCCGTCGCTCGGACAGCGGACACACCGCGGACGGATAAAAAAATGTCGACGATTTGAGGGGCGATTCGCAATCTCGGGGGTGACACAGCCTAATTTCCCCCTTCTCACCCCCGATTAATGCAGCCTCTTTCGCACCAGCAGCAGCCCAGCGGTGAGGACGAGATAGAGGGAAGATCGCCCATCCAGCGCCTCATGGCCGTGACGCTCCCCGGCGGCCGCTAGACGCACAGCGCACCCTGCTGATATGCAGTCTAGACACGGTTAGATGCCGTAGTGAAAATACCCCCCTCCCCAATCTGACATTTCTTCCATACTCCCTCCCCGTTTTCATCTTCGCCGGGGAGACCGGGAGCCCCGCTTCTCTCCTCCTTACAGACTTCACATCCGGGTCAGTGGGCTGCCTTGCGAGTGTCAGGCTGCTTCTCCTCGGTTACATTGTAACGCAGCCGCCGCCGCCGCCCCCCTCCCCTTCACAAGCCAGCGGGCTCCAGGTAAAGAAGCGGACCTGCCATGGATGCGGCCGCCTGTGTCGAACGCTGCTGCTGCTACTGCTGCTGCTGAGATCACCTGGAATCCTAACCGGGGTGCTGCACCAGGGGGTGGGGGGTCGCAGCGCAAAACCCCCAAAGCGGAGATCGGGCTGACATTTCACCGCGTCGCCGTCCCTGCCAGCCATGTCCAAGAGCCTGAAGAAGAAGAACCACTGGACCAACAAAGTCCATGAGATCGTCCTAGGCAGGAATAAAGACGGCGAGCTGGGCTTCGAGCTCAAGGGCTGTGCGGAGAACGGCCAGTTCCCCCACCTCGGGGAGGTGAAGCAGGGCAAGGTAGCCTGTCAGAGCGGAAAGCTGTCCCAGGACGAGCTGCTTCTGGAGGTCAATGACACGCCAGTGGCCGGACTCACCACGAGGGACGTGCTGGCCGTTGTCAAGCACTGCAAAGACCCGATCCGGCTCAAGTGTGTCAAGCAGGGTAAGGGCTGGACCAGGGCAGCGTCGCTTCGGCCCGTGTGCGGAGCCACTGCGCGTCCGCGTTCATCCGTCCGCGCCGCCGCGATCTTATCCGTGCATCTCCCTGTTTCCAGGCTGGGCATTGCGCAGGGAAACAGTGAATTTATGAGTGGGTAACTTTGGTTTTTCACGCGTTCTACACATGCGATTATTGATCTGTGGCGTAGATGTGTTTCGAAGTTATTACCCTTGTTTAATGACACCCCCCAAAAATTGTATTCAACTCAGATTTTTAAGTTATTCATTGCCATCGAGTTGTTCGTTGTTGGTGGAGTGGTGGTCTTAAGTAAGGGGAATATCTGTCGTCTAATTGGAGCCATGGAGACATCGGAAATTCCGGACATGTTGTCGATGCTGAGAATCGCGTCCTTACTGTGTAATCTTGTTTTCTCTTTTGTACTTGTGTTGTTGATTTCCTTGAATGCATTATGATTTTTCGTTGGTTTGTCTACAAAGCGTTGGTGGGTGTGGCTTTTCATCTAATTGTTTCATTTAACAATTTCATGTGCATGTGGGATGATAATTTAATCACTGCAAGAGACTGTGCACTAATGATCATCAACAACGGATTGCTGCACAGCCAAGGACTGCTGTAAGACTCTAGGCAATATTGCATTTATATTTTTAATTCCTAATTTTTTTTTCTTCAGTTAAACCTTTATTTACCAAACTAAAAAAGAGCCAATCTGGGCATTCTTGGTTATACTTTTTATCAAGACATTCACTAAATATCATGTAATGTTTTGCGTTGCTACAAATATCACTGCTTTGATACTTGTTGAGGCTTGTTTAAATGCAGTGAAATTGAACCATTTCGTCCATACACCACACCGAGGTATTGGACCAGATGCCCAGCATCCATGCCAGAGGCACACATATCCCAGCCTCCTGTTTGACAGTCCGTGACTCTGGCTATGAATAAACGCTGTGACATTCGCCTCCTACCCTCCTCAGTCTGGCCAGAGGCTCTTTTTGGTGGTTGACTGTGAGTAACAGTTTGGTGCCATTCTTTCAGTGAGACGCATCTTCTGGGTGACCACCTCATATTGATGCTTGCGTGTACTTCTGATCTGCATTTTTCATGCGAGAAACACTTGCTAAAATGGGAGATTTCAGAAGGATTCAGCTTTTGCTGGTCATACAGTACATGGTGCGTCATAGAGATCCTGAGTGAATGGTTGCAAGATGTTCTTCAAGTATCCATTGGCAACTCATACCACTAAATATTAAATACCTGGGCTGCAATTATAAACTGTGTAAATGGTTGTTAATTAAAAGAAATCTCTTGAGAGTTGCGGTGTAAGCCAACGCTTTGCAGGAACTGTGCAGCTCTGTTTGCAAGGCTTTTGTCCTAAGGCTAAGTTCTTGATGTTGTGTGGACACTAAGCAGTCTGACCTGGGATAAATACAAACATCTGCGCTTGGGTGGAGTCGTACCTTACACTCTGAGGAACTGTGATGCTATTGTGAATATAGCTTATGCTATGAGGAAGACGGGGCTTACGTTACAAACGATTATGATGTCAATATGGTGCACTTCTTGATTGTGATGTCACAAAGGTAAAGTTTACAGTAGGACTAAACTATAAGATGAGAGTGGGTACGGAGTCAGGTTTCAGCCAGTGAGCATATCTAAACCCAGATCTGCAAGCCATGTCATTCTGGATAAACATATCTAAATTGTAAATGCTTGATGCAGTCACACAAGAGTGACACATCATCAGTGTCTGTCTGGCTTGCAGTGTGAGAAAGGATGGTAACTGAGGTCTTATTGTATGGAAAACTACCTTCAGTGAGCCTCATATTAAAGAAATACAAGCCTATTAGCACAGAGACACCTACTCATCTGCTTCCTGTTTTGGCTTAGTTATAGTCTGTTTTTGTCCTAGCTCCCTAAACTGTTGATTTCATGCATGCTCTGGCAACATCTGTTGTTTTGCTGCTATGATATAATTCCCATTGAGTGAATAAGTGTACCTCATTTGGACGGATTTAGGAAGTGTTAATCCTTCCCTGGATGAAAAACTGATTTTAAAAATGTGAATTTTTTTGCATGTTTTACAATAGCGGAGTTTGGGTATGTGGCAGTGTCGACAGTATTGCATTGGCGATCTACAAGCATTTCACTGCTTGCAAACCCCCCCGCTTGCAACCAGTGGCAGTAATTGAGAAAAAGCAGAAGTGTGTGTGTGTGTGTGTGTACATGAGAGAGAGAGAGAGAGAGAGAGAGAGAGAAGAACGCTGATGCACTGAACTGCATTTCTGGGGCTGCATTGACAGGGTATGAAGTAGAACCGTTTGACAAGGTCACCTCCATAACATGACGTCTGACGCTGGGGTGCTGCACGCAGAGCATCATTTTCTTTTCAATTCAATTCAATCTCTTTTCTACGCCGCATTTTCGCAACATTACACTGTCTCAAAGCACTTTACATTATCCCTACCCGATGGCCCCAGAGACTCAGTCAGAGGCACCAGTCGCAAGGAAAACCTCCCAAGAAGGAGGAAACCTTGGGAGGAAACAGACTCAGAGGGGGGAGCCCATCCTCCAGGGGCCAGCAGAGGAAATCCAAAATAACAAAGTCTCGATTTATAAAGTAAGTTTGTATATAATCCAGGTATAAATGTGGACGGTCCAGTGGAATTATGATGTCCAGACAGGCAGGCGAGGAAGCTGCTTTCTTCAGCAGGAGTTTCTTCCCTTCATGCTCCCAAAGCATTATGGTAGTAATAGTCATGCCGAGAGGTCAGGGTTCTCCCTGCTGAGTGACCGTGACGTGTTTATGCGGCAGTCTACATCGGTGTCCCACCCTCGTTTTCTCTCTCCTTCCTTTACACGCCTGATCTCACTTCCTCCATTTTTTCCCGCTCTAGGCCATTAAAACCAGTCACTCTTAGACCGAGCCGGCAGTCCTTTTGCTCTGATTTCCGATGCAAATTTTGCTCCACATAGGCGCCGGCGAGAAGGCGGGCTGCCGCTCAGGACGTGTGGGGTTAGACGGTGCCGTGTTGCTCCCTCGGCCGGCGTCGGCAGATGGTGGAAATGAGGTTTCCTTGAAGAGCCGCTGGCTTTGGGGACAAGGTGACATTTTCAGGTTAGATCAGAGGGGTCTGTTAGTGTGGCTGTATTAGGGCCACGGAAACTCAGTGGAGTGGATTGACAGGCCTCAGGAGTCGCTAAGAGTATGTTTGCTGGAGGCATTACTGGATCTAGGCCCTATTTAGGGGGACTTCAGCCCCCCATAAAAATATTTTTTCTGAAATCGTTAAGTGATTTATCTCGCATTTTTCATATATATTTCGTACTCCTTGCTCGGGAAACTGTATGTTGGGGATTTTTAATCACTTGGAGGGAAGGAGGTGACGTCCTGTATTTATTCTGGGAGCTAAGCCCCGGAAGGGTAAAAACCTACAATCGCCCCTGGGTGGGGGCAGAGCGTCATTTTCCGCCAGCTAAGCCAAGGGGGTACCAGTGAAATGAGCGCTGAGCTTGTGGTGTGTGTGTCACCAGTGACTGCCTCAGATACCGTTTACCTTCCACCTTGCATCATAAACGGTGCACTGCTATGTTCCTTCTGTGCCCTCTGTACAAAAGCCTTCCACCATCTCACCATCTGGAGAAGCACTGTTTATGGCCGCAGGCCTGTCAAGGTCATGTGATGTCATACTTGATGTGCCTAGGCAATGGAGCAGGGAAAGTGTGTGTGTGTGTGTGTGCATTAGTGTAGTTTTTGTGTTTGGTTGTGGATAATGGAATGTTTTGTGTATATGTGAGTTTTGAATGAATGTATATGTTACAAGTGGTAGTCTGATTGTCCTTCTCCACTAACTTCATCATTCCATCCATACAACCATCCATCCATCCATCCATCAAACCTTATCCAAGGTTTGGGGGGTCCGGAGACTGCCCCATGCAACCCAGAGCAGGGTACACACCGGATGGCATGGGAAGCCAGCCCATCACAGGGCACATTCACAGTCAGTCAGCAATGTAAGCAACAGTCAACCTGCCTGCATGATTTTTGGAAGGCGGGAGGAAAGTGAAATATGTGGGTGAAACCTGCAAAACTTGGTGAGAACATCCACAGGCCTGGAGTTATAAAGCCACCCTGTCCTCCCCCACTGACTGATAATGAATGAATATTAGTACGTCACTTCTCCAAAACACACCTGTCCATCTCCCTTAACACATACTCTACTGTGTATGTCTATTAGGATAGTATTACGCTGAACCCTGCAGTGAGTTCATCCATCTAATCACCGTGTAGGACGTGCACAAATAAAAGAAAGCTGGGAGCCAAATCCCCCTGAAGGAACCCACCTGTGATAAATGAGTAGAGGAGAACCTCGATAAGCTGTAATGATCCAAGGCCGTTCAGTCTTCAGCTAGTATGAACGATAAGACTACATCAGTAAACTCTACAAATAATGAGTCAGATGGGCAGAACCAGAACTTTAGCAAAGGAACCTACATTGTATGGAACCAGAGCAGGGTTGTGATACAATACTGTGGATGTTTGCTCATGTGTCTGAGGTTAAGCATTTTCTGTGTGCTGTACTATATATATATATATATATATATTTTTTTTTTTTTTTATTTGTCCACTATAGATAAATGCTTCTCGCAAAAATTAGTTTTTAAATCCATTTTCCACCAGACAGGAGGTTTTAAATCCTATTAAGGTTTTAAAAAAAAAACATTTCCTGTGCATATAGAGGCTGCTGCTGTTGTTCCCCTGAATATATAGTGTCCATAGTCAGTATTTAAATTTTCGCGTGTGTATGCGTTACAGCACTTTTCTCTTGGCAGACCTCTGTGTTGGTTTTCATTTCAGAAAGCTCTTTGATCTTTACCTAGATTGTGTTCTTCATTTTGTAACTGCTGGCAGTTCCATAATTACGTGAAAGGTGTATTGAGTATGTTTGCTAAAATAAAATTGCATAATTCATTTCCTCCCTTAAGTGTAAAATGGTATTGATCTTAATTAGATACTCATTTAGTTTAATTCATGGTTTATCATCCAAACAATTAAATATATGTGCTGCAAAGTAATTGCCATGATTTCACTCACACCTGTATTAGCAATTTAAAGACCAGAAAAGGTACCACACACACAAAAAGCCTAATTTAGTGGAATTTTAAGTGCAGAACGAATAATGATTAAAATGCAGTCAACAACAACCGCGCTTATCAATCAATGTTGGGAGAATTTTTGGAATGAAAAGGTGCATGGAATGTGTTTCCTGTGAATTGAAAACGGTACATGTGTTTTTCTGTTCTGCTCTTTCAGCACAGGTTTCCAGTGAGCAGAAACCTAGAGAAATCCTAAAACTATGATTTCAAAAATACCCTAATAATCTGATACGTATAATATTGATAATATTAGTTAATGCTTAATTGTTTGGTTCTTGTCCTCCTTGTCTCCTGTCTTGCTGCACTGGTGAAAACCAGCGAAGGGAAGATAGCCTCCGCTTCACACTTCTCATAGAGACGCAGGGTCTGATTGTGGCAAAGTGCTGTGCGTTGCCCCCCCCGGGCTGCTGCGGGGTCGGCGTGCGTGCTCTGTCCAGCTGACTGTGTCCACTGCGAGGTGTCACTGCTGAAGGCAGGGCTACAGAGTCTCAAAAGAAAGCATTAAGGGTGAGACCAAGCCGCTTCTCCGGTGACATTCCCTAGAAGCTCCCCGTGGGACGCGGTGAAAGCAGCAGCGTGAGGCGGAGGCCCGAGACGAAACGCAGGAATTTGTCCAGCTGTGGCGAAGCGAGTTTTGCTCGTGATGCGAGCGGGCTGCAGACACACTGCAAGCGCAGATGTTAATGTCTCACCGCTCAGGCTGCCTTAATGACTGTGTAGTCACTGTGTAAACAACAAGGCCTCACTGTGCGAATGACTGGCTGCCCAACGTCTTAATAACCGTGGCTTCTTTCCCTAGCAGGGGCTGCCTGTCCTCTCGCTTTCTCCTGTCACTGTTCCCGTTTACCTCTTCAGGATGGGACGCTTCTGCCTTGAGTATTACTGTAGCGTGATGATTCAGCTCCTCTGGAATTTCATGAAGGATCAGCTCCCCCCTCCCCCACTTATTTCATTCAGTGTTTTTTTTTTTTTTTGAGCAAAAGAGGCCCTGTGTCACGAGGCGTAGAAATTTATTGGGGTGGGGGCAGGAATGTTTGTGGAATGGGACAGGGGCTTAGTCATGTGACAGGAAGGGTCACATGACGCAGGGAAATGCTGGGCAGTGTGCATATGTGGCTGGGTGGGTCCATGGCAGACCCTCAAATTTCTGTGCTACCCTTCTTACGGGGCTGCATGATGTGCAGCTCCAGCGACAGGAAATCTGTTTCTGCGCTTGATAAGCAGCAGGACTCCCATTGGATGTTGGGAGGCAACCTAAGAGAATTTCATTTCAGGAATTGCAGAGGTGGACCTTTCAGGTCTAGAAAGTGTAGCTTGTATTATGGGGAGGGAGGAGCCATTTAATTGGGGCCCGCCCCTTAGTGACAATTAGTCCAGATGGCAGAGGTGGTTTTCCTTTAAGAGCATTGGAAGATTCGGTTGAGGGAAGGATAGCGCCTGGCAGGAAGTAATTCACGAAGTCGTGGGTACGCATAGTGCAGACGGAATCATGCGAGTTTCCTCTAATGCACTCTTTAGTCGTATAGTGTTTTATTTTGACTAATGTTTGTAGTGCGTTCTGATAGAGATTGCGAGCTAGCCGATGCAGTGCTGGTTTTGGGAGAGCATATACATCGACTTGTACCTTGGTATTGATTTTATTTGAGTTTATTACTTGAATTAGTATAGTTTTATACTCTGTCTTTTTGATTACAGGAGGAGGCTTTGTCCATTGGTCAGCTACTGTTTTTTTCTGTGTCCCAAAGCATTTCTATTTTCTTTTGTTTTAATTTGGTGTTTGATTTTGCGGGCCTGGTCTAAGGGGGGGAGAAGTAATTTGGAGGCCCGCATATTGTATTGCATGTTGGTTTATTTTTGATTTATTGTGTTTTGTTTTGTCTAGGACTCTGAGGGTCAGCTTCTGTGGGGAATATTGTGTGGGTTGCTGTATCTATACGGGTGAAGTGTGGCTTTGTGTCACTTCACTAGTGTGTAATGTATGCTGTTTCTTTTTGTCACAATTTCTGTGTTTGGGTTCTCCTGAGGACTAAAGCCGCTGGATGTCCTACTGTGATTATTTGTGTTTTAGTTTTACGTAGATAAATTCTTTTTATTAATAGACGGTCAGCCCCAGTATTGTTCCTTAATTTGAACAGTCTGCACACGGCTATAACGTTTACATGTGGAGATTCGCTAGGGCAACGGCGGGAGTGCTGCTCCTTGCCCTGGTGCGGGTTACAAAAGTAAAAATCCAAACCAGGATTTTTTTTTAACCAACCAGTTCAGTATAAAGAGTCACAGTCACAGAGAACTTAATTGGTTGGTTGAAACAAAATCTTGGTCTGGAATTTTACTTTCTGGACCCGAAACATTCACCTCTTGGTGCACGGGCTGTGTTTCCTACAACATGGAAGATAAATGTTACATAAGTTTGTGTATTCTGCTCTTTCACAGATTTCCACCGAGTAAAACCCTAGAAGAACCTTAAAACTGCCCTAATATTCTAATACATATAGTATTACTTAGCAGAGGTCCAGAGAGTAAAGGGCAGATCCAGACCGGGATTTTGTTTCAGCCAACCAGTTGAGTATCTGTGACTGTGACTCTTTAAGCTCGACTGGTTGGTTGAAGCAAAATCCTGGTCTGGACTTTTACTCTCTAGACCTGAATTACCCAAATCTTTTAGTACTCGATTGTTTGTTTGGTTTTTGTCCTCCTTGTGATCTGTGCACTATTGACAGGAAACGCACTTGAATATCATCAATACTGTGCGCTTTCTTTCATCTTGTGGATGGTGGGAGAACAGAGGCAGAGTGTGGGATGAGATTGGAGCTTGATAGCGTGGAGGTTCTGCCACCGGGCAGCGTGGAGATTAAAGAGTAGCATGGAAGGGGGGAAGTGGAGCAGCTCAGATCTTTTGGCACGGCGGTGTCCCTGGCTGAGGTGATGATTTGGGAGTGATTTCTGCAGGAAGCGTGATGCGTGTTTTCCCCAGCGGAGACATGTGATCACGTCAGACTGGGGAGGGATTGTTGTCATGTTACCCCTGTCACAGCCTTCACTGGCAGTAAGCATTTCTACGTTGCCAGGCTCACATTGCTTGGAAACAAGTTTGACCTGTTTTTTTTTCCCTGTTGGAAAATTCAGGGATATTTTAGTAGCATGGAGTTTGTCAAAAAAGACCTTATATTTTCTTTCTGGAAATGAAATTACTAGGAAATTGCAGAAGGTTCTCTCTTTGGGAGTGGTTCCCATTGACTCCTATATCATTCTATTCTCAACTTTTAAGCTTTTAATCTCACTGTTTTATGGTCGTCTTGTTTTATAGGTGTGGATCTGTGACATGAATATAGTCAATATTTTGATGCACAAAACATTTTTCAAAAGACGGTAATGTCTCTGTTATTGCAAACATGTAGACTGAATTAGATTTTCAGCTGAATTGAGAGCTGATCACTGATAGATGTAGGTTTAATGTGTTTAATGGCTCTCGATTATTCTCACAAACAAAGCCTGATGATTTTACGGCTTTGATTGAAATGCCCCGTAATGCAAACGCCTGCATGTCATTGTGAATGTGAAGCTGTTGTGTGTTTCGTCTTTGAATCCGCCATCGCTCTCCCCGCCAGCTGTGAGTAATAAATATTCCGATGCACAGATGTTTGTTAAAGGCAGAGGAGGTGTGAGGCATTCTGCTGTTGCGGCTCCCTGTACTCTTTGGGGTTTTGACACATTTTTTAATCCTATCTGGAAAAAAAAATCAAATGAAACAAAAGCAAAATAAAATATTGAGTTCTTATGATGTTCTCTGTCCGTCTTGTAATCTTGTTCCTATCCTGGTCAGTGTTCCAGTGGGGGCAAAAAGGTTGAGGAACACCATGGACAAGATGCCGTTCCATCCAGAGCACAATTAGCCTAACTGCAAGCCTTTGAACTGTGTGAAGATGAACTTGGTACTGCTGCAGCCTGGAGAGATCATGAAAAGTCCTTGTATAATGACCACATCTATTTAAAAAAAATAATACCTTATAAATACCTCCTTGGCATAAAGATAGCACTTCTGGGGGTAATTATTTTCCATGGGTTCTCCACAATTTAAGCATGTAGCTACACTTGATTTGGCATTATTAGGTGGTCATTTTCTGCCCATTTTCTTTCACGGTCACGGTGAAAGCCTTTTCTGACTTTAGCAGCTATATACTTATGTGACAGATCTCATTCTCATCTCGAGGGCTGGGTGGCAGGGAGCTGAGCTGCCCAAACCTACCCCCCCCCCCCCCCTCATCCCCCCGCAACAGCACCAACCCC
>JABFEB020000001.1:29261366-29274630 GCA_019775895.2 Stomatorhinus ivindoensis | reverse complement strand
CCCCATGGTACTTATATTTTTTTGTTATGTGTCAGATTGAATATGATCAGTATCTATTGATAAACCTGTGTAATTGTTCCCACTGTGCAGAAAGGGCATGTGTGCAGGGTTTAAATCTTTAGCGATGACGATGGGAGGAGGGTTAAATGAATGTTAAAAGGAAATAACATCACACTGTGCACAGTGTCCCTGTTTATGATCCTATTTCCTGTGCAGTCCTGTCAGCCTGCTCTCACTGGACTCAAACCAGAAAAAAAGCACATGGTGTCTGAGAGTCTGTCATCTAGCAAGGCAGAATCACTTAATTGGAACTTTCAAAGCCCACTCACCTTAATTTGCATTAGTCCACCATTGTCTAAATGGACAGAGCAGAAATGGGTCTCTTTTACTGTAGTTTGCCGAGGACTAACATTAGATATGCTATGAGTGCAATACTGACCCTTGCAATGGGTTTTATCCACCCTTATATGAAAACTGATGCTCTATATTTACTTGCTGTTTATGCGGTTTGATATTCTTACAGGAGTAATTTACATGAAGCACGAAGAGGTATTGCAGCCGGCCGAGGGTTTCTGTGGCTGCGACCTCAGCTTGCTGATTGAGGTCTTCCCTCACGGCTAGCGGAGTCCAGATGTCGTCACTCAGGCGTTTCTGGAGCCTTGAGCTGCATCTTTTCATCCACGTGTGCCGTACAGAGGTCTTTGGGGTGGGTGGGGATCAAGCCAGGGGGGGGCGGTCTGCAGGCCCCGGTGGGGTGCAGGGACAAGTGCTCACAGCCTGTCTTAGCACTTGGACACTCTCCATCCCCAACTGGCTCAGTGCCGCAGGCTGGGATCTGAGCAGCAATGGCGGCCTACATGTGGGACTGAGAAAAGAGAAACCTCAATTACCACAGTGCTTCCGGATTGTTCGTATTCAGGCACTCACAACAGACCTGGGACTGAAAAACAAAACCTTGATATCTTAAGTCACCATATCGATGTTTGATATGTGCTGACATTATTAATGTTTCTCTAAAATGCTTTTTAATAGTCAGGATAGAAATTAATTATGGTTTTATTTATTCGCATCAATGTTCCCCATCTGGAAAGCACAAAAAGTGCATCTCTGCTGAACATAGAATATCACTTAAGATGTAAAAAAAAAAAAAAAGAAAAACTCTTCTTAGAAAAAATGAAAATTGACTTATTGTCCAGGGACCTGAAATGTAAACAAACCTTTCAAGTATTAAACAAATCGATAAAACTTTGTACAACATTTTTTCAGTGTTGTTTTGTTCCTCTGCTGAACTATTTCACATGAACTGAAACAACAACAACAATAATAATAAAAATAATAATAATAATAATAATAATAATTTCCTGAATATGTACGAAACCCTGGAAGGGAGATGGAGAGGAAGAAAACTGATAGTTGTAAAAACTGAAATGTTCATAAAAAAGGTTTTAACATTCAGGTTGCTCAAAAAAATCTATGGAGTAAAACTTACGAGCACAGAGCACTGCAAATAAACGTGTGCTGTACTATCTTAGTACTCGCTGTAAGGTGAGCAAATCTGTTGTGTTGAAATGTTTAGTAGTAGATCCTCCTCGTGAAATTTCAGCAGAGCGATGTTTGCAAAATGCATTTCTAATGACGTCCACCCAGCAGAACTGACTGTTTAGTACGCGGCTGTGCAAAGGAATTTAGGTCACCCTAAATGATATATCACACAGCCCTTCCTCAAGATCGTGTGAAGAATCTGTGCATGTTTTAAAAGCCTGTCAGATGGAAAATATCCTGTTTATCCCAGCGACTTACTTTGCTCTGTATTGTGTCAGAGTACGTTTTATGTTAGTTTATGTGACATTATTAGCAAACTATTTTAAGAAAAAAGATGCAGTTGCAGCGCTGAAATATGGGAAACCTTTCCCATTAATTAATAGTATTATCGTTTGCTTGCGTCCTTGTGCAAATTCATGGTGACGGAGTCAGTCAGATTTCTGCCCCATGTTGTAATGAATGCTGAAGCATGAGCACTGGCAGCTGAGTGAGGCTCTCAAAGCCTTGTGTCTGACAAGTAAGCTTGTCACTTAACTGCGCAGTTTCTCACTGTCACAGATGTGAACACTTTACTGAGAATCACTTAGTTTTCTCCTGGTTATTTTGGAAAAAGACAAACGGGCAGAGATTTCTGGAAAGATATTGTTTATAATCATAATTATGTTTATATACTATTTTCTGTGCATGAATATGGCTTTGTTTTTTACATTTGTGGTATCCAACTAGTTAATCGGTACTGATAGTACACACATTTTATAAGTGAGATTGCAGTGAAAAAATATTAATTGAATGGAAGGTGATTTTGACATAAACAAAGGTCATAGTGTCCTTGGTGTTCTGTTTCTTGGCCTTGGATTAAAACAGTAAAATCCTGTGTAGAAATCCCAGATTTGGCTGCATAAACCACATCGACTGCTGCTTTGTAGTTTTCTGTGTAGGAATCAGTAGCTTTTGTTCATGTAACAAAACAAAGACCTTGGAGAGATGGCTGAATTCCAGTACTTAAGAGGATTCTCATCTCACCAATAATACTGGTGACACTGGCAATAGGTATCAAGGTGAAAGAGAAGAATTGCAAGGAGAAAAAATGGGGGATTTGGGGAAAGACCTTGCACAGACTCCAAAACAACTCTGCCTCTAGTGACTAGCAGTGGTTCTGTTTGTGTTGTTTTTTGAAATTTATCTATTTTCTTTAAAATATCAGTTTCATTGCTCTTATTTATATTGGTGGAAAAAATCACTATTGTTTTTAACCCCGCAAAAGTAGCAGTGAGCACTATGTACAAGCAGAAGCACTGATGTGGATATGGATCAGTAATGTCATTATCATGTTTAAGAAACACCGTCTGGGGGGGCCAGGCCGTCCCGCGTTATATTTATTCATGAGCCGTGCGTTTAGTGGGGCTCAGTTCTGATTGAGTTACCAGGTTTGCGTTGCGTTTCATGTGTGCATTCCATGCCTCGTAATGGCATTTTGGTTAAAGTTTGCAGTTCAGGACTGGTGATATTTTCAACTGACACCTGAATGTAAGCCCAGCCTCACCAGCCTGATATGAAAGATTGCATTTGTATTCGTGCTTTTCTGAATGTTTGAAGGGCTGAGCATGAATGTTGTGGTTGTGCGTCTTTGGGTTTGTTTGTATTTCGTATTGCCTGAAAGACTAAAATCCCAGGAACAATATTCGGACTATTTATTTGGTTATATCCAGTGGTTTGTTGCTGCCATAAAGTATATTAATTAAAGGCAATGGGCAAGTTTAAATTATTGTCTGTTCCATGTATTATGATCAAAGCATGTTCATTACAAAATGTTTGTTGTATGTCATAGAAATATCACTTTACCGGATTCAGCATCTGTTAAGCACCCAATCTTGTTTTCACCCTATAAAACTCTGCACTTCAAACATGACTATAAACATGCCTTTGGATCTGCTTTTGGCCCATTTTTACTGGGAAAAATAGGTTTTCTCAGTTTAATTGGAGTGTTGGTTGAGTTTTAAGCTGCTTAGCTATGCCCCTCCGACAGAGACTGTGCAGCAGGTAACCGATTCCTGTCTGCACCTAGGAACGTATTGCAAATTACCTCTGGTTACAGACCAGGAGTTAGTGCAGGCTTCTCCACTAAAACACGGAGTACATTCAACACTTTTGTAATGGAAAATGTATTTCAATCATTTTTTTCTTTTTTTCCCCTAGTCTTTCACATCACATTTATAAAAGTAATCACTAGCCCTCCAAGTCAATACATTATAAATAGGCTCCCCGTCTTCGTGGGTACGTCTTTGCACATTTTGATTTTGGAATTTTTGCCCAATCCTCCACGCAAATTTGTTCCATCTCTGCCAAGTTAGTGTTAGTGGACAGCAATTTTCATGTGACCATAGATTTGCAATGGCATTTGATTGGGTTGTTTCAAAATGCCGATCCTCTTATTTTTCATCCATCCCTTTGTAGTGTCTGTCATGTGTTTTACAGCATGATCGCAGCGGTAGCTGCTGGGTTGTGCGTTTTTCCATGTTGTTGAAATGGAATTCCCATGCCCCTTGGAAAATGGCTTTGTGAATTGTTTATTTTTATAACCTAGCCCAGCTTCTGAAAGCTGTGTTTATTATTATTATTCAGTAGTTGGTAGTGGTGTGGTTCTTTTGTATGACCTATTGTACCCAGTGTAATCTATAAGTCAGTGTTATATACACTATATGGACAAAAGTATTGGGATACACGTCTTAATAATTGAATTCAGGTGTTTCATTCAGACCCACTGCCACAGATGTATATAGTCAAGCACCTAGTCATGCAGTCAGGATTACAAACATTTCTGAAAGAATGCGTCATTCAGTGAATTCGAGTGTGGTGCTGTCATAGGATTCCGCCTTTGCAATAAATCCATTAGTGAAATTTCTTCCCTGCTAGATATTCCATGGTCAACCATAAGTGATATTATTGCAAAGCAGAAGCGTTTAGAAACAACAGAAACTCAGCCACGAAGTGGCAGACCACGTGAAGTAACAGAGTGGGATCGTCAAGTGCTGAGGCGCATGGTGCATAAATGTCGCCAACGCTCTGTTGACTCAGTAACTGCAGCTCCAAACTTCCTCTGGCATTAACTCCAGCACAGAGGTTGTGCGACATGCACTTCATGGAATGGGCTTCCATGGCGGAACAGCTGCATGCAAGGCTCACATCACCAAGCGCGATGCCAAGTGTTGGATGGAGCGGTGTAAAGCGCGCTGCCGCTGCACTCCGGAGTAGCGGAAATGTGTTCTCTAGAGTGACAAATCATGTTTCTTTGTCTTGCAGTCTGATGGGTGAATCTTGGTTTGGCGGATGCCAGGAGAACTTTATATGTCTGACTGCGATGTTCCTACTGTAAGTTTTGGTAGAGGAGGGATAATGGTATGGAGATGTTTTTCTGGGGTTTTTGCTTCTATCTTTGTAGGAAGAGTTTGGGGATGAGCCCTTTTCTGTTCCAGCATGACCAGGCCCCAGTGCACAATGCAAGGTCCATAAAGATAATGAGTGCGTTCAGTGTAGAAGTACTTGACTGGCCAACCCAGAGTCCTGACCTCAACCCTTTGAAAACAGCTTTGGGATGAATTAGAACAGAGATTGTGAGCCAGGCCTTCACATCAAACATCAGTACCTGACCTCATAAATGCTCATCTGGATGAATGGGCAAAAATTCCCACAAACACACTCCAGTATCCTGCAAAAAGCCTTCCCAGAAGAGTGGCGGCTGTCTTAGCTGCAAAGAGGGGACCAACTCCATATTGATGCCTATGGATTTACAATTGGCTGTCATAAAAGCTTCTGTAGATGTAATGGCCAGGTGTCCCAATATATTTGTCCATATAGTGTATATTTACCCTAAATGATCCATTCTTGTGTTGAACACAACATGGACGACATGGAATCTTCTTTGTGTATTAGTGAAATATAATGCACCTGGGCCAGCACAGATTGTTAACACAAAATTGGCAAGTAATTGTCAATAAAGCAGAACAAGAAATAATCATTGATGGTGAATACTGGAGGGCATAAGATTGCTTCATTGAAATTTCCATCTTATAAAATTGAAAATATTCTTTAAAAAAGACACATGACACCTTAGATAAAAGCTTCTGATTGGAAATGGAATTACTTGGTGTCATGAAACTCTGAGTAATACGGTGTGTATTTGAGTTCACACGAGCGTTTGAAGGTCATTTGCTGAAAGCGAATATGATGTGGAGAGACTATTGTAAAAAACGATTGTATGGAACACAGAATGGACATTTTGCTGTATTTATGTGTAACATCATTCTCACTTATTGATTGAGAGAAAATGCACTCAAATGCCTCTGTGTGCATTTTAGTGGAAAACACACAAAAATGTTTCTGTTGACAGCATAAAGAAGAGTCGCTTGCTATTTGTCTGGTACTGTGAAGGAGAGTCCTGGTCCATTTACTTGCCAGCGTGAAGGACAATCCTTTACTGTCTGTCACCCTAAAGAGTCCCTTAAACCCAGCTAACGATGTTTCATTCTTAACTGTACTATACTGTTCAGTACTGAACTGTACCTACCATTATAATTAAAGTATTGAAATGTTCAGAGTGTCTAGTTGTCCTGATGTTCCCAGAACATTATCCCACTACTACAACCACTGCTACAACTAAGACTGATAATGTAAAAACAATCAAAGGCCTGGTACAGCAGCAGGTAACTCAGTCACTTTTTGCATTTATCATTGTGGGTTCAAAGCTGGATTCCACGTTTGCATATATCACTATTATGAAATAACATTTCTATTATAAAACAATATTTTTCAACACTGGTTACATTAAGATGATGTTGCAGTAATAAAGTTATCATGCTAACATTGACAGAACCTTTGATGAAATGCAGAATGTGGAAATAAAGTTCCATTAACACTACAATAAAAACGTTCTCTGCCATCTTTATGAAGATCTTTACATGACATTGGCTAAAGTCTTGGAAACATTCCCTGTTGGCTGGGCTGTTTGTCGAGCTGTGTAAGAAAAGCCACTTACCATTTCTCTGGTAGTGTAAAGGAGAGTGTTTACTTTTTGTTTGGTGTGAAGAGTTGGTTACCGTTTATTTTGCAGTGTGAAAGACAGTCCCTTACCGTTTTCTCTGGCACTGTGAATAAGAGTTGCCCATCATTTACCTGGTAGTATTAAGGAGAGTCCCTTACCGTTCATATTGCAGTATCCCTCTGGTGGAGAGTTTCAGGTGTTATGTCAGATTACATTGATGTCACAGGGCAGAGATTGATAATTTTTCTTTTATCCAAGTATTGTGTGTCAGTAATGATTAAGATGTTCAGTGTCTTTGGAGTTTAATACTCATTTGCATAAAGGATAGTATGAAGTGACAAGGTTGCGGCCATCAATGCAATACGGAAAATCCTGGGGGGGGGGGAGCTGGTGTCTACTGACTTAAGGTATTTCAGGCGGGGGCCCTGTGTCAGAGACTCCCACAAGAACCCTCCATTCAGACAGGGGGAATATAGATCAGCCATAGATTCATAGAGGGAGACCCCTGCTTGCCTGCTATACAGTTCAGCAAAGGGGAAAACCGTGTAGCGTTGGACTAACTACCCGACTCAGGCTACGACGAACCAGCATAGACTGTGCTACACACTGCCTTCCACGTCGAGACAGATCTCCTCATTTGGCAGCATATCCAGTTTATTCATGGGTTTCCCAATATAAACTTAATATAAGCAGAACAAAGACGACGCCGTACTGCAAACACTCTGAATCCCCTCATACTCTTTCCTTGCCTATGGCTCCTCTTTCAGTGTACCCTGCTCACCCTGCAGTTAACAGTATGGATAAAACAAACATTATCATGATAAATGTCCTAAAACAGCCCCTTTGGTCCAGTGAAATAATTACATTATTATGTGCCTTACAAGGTATATGATCTACAATATGATCTGTATGCCCCAAGAGTATTATATCAGTTAATTATATTGTCTCTGCAGACTGCCGAGGTTTAATTTATGAGTGCTACTGTCTCTTGGTATTTTTGTTCCATCCAGCACCCAGTGCTGAAGCTCTGCTAACCCACAGCTTGCCCTGCTGCAGCGTGCCAGTCTGCTTTTTTTGCTGGTATCTGTGGTCTGTGGAGCCCTGCCCTGCACTCCGCTGGGTCCGTCGCTTTCAATTTGTTGGGGCTGTATAAAATTGGCCTGCCGATGATTACTACTGGCCCTTGTTTAGGGAGTTGTGTTCTTCCCGTGGCTTGTCATGTCTCTAGAACTTTACAATGCATTGTGATTGGTCCACCGGGCCTGCTGAACACCAGACCGCTTACCCATCTGCTCATCAGGGCTGGAGAACATTGGCCCACTCTCTCATTGTGTCACCTCTGAGTCAGGGAGCCGGTCTGGGTGTGTGGTCTGATATCAGATGATATGTGAGGAAAGAAAGAGTGTGTGTGTGTGTGTGTGTGCCTGTATTAGGGTTAGAAGTGTGTAGGATCTCATTTCTGCTATTTCTGCTACTGGAACTCGCTGTGGGTTGTTTCATACCTTGTCTTAGAAGCCCCATCTATTCAGGGGGCACCATCGGTGTCCACAGGTTCCTACTCTGGCTGAAGATCCCTTGGCAACAAATCATATGGGCAGCTTGAGTGCACAATGGCAGCATAGTTGCTCACTGACTGAGCACAAATCATGTTTTCATTCATCATGCATAGCGGTTAACAGTAATTAATTCAGATGTGTGTTTTTATCCTACAGAGGGCAGTGTTGTGCTGTAACTGAAACGCATTGCCCTCTGTTGAACAAGGCAAGGCAATGATACTTGTATGTGGCTGATTGTTACTTGGCACTTTATTTAAAAGGTTCACTGACTGTAAATAAAGAAACTGGCACAGAGGAAAATTCCACAACCCCACTGAACTGTAGGAGTCAATAAACTTACTCAGTTAGGGTAGAGTAGTGTCAGAATAGTGAAATTGTACTCTTTGTTTCCTATGTGTGGGGGAGGAGAAGAGTTAACCGTTTTCATCGTGATGAGTTCCTTCCATGATCTTGATGACAGCTATTGTTGTTGACACTTTCTAGGGCACATAGCCTGTTTCCCGGCGCAGTCTTGGGTTTCTGGATCCAGATTACTGCTTTTCAAAATGGCTCACCATCATTTTTCCTGAGTGAATCAAAACCAGAAAAATCTGGATTTTGGGAAGAAAGGGAAATTTTATTTTAGGCTTCAAGGCTGTGAAGTAGTACTTTACATTACTAACATAACTTCTGTTTTATTGGACTAGGAGGAAGTCATTTGTCACCTGCTTCCTCATGTCTTTTATGCTGGTTTCAGGCTTACAGAGGCTCTTCACTCTGACAGATACATGGGGTTACGTGCCCTCAGCGTAGCAGTGATAATTAACTTGTGAATAATATTCTCAGGAGGTAGTATGTATAGATGGAAGTTTAATGAAGCTCGTCTCATACTCTGCTGTGGAACAGTTCAATGATTCATACTTCATTTGAACAAACCTGTAACGATTTGACAGATTTCGCTTAAAGTATGAAAGGATCAGTCCTCTCAGAGCACTCTGTGCAAGAGAATGCGGTGTCAAAGGCAGTAAAACAGAGATGAAACCATAGTCGGAGGAGTGAAGCATGCTATACGTTACATCAACAGATGCAGCTTCAGTGCTGCGGTGGCGTTTCGATAAAGGCTCTTGCATGGCTGGGTTGTAAGAAGGCCAAGCCCTACCAGGAAATGGATCTCTCTAAATTTCAAAAAAGTGGAGACTATGTGGAAGCCGTCTCTTTATTATTCGAAGCTGTGTTACATGAGGAGCCATATTAGACTTCTTGAGTAGATGCTTGATTACAACGTCTTAAGAGACCTGGACACATAATTATAATTATCCTCTGAATATCAAACATCAATTTCCCCCAATTACTGACACACACTGCTCCATTAGCTTTATAGCCATGAAATTTGAGGTATTTCACATGGCGCGTGGTCATAAACTGGTAACTAGCAACCAGTTAAGTTGTTCTTCAAAACAACTTGCTCAAGGCTAAGCATGAGTAGAAGCAATGTAGACCTGCAGGTTTGTTGCCATAAGAATCTGCCAACAAACTTTGAATCCTGCCAGCATAGCAGTGATAGTTCTCTGTAGTATTCTGTCAGATGTTGAGCACTGGACTAGACCATCTTCATCTTGCTCATTGTGTTTTGATTCATTTAGTTTACTATCAATTTTCTGATTAAGTCTGGTGATATATTTAGACTTTTTTGTGGCTGCACAGAGAAGTGACTGAAGGACTAATCAGTGATCAGGTAAGAAATGTTCCCAAGAGGTATTAAGTCATAATACTTAATTTAAGAAAAAGCATAATATCAGCTAGGTATACATATAGCCAATCATCTATCAACTTAGTACAGGGTCAAAGTCTGTCCTAGGAAACGAATGATGTAGTGCAGTGGATCACCCTTGGTAGGACTCCAGTCCATTGCAGGGTGCACACACACACACACACACACACACACACATACATATGTACACACACACAGACACATGCACACACACACACTCACAAAAAATTTCGACATACAGTATCCATTAGTCCAACTATAAGCCTTCGGACTCCACAGCAAATCAGCAATGCAGAGTGAACGCCTAGACCACACATGTACCTAGCAGGAATGAGTGCTGAACCCACACATGCAGACTCTACATACACAGCAAGGATGGGATGCGAAACCACAACCCATGGGGATGCCCACTGCACTATTATACAACCACAATTCTATATTATAAATCAAAAGAATACAGTTACAGTATATGTTCAATATTATATTTCTCTTTCAAAGATGAATCGGTATCATTTTCTGGGGCAGCACAGGATTCCAAGTAAAAAGGCCATTTATAAGGTACCAGGTGTTTTGTCCACCTTATTTTCATTGTCAAACAGTGAATGTACGGTGGTACCTCAGAACTCGAATTTAATCCCTTCAGAACTGGAATCCTAAAAAGTTCGAGTTCTGATCGAATTTTCCCCATAGGAAATAATGGAAACCAATTAATTGGTTCCTGCCACCCTCAAATTACACCTAAATATGTTTTTTTAGCATTTAAACACAAAATGAACTGGATAAAACAAGAGCATATACTCTACTAAACACATCTAAGCACATTTATCAA
This sequence comes from Stomatorhinus ivindoensis, assembly GCA_019775895.2. Lineage (NCBI taxonomy): Eukaryota > Metazoa > Chordata > Actinopteri > Osteoglossiformes > Mormyridae > Stomatorhinus > Stomatorhinus ivindoensis. The sequence goes on along the minus strand of JABFEB020000001.1, from coordinate 29,263,915 downwards.
AACAGAAATGTGTAAAGTAAGAAAATAAATGTATCCAAAAAAAAAACAAAAAAAACAATATGTCCTGCCTCGATCGTCTGCTCCTTCCGTGTGCCACGCCCCCTCGTTGGCCCCGTGTGGGATCCCCATGTGATCAGCTGTTTCTGGTTGTTGTCATTAGTCTTCTGTATTTGAGTTTGTTTCCCTAGTCCGGTCATTGTATTGTCCGTCTGCGTTTTGCCTGCCTTACATGTAATTGCATGTCTGCGCCTTTGTCCTCGCTCCGTCCCCGCCATTTTATTATAATTAAATGTATTAATAGTTTATTATTAATATTAAAACAATTAATAAGAAATCTTTATTTTTAAATGCATTTTATTATATAAAAATAATTACTGTTACTGTCTATCATTGTCTAAATGTATTTGTACTGTCTAAATATAGGCAACTGTTTGTTTTTTTTGTATTATGATATTCTTAAAAAGTCCTCAAAAGGTATTTTCTTCAAAATTAGCACGTAGCACATCCTTATGAGCGTCATCAATTAATGTTTAATTTTACTGAAGGTTCTTCTTTGACACCCTGTTAAATGTCCTGGTTGCTGAAGTCTTTGCTGTACAAGTTGTTGGTATATTTTCATATTGACATCTGTCAGTGATTTTCCAGATGTGGTTATAATATTAGCCTTTCCAGATTTCTTTCTGGAATTTTTGTTTCAATCCTTCTAAGAAATCTTTCTCTCGATCTTTCTTGGTCTTCCAGCACTATAATGATATTCTGATGCTTGTATCCATAGGGTTTTCTGGGCTTGGTACAGGAGTGATTTACCGTCGCTTTATTCTGCACAGTTTGAAATATAGTCGCCACTGTGATGATCCACCACCAGAAACAGAGCACTTAGCATCCCTGACGCACATGGACCCCCTTGTCCTGACAAGGCACCATACCGTGACAGGATGCTATTTGTACTGATTCTCATATCTCATGCATCAGAGGTATCCAGTCTGCGGTATGGTAAATTTTTAGCATTAGCATCTACACAGAAGTGGTAAGTCAAGTCTCGATACTTAGAGATAGGATAGTTCTAAATTGCCTGCCTGCTTTTTATTTTCCTGTCCGTTAACCCATTTGAGACCTGCTCTATTCAGTTAACTCATTTGTACTTTGTTACTCACTTGTGAATGTCCAGTGAGGTATGAGTATTTTATTCCTCAGACAGACAGAAAGGAGGTCCAACCTGCATACCTCGTGTCCTCCCTGTTCTCACTCAGATGTCCTGCTCTTCATCTGTAAATCGAGAGCTGATGTACCTGTGATCTTCTGTTCCTGACTACGACAGAGAAATTTACAGGGAGTTCAAACTATACTACTATATAATACTACCATACTCTCTTCTACTCAGTCCTTATATGTGGGTTGCCAGACACTCCTCTCTCCCCAGGTAATGTGTTGTTACTCATGGTGAGAAATTCAACCTACTCTTTGGCATTGATATTAATGTTAAGAGGCATGTTGATTAAAGCATAAACTGGTTCTAAAAACATGGTTACGTTTGTGACCTATTTGCCTTGTGCTCTTCGTAAAAATATCTACAGGAGGGTTTTTAATGGCTGTTGAGCAAACCTGTAAGATAATAACACAAAGGGCACCCAAAACATCCTAAGAATAGTAAAAAAAAGGTGATATGTGTCCTTTCAGAAATGTGTACTCTGGTGCCATTTGTTTATTCGTTCACAAAGAAGCTTTTGAGATTTGCACATCTTCTGCGTTTTCTTGACATCATTTGTATTTCAAATGTAGACAGTTTTGAGCCAATATAGATAAACCCCAAGACAGAAAATATTCACATTAAAACATTTTATACTTGTACTTGTTGCACTGCATGTCCCTGCGGATAAGTACAAAGCATTTCCTTGTGCGTGTGTGTGTGTGTGTGTGTATTAGAGAGAGAGAGAGAGAGAGAGAGAAAGAGAGAGAGAGAGAGAATGCTAGGCAGGGATACAGGGCCAACACTGACTGCCTCCTTACCTTGAGGATCACAGCTGGGATGATGATGCGGAATGGTTTTACTAGGCTCATTTTTGCAATTAAGCATTTTAGCCTTGCAGTTCTACTTTAATTTGCTTTTTAAGAACTTTAAATGCCTCTTACACTTAAAGTAAAAGACAGAAGTGACACTTGTCTGTCATGGACACTTGTGAATTGCTCATTTTGACTAAAGATGATTTTCAGGAGCCAGTTTTATTAAGCCCCTGGAGACATATGCAGATAAGCCTTCAGAAAATACCATGCAATAAATTAATCAAAAGTCTGGAAATAAAATATCTTAAATGCTGCTATTGCAAAAAACTGAAAATTATTCCTTGACCCCTGATATGAAAGGAGGAATGCAGAAGTAAACAGTGTTTTAAAATGCTTGCTTCTGACTGACAGCAATTGGAGCTGGACGATTGTGATAGATTGAGTCAGATGTTTTGGAATGAGAAGAAATAAGGCAGGGGATGTATGGATTCATAAGGGAACAATGGATACTGTTAGTGTAGGCAGAGGGTATCCAGAACCATGGTGGG
>JABFEB020000001.1:29244827-29258215 GCA_019775895.2 Stomatorhinus ivindoensis | reverse complement strand
TACTCTGACTACACGCTGTGTAAAGAAGTGCTTCCTTAAATCCAGTTTGAAGTGTTCTCCCGCTAATTTCCACCTACATTACAACACAACAGGCCTGCTTGAAGTTACCAATAACTCTGGATATGGATAGGCGAGGCCTGTCAGCTGAGAATTGTAAATTTACAAACAATTTTAAAGCGCAGTGCAATTTCAGTGTCATTTAGAAACAAACCAATCGCTGCCAATCGTCTCTTTAATAATCATAATGTTGTGGATGTCTTTGTGGTTCATGGGCTTTGTCATTAATTTGTCATTTGTGACATCAGAAAACGTCCCAACGGGGGCACTAAATTTTGAGAAACAGGAAGTATTTTGCTTCACAAAAGTGCCAAAAGTTTCTTCAGCGCATTGTCAGCTTTCATGTTGTTGAATTGTGCTGGTGCAATGTCAAGGATGATTAATTGGAATAAAGTGGGTTTTAAAGGGCAGTCCGCACACTAATAGAAATGCTCCAGCATGTGTGTGTGTTCTTCCCTCCCGAGTCCACCATAGGATGACCTTTCTGGACCAATCTCTGCCCTAATATAGAGGAGATTATAATACCCTTACAGATTTACCTGTTGGGAATCTATCTAACCTCTAGACACATAGTCTTAAAGATCTACGTTTCTCATAAATGAAAACCATGTAAAAATAGAAAGGTTGAAGGCCCCTCACTGCAGTTATTTTTGTGATCAGTATTGTGCTCCGTTCGCACCAGCAGACAGCGGAGTGACGGCTCGCTCCGACAGCCGCTCTCTGCTTGTGTTGTAATTGCTTACTGATGGCATCGTGAAGCTCAGGATTGGTGGTGGCACCTTGTCATTCACTATCTCCCACAAAGAGATGCCTCTGAATGAAATTGCATATGTGCCTGAAATGCCCTGCAGTAGCAAAACAGAGTTTTTCTCTTTTGTGGGAATGGGGTGGAGCTCATTGACAGTCTGGGTTTGTCTGGCTGCACGAGCTGCGTGTGCCAGTGAGCGCAGCTGGCTGCACAGATCTGGGGCTTGACTGTCTCTTACTGTGGTGCCGCTGATGCTGCAGACTTGTGTCTGCCGGTCACTCAGGTTTGTATTTGATTTTGGGGGTTTGCAGAGTTCATTGGGTGCGTGTGTCATTTACCGCAGTAACGTTACCCTCTGGAATTGGTGCCCGTTCTGCTGTGCAGGCCTTTGACCTGGTAAATTATGTGATCTTTAAAGGTTGTTTTTTCAAGTCTGACTGGCAACCAGCTACAGTATGCACTCAGCTGCAGCTTCATTGGGGAAACATTAGCAAGGTGTTTTTGCCACAGGACTACAACTGACTGGATTATCCTTGGTAAACTCTGGATGCCGTCTTGCGTGAAAATCCAGGATCGATGAATGTCTCTGAGACACCGGAAGCGCCCTGTCACGTGATTCTCTCTTGATAGAAGCAAGTTGGACCTTGGCTTTAACAAGCGGGTGTCCCTAAGAACGTCACCACTCACTATAAATTACAAATGAGTCAATGTACTGGCTGTGTCAAATGTGTTTATTTAACATTGATCTCAGTGTTACATGTTGGGTCAAAGTCATCTGCGGTACCTTATAGGAAGATGGGTATTATAAAAAGTCACAAAATGCTAAACAAACACTATACAAAAATACACAAACTTAGGAATCTCTACATCTTTCTACACTTAGTGCCACATTTAGATTAGATTAGATTAGATAGTACTTTATTAATCCCTTTGGCATGTTCCTCCGGGAAATTTGTTCCAGCAGCAGTTTACCTGGATTTGGCCACAAATGGGGCATTAACCTCATTATTGTGTGGAACTTCTAATGTTGGAATGAACCATAAACAGGAAATGCAGCGAGTATATAGATTACATCTGTTATCTGGTACAGGGATTATCTGACCAATGGCTGGTGACTTTTTTTTTATCTGGGAACTGACCACTCAGGTAATCTCTCACAAAACAAAATCTTTTCGCTGAAGGAGAGCGTGTGTGGAATGCTCTCTAGCCTGGATGAACGTGGGGCAATACGGGCCGTCACGTCTCCGCCCAGCAAAGCACATCGCTGGCGTGTTAGATGCGTCGTTCCTTTCAGGAGGTGTGTCACTGATGTGCTGGGGAAGCCTCTGTTTGCAAAAGAAGGGAGTAACTATTACGGAGAACATAGTTCCTGCTAAATATTAGAAACTAAATAAAGAGTTGTACAAACATGACAAAAAACGATGACAAATAACAACAAAATGCCTTTGTGTTCACAATATTATGACAACAAGATTGCACGGCGATAACCCAGTATGACGACTGTTGCACTTCTCAGCCCATGATCATGCCATTTGCGGCATGAATAGGATTCCGTTGCTAACTGGTGAGAACTGGATAATTTATTCCTGCATCCGTTTTCCCTAACTGCTTAATCTGGTGCTCAGGGCATGTGGTGCTGAACACTAAGTGATCGCAATGCGCACGCAAACACAGGAAGGGCAATTTAAAAGGGTTTTTGGCCGGGGTGGTGTGACGGTTCAGTGCTTAGTACCGTTGCTTCTCGCCTCCTGTTTGTGATTTAAATCCCCCTACAGTTGCAGCAATGGGGCGGGGGCGAGCGTGGGGTGGGGGGTGTCGTAGTTTTCAAGGTGAAATGTATGAATGAGTAATTAAGCAAGGCATACATAGTAAATGACATTATACTAATTAACTTGAACCAAGGAACATGACTTTGCCAAAGTAATCTTAATTCCTTAATTCCATAGCAAATTTTACATAACTTTGAGTCCTGTCTACCCAGTGGAGATTGTAGCTTCACCTTTGACCCCCCCCCCCCCCTCCACCTCCACTAATTTTACCCTCTCCCCTATGAAGGTGGGGGTGGCTGTGGATGATAAAAGCTGTCAAACAGGTGGTGGTTGGCTCGAGCAGTTCGCTAAGACAACACGCCCTCAGTAGATGCCTCCCTGAGCAAAACCCCCAGAGATCGACATTTCAGCTACAGGAGGTAAAAATCCAGACCAGGATTTTGTTTCAACCGTCTAGTTCAGTACTCTGTGACTGTGACTCTTTGTGCTCAGCTGGTTGGTTGAAACAATATCATGGTCTGGATTTTGCCCTCTGGACCTGACATGTCCACCAGTAACAATCACTCTTCTCACCCTTTCCCGGATCCAACTCTGTCCAGGACGTATCAGAGTGGCTTTGTGCATTTTTTTTATGTATAAATTTGCTGGGGTAACCCGTAATAACATAATTAAAATAAAAACTGACAAATTTTTGTAATGGAGTGAAGTGAGGCCAGAAAGCATAGAAATAACAAACAAAAAATATATAAAATGAGAAATAAATGTATAAACACAACGGTCATTTGTTTTTTTTATTGTGCTTTTTACATATTCAGTTGATGTTTTTGTGCATCTCACGTCCAGCAGTTTTGCACTAGGGCCCAACTAGGATTTGATCCCACAACCTTCCAGATGTGGACATAGATCCCTACACACCATTTTATTCCCTATTCTTTATTCATTTAAACAGCTTTTGACTAGCTGGCTCCACGTCGCACAGAGGTTAGACCTCGGGCTATGGTGTGTGGGTCGCAACATAACTGACTTTGTCGGGACTGAGTGATCGCTTGTCAGTCAGCAAGCGACGTGGGTTAATGTTTTAGCTCGCTGGCACAGAAGAGTCCTTTCACATGCTAATGAGATTTTCACATGCTAATAAGGTTCCCATTAGCGCCAAAGGGTGGCACTTTCACTGTGTGTCAGATAGCACCTTCCTTGTACACCAAAACACCATGCGCTGCCCGTCATGGCCACCAGGGGATGCTGCGGGACCGCTGAATCGCACGGGCCAATCAGAAGGCGGCTGCCAGTGACTCAGGCCTCCAGCGGCTGATCGCTCTCCCGCTGTCTGGCTCTTTCCGTCTCTCCCTCGGTCTGGCTCTCTCTCGCGCTTCGCTCTTCCATTTCTCCTTGCTCATTGTCTCCGTTCCGTGCCTGGATGAAGGCTTCCGGGAGGAACGGGTGCTGATGGAGCACAGTCACACGCGGCCAGCGGACTAACGGGAAGCCCAGTGTGTGCGTGAATAACAGCAGCGCTGCAAGCGGAGGTGCTTTTACTGCCTTTGTCCGTCTGTGTGTGTGTGTGTGTTGTTATCTGCCTGCCTGCTTTGTTCTGTGTGTTCTGCTATACATTTTCCTGCTCCTTCACAATGTCAAATTCTTCATGCTCATTTTCTGTTTGCTGTATTCTCTATCAGTGAATGAGCGTATCTATATTTATTTATTTTAATTGTATCCTAAATGCAATAGGACTGTGAAGAACACACACTGGCATTAAATACATATATGAACATACACAAAGAAAAAGAGAAAAATATATTTCTGCTGTTTTTCTCACAGACTCCATTTCCTTCTCTTGAAAATAATCCTCAAGATTTGTGTCTATGTATGTTTCTGTGTGTGTATGTGTGTGTGTGTGAGTGTGCATGCCTTTGTCATTTTTTTGAACATTTTTTACACTTGCCTATTCTTAGTTTTTTTTGGTAATTAAAATGTATCCTGTTTTATCCTCTTTCCGAATCCTGTAATATTTTGCTGCCGGTTAAATCCAGTGTTAAATGTCAAGGACCAGTGTCTCTTGGATGGAAAATGAATGCCGTCGCCATCCAAGAGATTAAACGCTTTTCTGAGTGCCAGATATTGACTCTAGAAATGTGGGTCTCCATCTGAAAGCCCAACAGTGGCCAGTCGCTTGAAAGAGGCCGGCTGCCCTGTCCACTGCAAAACCAGGGCATCCTGTAGCCGAAATGCAGGATGTCAGCACTGAAGCTTACAAAAGCTGTTGCCGTCTTCTTCCCTCAGGGGGTGTCATTGACAAAGACCTCCGTCACTACCTCAACCTTCGCTTCCCGAAGGGCTCCGTGGACCACGAGCTCCAACAGACCATCCGGGACAACCTGTACCTACGGACCGTACCCTGTAAGTAGTCTTTTGTCTATTTGTGTATATAGCTATGGAAGTTACACTGGAGCAGCAGTTGTGTTTAGACAGTTGGAGATATTCTGGACCGAGACGTGAAATACCTCTTTAAGTGGAGTTTCTGAACGCCTGTAGCAAAGGCGGCATTTGCACATGGATATTTGGACGGCTCCAGTGTGGTCCACTGTCTAGCCACTGCTGGTTTAAGGCACTCCAGTGCTTAAGTGGGCTGGTACTCACTGGTACACATTCCCGGCATTTGTTTTTCCCTTTGAGAAGCAGGGACATGTCTTTCCTACCGGCTCCTCTCATTATCTGCTGGTACCGAATAACAAGGGCGCTGCCAGCACCTGTTTTTTCCCTCTTCAAACACTGACAGGCTCTGATTGCGGCTTTCCAACAGGAAACCCTACCCTCTGTCCGTGTTCAGAGTTTGAGCCTGTTGGCAGGATGAGCTGTGCGTCCTTGTCTTCCTGTAGATGGCGTGAGGCACGGCTCAGCTGGCTCACGGCTCTATGCGCGATCCCCAGATAAGCTGAGGGATTTGTCTCGAGATGACCTGCCAACTTGATCGAAACCTTCACCCTACGGACCCAATGGGGGTATCGGCAGTTCTCAGCTACTTTAGGAGCATCTTGGCTTTCTGTTCACGTTTGATAAGAGCTTATTGTGCATCGGGTACATGGTTAACCAGAGACACAACCATGGTTAACGGGATATGGAATTGTGAGACATACTCCTGGAAATCATAAAGAGTACATGTTTAATCTGTGACAAGATAGATGTTGAATTTGTAACTTGGCAGCATGGAAAATCGTTCCATGTAATCTGAGGCTGGTAACACACAGTTCAGATATGGTTTTCACTTTGTATGAGGCCAAGGGAGGAAAAGAATGAAATTTACGGTGGTTTGTGTGCCTATATGATCATCAATGGCTGGAGGCTGAGAAGAAGGGATAGCAAAGATGCTGTGATCCCTCCCTATCATCCAGCATGATGCGACGTTGAGTCTGGATGTGAGACGGACTTTCCCCGAGCAGACTGTGAATCTGTCCTCAATGTGTATGAAGGACAGGGTGTCCTAGCGGGCATGGTGCATTAGGGAGTCCTTAAGGTAACCAAAGCAGAAGACACGTGCATGCTTTGGAACCTTGTGATCGTCTAGCCAGAGAAAGCAGTTCTAGCATTTTCTGTGGAAAGTGGGCTGTGGCGATTGATGAATCGGCGTTTCATAAGAGCAGCAGTAAATTGGTCAAGTGTGTGGAAAAAACAGTTTAACCAGTTACAGTTGTGATTTTTGAGTACAAACTCAGATTTGTGAAGCCACAGGCAATCTACGAATATCTGTTTATCATGTTTTGATTGTGATATTTGTTCAGCAGCTTTGTAAATTACACTATGATTAGTTCTGTTAATATTTTTAGTCTCTTTATTTGTATCATAGTAACAATAGTGCAGCAGATATATATTTTTTATGTCTGATGTATTCAGTGAAGACAAGTAAAAAAAAACCACAGATTCTTGGACTTGTGACTGAAAAGTCCTGCTTTTCTGACCCTAAACAATAAGCAGCTGTATTCATGGCTAAAGTGTTTAACTGAAAACAGAGTTTCTTTGAATGGATGTACCTGCAATACATCTAATCAAATCCATGGGTGTGCCTGGCAAACTGCAGGCAGATGAGATGATTCCACTGTAGAGCAGCAAATGAACAGTGAAGAACCCTGAAGGACTTCTTGAGGTTTTGGGACAGAGGCTCTCTGTAGATATTACATGGTTGCTATCAGCAGGGTATAACCTGAAGCTATCTAGGGCAGTCCCAGTAAGGCAGAGACTCCGGTTGTGATATCATCCAACAAGGCTAAAGGCAATTGTAAAATAAATATGTGCTGTGTTTAATCAGCCTCTAGGCCTTCACAGTGAGGGTCTCAATGCTTGGATTGTCTTGATTGGGTAGATCCACAAACTCTATTAAACTCCCTTTAAGCTATTGTTGGATGTTCCCAACCTGGACATTTCTTTTAAACAGGAGAGATATATGCTAGAGTCTTTTCAGACATCAGCTTGAAGAAAGTGGTGTACTGTGCCCCGTCGACGATGCTACATTTGTATAGCAATTCAGCAGAACAAAAGCGTGTTTGGCGTGAAGTAATTTCTTTGTAGGGGTCGGAATCACATTTCCGTCCCATTCTTTGTGTTCCCTTGTGAGTTATGTGATTGTTTCTGAGTGGTTACAGTGCGGTTAAGGGTGAGTTCTGAATTCTCAGTCTGCTTCTCGGTCCATGTCAGGTTGGTGTGTGTGGGGGGGGGGGGGTTGGAGTTTGTCGTGGACATATACATCAAGCTTTGTATAGATTTATGATGATACTGGGGGAGGGATTTCTAGTTTTTAATTTATTTTAGAATTATGTTGTACTTTTTTGGATTGCATTGAAAGCTTTATTCTGCCCTGAATTTAATGTCAGCCATTTTATTTTGTAGAATATATTTTTGGAGATGTGTAGCTTCTGTTGGGTGTCCCATATGTATACAAATCTGTGTCTAAGAGCAAGCCCTACATTTCCCTACCAGGAAACAGGCTGGGTAATAGCCCACAAATTCACCATATTTTCTCCCCCTTGAAGATGATCATGTGAGCCTTACTTCTCGATTTATTTGGTCATGCTCTACCGTGTGGGTGGAGCTTGCTGATGTCATTTTTAGAGATGGTAGAATGTTCTATTTTCTGTGCAGTAAATCTATTTTTTATGGCTTCTCCCCCCTGACATGTGTACATTTCTGGAGTGTTGCGAGGGGGGGTCTATTTGTGTGTACTGCCAGGCCTGCTCTCTGATTAGAAAGGGAGCAGAGTGAAGATGACTCTGGAAGGCAGAGGAGCATCCATTCTGACACACACCCACTCTGGGGGAGAACTGTGAACAGCAGACTCTGATATACACCAGTAGAAGACTGGGAGGGGAGAGACGTCTACTGGACGTGCCCATGTACTGTCACGATGCGCCTGTGCCGAACAGTGGAACGGTGCTCTGGTTAGAGGTAACCGGTCAGTGCTGCTGTACCCGGATGGGTCATCCCTGCGTCCTGTGACATCTGTGACTCTCCTGGGGCTGGCTCACTGAATGTTCCTTCCGCTTCTCCGGGGAAATTTTATCCCTATCCATGGACATCTGGATGTGTTTGCCGGAGGTATGGAGGTACTGTGAGACACGGGGGGAAAAACACAGACGCTCCCAATTAAAGTGGCCAGTCGAGGGACCCCTGCTGGCCAGAGTGTGACACTGCTGGGCTCCCTGCTAGCAGGCCTCCCCTGACAGGCCTCCTTTAATTAGGACGGACTGCATTCCTTAGGAGAGCCTGACACAACTCTTCTTCTTTGTTAGGGTGACTCATACGAACTCCCTGAGCCGTCTAGTCCATAGTTTGGCCTCTCCTCGATTTTAGCTTAGCTTCAGATGAGTCCCACGTTCAGACTTAATGCTGCACCTTCAGTCCTCAAGGCTGGAAACTGGAAGAGACCGGCCTCTCAGCATGATTGTTCTCCTCACGCGGCGAACAGATTAATCACTCATTTTTTCAAACTGCGTCAATTGTCAGCTTGGCTTCTTCTGAACCACTGCTGCTCTTGACTGGGATGCTGCAGTGACTGCGTCCAGTGCCGGGCAGGAGAGCTCACTGTCGGCCGGAGCTCGAGCACAGCTTTCCCTCTCTGCACAACACGTAGCGCTTTGGTGATGGGCGCCCATTACGCGCTGTCTGACTTGCATGAAGATTTCAGGCAGAGCTGAAGCTCAAGGATCTCACGTACCGTCAGATGCAGCAGACCTGCTTGACCTTCATATTTTGCCTGCACAAACAAAACAGTTTTATCCTCACATTTCCAGACACACCCAGACACACAAATTACAATCTCTCTCTTTCTCTCTCTCTCACTCTCTCTCTCTCTCTCTCTCTTTCTGTCTTGGTATATTCCCTTCCTTCCTCCACCCTCTTCATTCCTCTCTCACTTTTCCCGTGCCCTTCCTCTCCCCCCACTCTCTGTCTCTCTCTTTCTCCCTCTTGCTACATTCCCTTCCTCCCCCCCCCCATCTTTTTCATTCATCTTTCTCTCACTTTTTTCCACTGTATCCATCCTCTGTCCCCTGTCCCCACCCCCCTCTATCCCTATGACAAATTCAGATGGATAACTCCTCAGACAGCACGGTGTGGACCTCTCACAGGAGGCAGCGCATGACACCCCCTCCCTCCAAATCTCTGTATAGCTTTGCTTAATCATATGTTTCAGATGCTTCATTCAATGTTGTCAGAGGAACCCATCCAACAGCTTTGAACAGAAATAAGAAATGTTTCATTTTTGTGCACATGAATACGTTCCTGTCGAATCAGCAAGAACCTATAGTGGACAATCAGCTGCAACACCTTTAAGGCGCACCTTTAAAGAGAGATTTGCTTTAGACATTGGAACCTAAATCCACATGCTCTTTCATTCTCCGGCAAACCAAACTATCTCCACTTTGTTTTTATACTCCTTCATAGGCCAGTATTTCCACCTGATGTGCCTTATAAAGCCAAAATTCTGATCTCTGAAACACATGCAGTTGGTCTGTTCCCAGCTGAATGGTGATGTGTTACCTAGCAACAGCTAAAATCACAGTGTGAGAGCATAAACCGAAACAGAACCGGAACAACTGTAGTCGCGTTAGCCAGATATGTTTTTAGAAATCGTGCCTTATGTGATTTGTATCCGTTTAAAGCTGTACTTTGCGTTCCACATGACTCACTGTTCCCTTTTGCTGACACATCATACATGCAAACACACACACACATAGACACACGCATAGATTTGTAATTATTTCTTTGTGGTGACTCTCCATTCACTTCTTTGGGGGAAACAGTAATCCCAACATGACGACCGTACCCAGCCTTAACCTTAACCAAAAGGTTAAGGCATTTTTAGTTTTTTCATTCCAGTCACAGATTTTTATAAAAGTGTTTTCCTTTATGGGGACCAGGAAACATAAGGAGAAAAAACGGGTATTCATCACATTGTGGGGACATTTGGTTCCCACAAGGTAAGGTATACCTGGACCACACACACACACACACACACGTAGGCATGCCCCCATCTGGGCAGTCACAGGTCAAATGGAATCAGAGAAAAGCGTGTCTTTCAGCAGATGTAGAGGAGCATTCAGCTTCAGTGTATTTCTGCTCTTGTGATGCGGGAACCATGTCACCTTAGCTGAGCCTCCCTCCCCCGACAAGCCCAGCATGGCAGGAAGTCAGCAGCTGTTCTGGGACCAGGCAGACTCCTGCAGACCTGCTGCCAGCTCCCATCTCTGCTCGTGTGTTTCCCTTTGAACTTGACTATTGAGCAGTAGTTATAGAAAGATCTTTTGGCCTTGATACAGGTTCACTGCGCCTGGGCTCACGGTTCTCCAGACCTCTTTTTTTGTGATTGCAGATCTCTCTGAGATTTTGGCCCTTTAGGGCATGAACTGGGAAGTTCTATCACCAGTAACCAGAAGACAAGTTGGCAATGACCATAATTCAAACTCCATTGTGCAAGGAGACACTAAGATAGATTATTAGCTGTGCTATCATAGGTAGCGGGGCGAACGCAGTGAAAACTGGCCATGTGGACACCCTACTCCTGCAGCAGTGATGGAGCCCCGAGCCTGCCCAGAGTATCGACGGGTTGACAGACATTGATATCTGCGTAGCTGTGGCTTGGAGATATCTGCAGGTATATAGCTGACAGTCAAAGAATGCAGCTGTCATCTCATTGTCCGTCCGTCCATCTACTGACAGCTTATCCTGTCGAGGGTTACAAGGGAGACTGAAATCCATGCAGCATAGGCTACAAGGCAGGCAAGGAATCAGGAGCAGCTGGAGGAAACTTGTGTGATACAGGGAGAACGCGCAAACTCCACGCCCACAGGATGGAGGCGGCACTGAGACCCGCAGCCCTTTGAGCCCAGTGCTATCCAATGAGCCACTGTACCCCCCTCTTTCTGTGATCTCCTGAATTTTTCAGTACCTATATTTCAATGAAGACGAGTCAAGCTTTAGCCGCTGTTTCTTGTGATCTAGCTCAAACTGAATATTACATCATTTCACATGCAGCAAACATTCAAAAATCATATCTGCCTATCATTGGATTTGTCAGGTACAAAGACTTCATACTGTCTTCAGACCACCCTACGAAGTCTGCTGGGCTTAAGTTATTTCTGAGGGCTACTTTGGTTGCAGACAACCAAGGCTTTCCTACATGTCCATGAAACTTGATGTGAGGAGATATGCAACCTCATTTCACATCCTTACAACAGAATTTCAAGTGAACACAATACTTTGCCTTATCCGCAGGACTCTCCCCAGAATTTTCAACTGCAACTCGTCCTCAGATAAATTCATATCTTTTACAATTTAAAGACTTTTTTTGTAATTTCCTGAGCTGTCCAGTCTGGAACTATAAATATTTTGTATTTAACCAGAGAACTGATGCTGTGTTAAAGTAACTCCTTATGGTGTTCCTAAACGAAATTCATTTACAGGAGAATATGATACTGCGTTTACGTAATCAGCTTGTGGTATAATAACTCCCAAGATTCTTGTTACCGTGAACGCAGAAAAGGCAGATGCTGTACTATAATGTTCTTCACACTAAAGAGGTTCTAATTGGAGGTGTAGCGGTCATCTTCGGTTGGGAACGTTATTTCCTTTGGCACAATCTAAACATTTGACCACTTCCATAAAAATGAACGTCGGTAGACTGTTTTACGCGTTAATGTGGTAGGTTACCAATCACGGTAAAACAACCATATGGCCCCCAACGTCCACTTCTTTATTTTCACATTCAAAAAACACAAACTTTATTGCTCCTCTGACATACATGCATTACGACAGTCTCTAACCAAAAACTAAATAAATAAGCACTTTCATGTTTGATATACTATATAAATTTCAAATTATAATGGCAGGTTAAACACAAGTATCCTAAACAGCTGACTAACAAAAATGACACCATTTTGCATAAATGGCGCTTACAGGAGGGATTGCCTGTAGGTGACGTTCCCTCTGCTCATGCTGTTTCGCTTCAGCTCTACTGAAGCACTTAAAGACTTCTTCTGAATCTGCTGCCTGTTAGTAGCAAGAGGATTCCGGAATGGAAAGTTGGTTCAAAGAAGGATTTCAGGGGGGCCTCAGAAAGTCATGTGACCTCTGTTGGACTGAAAGGGCGTTGGGAAGGCTGCGAGCAGCGACAGTGTTCAAACCCAACGTTCCCCATGCTCTTGATGCTGGCTGTTTTGAAGTCTGACCGATGAAGATGTTTGTGTGTTTGGAGTTTTGATCTCCCAATGCATTGTGCTGCTTGGTGTATTACAGCCTGTCTGGTTCTTGTGTAGTTTTGACCGTGTTCCGTCCACATGACTGCTCTTTCAGGTAGCCAGCATCCAGCTGCTGTCCCAGCAGCACTCAGAACATTCACCAGAGAAGTGCACGCTGGGATAGCGGCAGACTGTCAGTGAGGGAGTGACATAAAGAGGCCACTGCAGAGTTATTTGAGGTATTATCTAAGGGTGGATAGCGAGCAGTTTAGAGCGTGTTGCATATGTGTCGCGATTTCACCCGAATCGATGGGAGCAGGTCTGTTTTCGCAGACACCGTTCACCACAGGGAGCAGCATGTTTGTTATTTAGACGTGAAACTACCGTGCTGGTCTCATTACCGCTCCCCTGTGAGGACCGGCCATTAGATGTGACGACCGGGATTACATTAGCATTTTTACACTTCTGCAGCAGAATGCTGTCTGCAGGCTAATCATGTGTGGTGGAATCTGATTGGCTGTTGGATTCTGACTATCTCCAGGATCTGTTTTTTTTCAGGATGCCAGAAATGTTAATAGATGATAGGAAATGGCACATAGTCACAGTGTATTACACGTATTATCCAAAGTATAGTACTTCTAGTTACATGTTATGGAATCAGCTATGATATGTTAGACATGAAGCCATGTGTGTAAATTATGGGGGATTGTAACCCACCCCCCCCACACCTAATAATTATGTTTCCCCCCTAAATGGGCAGAGACCTCACCCCTCCTCCCCATAGTTAAGCCATTGCATGGAATCTACTCACTCACATGGTAGATATGTTTCACAAACTGTAAAATGTAACATGACCATAATATCATACATGTATTTATATACAACCCGTCACTGGCCAACCCATCACTTCTCACTGTAAACCAACCCATCACTGACCAACCCATCACTTCTCACTGCAAACCAACCCATCACTGACCAACCCGTCACTTCTCACTGTAAACCAACCCATCACTGGCCAACCCGTCACTTCTCACTGCAAACCAACCCATCACTGGCCAACCCGTCACTTCTCACTGCAAACCAACCCATCAC
>JABFEB020000001.1:29192193-29228060 GCA_019775895.2 Stomatorhinus ivindoensis | reverse complement strand
CTTATGATGGTCATTCTAGCTGGTTTCACTGGTCATGCCAGCTTATGATGGTCATTCTAGCTGGTTTCACTGGTCATGCCAGCATGTCCAGCTTAATGGGTTGGCCACACCCACACAACTAAACCATCAAAGAGCGGCAAGTGCTGGTATTTGACCAAACAAAACCGTCTTAGACCAGCTAAAACAAGCTACCAGCATAAACTGGATTTTAGCTGCTTTTTTCAGCCAATTTTCTGAAGATCATTCAGATTGAAAGGGAGAGGTGTGTGTTTTGTTCTGCTCTAGTTAATTTTAGTTGTTTTCTACCAGATGACATTATGAAGGTATCATAAACCCATCTCTTCAAAATGAAATTAAGCCTGCAGGAATTTTAGTTTTATTAATCGACAGCTATGGTTGGTATGTTGTATTATGCATGACTTAATGGCGTTTCTATTGTCACAGGCCTCTAAGTGTCTTTTATCATTAGTTTGGCCCATAATATTAGTATCATAAAGAGAATCTGGACTAACTGATCCAAGTGTACATCCAGCATGCTACATGTAGTGTTATACAAAAGAGTTGAGAGATGGTTGCTAGATAGAGTTTTCTTGCTGGTGCTGTGTGAATGAAGAAATAGACACCCCTCAGAGCACATTGTTAGAACAGCTCAGCTCCTCTACATGTTACCTTTTCATACAAAAATGTCTTCAACTGAGATACTTTGTGGTTTAATTTTGGTGTTGAAAAAGTCAAAGGGAAGACATGGGATAATGAATGTGCGATGATGATTGATGACTAATCTGTGCCCATCACTTTAATACACAGTGTGGGGCAAATGAAATAGCGGCTTACAGATGCAAACCTTAAGGTATCAGCATATATAGCGCTTTACTTTTGAGACTGACAACTGTTGCATTTGTCTGATTGGCTACTCCCAAGTGGCAGGAATGATAGCAAGCTCAGAGTCACAGAGAAGCCATCTGGTTAACACGCAGGTTGTCACATGAGAAGAAACAACACTATAGAACAGTCATATAAAAAATCTTGATATACCAGTAAGTCATGCATGCCCAAAACCTACACCTTGCCATCTTGTTTCTGTTTATAAGTTCTCTCATTTGTTAGGCTAAGCTCCTCAGGTAATTCAATCTGTAGAAATCAGAATAGTATAATGATTTTTTTGTTTGACTTCTTTATTGTAATTATTTCACACTGCTTAATCCTTGTGAAGAATCACTTCCCACACTGACAATGAAACATAAGAATCTGTAATTGTACTAGCCTGGGTCTGATTAATTTAGTTTGTGTGCTTGGTGTGTCATTTGATAAACTGTTGAACTCTTTGTACCCTCTTGTGTGTGATTTCAGTTCACTCTGAACTATCAGAAATACACAAATGAAATGTGTTGCGGCCCTTTTACAAACTGAAGCTTTTATGTGACTTTGTAGTTTTGTGTGATGTTGTATATACTTTTCTGAATTTATTCTTGTACCCGTTCCCCCGAAACAATCTCCTTCTTCTGTTTAGTCACAACACCAAAACGACTTCTTGGCTTGATCCACGTCTCGCCAAGAAAGCGAAGCCGCCGGAAGAATGCAAAGAAAATGGTGAGTATCCTCTCGAGGGGGGGTGCATCTGTGGCTCTTCATTGTATTAGAATCAGTATTTGTCAACTAAGAGGTGTTTCTCTTGCTGCAGCTGTCAACATAATATTAATCCAGTAAAAAAAAGTATAGAAAAAGATAAACCATGTAAACAAAATAGACTACAAACAAGAGACTGAAGACAAAAGAATGCAATGCAACAAAGTGCATATGTGCACTGACTACAATAACAGAAAATAGGAGATTTATATTCAGTAGGATCATGGGGTAGGATTAACAGTTGATACATGTATTACCATGCATGTAATAAAGTGCATGTGAAGCAGCTTCATTAACACCCTTCATTCAGCGAAATGGTAGGTGGCATGGCCAGAATTCATGTTGTTATGGCCGGCCATGTCTGTGGGGAAATACCTTTTAGATACACTGTATGTTAGTCTCATTACTCTGTCAGCTTGACCATTTCTCATTGGCTCCCTGGAGATCGGTGTATACTGTCCCATGACGTGGAACATTACCTTATCCAGTTATGTCATTCTCCTCACCCACTCCCCCCCACGATGTTCTCCAGCAGAGAACGGCATCCTACCATGAACCACCAGCTCATTTTTCACAAGAATATTCTTTGAAATGAGTCTGGTTCGGTTGAGACTGGTTTTCCCCAATAGCTAAGTCTGCATCATAGACTGTCATTTTTTTTCTCATTTGTTAACTAATAATATTATACTTGAAAAATATATTTCGGGTTAAAAATTCCACAACTGCTGATTTCCTGTAAATAAATCATGTTTTTGTTTTAAAATTAAAATTGTGTCTGATTCACATGTAACATTTACAAAGTGTAATGTTTACAGTATGTTATGAACTTAAACTGATATTATGACAGTTTCTGTCAGTGTTATAAAGCACTTCTCAAGTCAAGTAAAGCTTCATTGTCATCCCAGCGCAGGACACAGTGGAATAAAATAACGTTACTGCTGAATTCGGGCTGCAACATTCAGGACAGCGCAGCCATTACAGTGCTTCTAAAATTCAGCCAGTTCTCATTCAAGACCTCATGAAGTGAAGCACTCAGTTTTTTTTTTATTCCAGTCAATTTTACTTCTTTATGCAGCTTGCAGTCTTTTGGGTTAAGTATCGGAGGCAGGTGAATAACTGTGGTTGCTGCCATCAGTGGAAGACTGTTACTCTTAACAACTAAAGTCCAAAATCAGCATCATAACTCAAGATGCTAACCATTATATATAAAGGTATGATTCGTTATGGGTGGTAGGTGTGGTACTTGTTAACCGGCTGTCATCTGGTATGCTAATATTGTTAAGGTTGACAGGTGTCTCCATGTGCTGCTCATATGTTAGTATTGATACATCTGCTATCTAGTGCATTAGCACAGCTCCTATAAGCAGATAGGCTAATATTGATGCAAATGCTAGTAAATACTGCTTCAGGCCTTTGATAATGCTGATGTACAAATCCTGATGCTGGTGCTAACAGGTATCCTAAGGATGTAGTGATCCTTGCATCCATTACACTTACTGAACGTTGCTTAGATATTATTAGAATCAGATCTAAGAACGGAGTTTTGCAGACTGATTGTCTGGTCAGGGTTTGTTTTCTCAGGAATCTAACAAAAAGATGGACAAAAAAAACTCCAGATGCTGCACGTGATACAACAGCCGTTGTACAAGAGCATCCGTTCTGGGGCGGGCAGAGCTTGCGTTTCATCTTCAGATTTTCAGGGTGATTTCCCGTTTCTGCGGGCTGCAGTGCAGACCCTATGGCCGCGGGGTGTTGTCACAGAAATGGCATGTGGCAGGAGAAGGGACAGTGGAGGAGATGGAGGAATGGGAATGGAGAGCGGCATGCTGCAGCAGGCCGTGCTGTCATCTGCAGGATGCTGAGTGTTGATTCATCGTAGTGAATTAAAACATCAGCTCCCCTTGTGAGAATGTGTCGTAAGAACAAGAAGCATCGTTTCATTCTTTTATGCTGATTACAAACCAGAAATGTGTGTCAAACATCTGAATATCAGGTAATTATACCATAAGTAGTATTCGTCAATTTTGATTAATCGGATTAGGCTTGATTCACATTATCTTTGGCTATTTTACTGTCTCACATTAAAACAAGTTTAATTGCATATTAATTGGGGTGATTTGCATATTTGGATGGAAAAAGGCCACTTAGGACTCATTGCAATCACAGTGCTCAAAGTTCAGTTATCTATCAAATGAGTATAAATGGATTGATGAACTCTCAGAGGTGTTTGACTGATAGAAACTCGGTCGATGTAGGATGGTCAGTATAGTGTTAAAAGTCACAGGTGTAACTTCATTTTGTACAAAACATACGTAATTAGACCTTTTCAATTGGTGTCGAAACCACAGTTTGCTTGTTCAAATATATTGACATTGATAGTAGTAATAGTAATGCAAAAATTGCTGTTTCTATTACTTGATTATTGTATTCATATGCAAAGTTGTGATTCAGGGTCATAACAGTTACCAAAGAGAGAGCAATTCTCTTTCCTGCAATTAGTGGCTAAAACACGGGTCTATAAAAGAGCCTTCAGTTCATGCAGTAAAGCTTCCTCCTGAAGTTACCATGGAAACTGTCTTCCTTTGCATCTAGTGATTTAAGGTGGCTCCACATAAATGGCATGGATTTAAGATGGCTTAAAAAAGCTCTGTCCTTTATTTAGTCACTGAGAGGGCTACAACGTCTGAGTCATCACATCTGTGATGAGGTATGTTCCTGGTAGCACTTTAATGTGTGTCCTGTCATTGAAAAGCTGGGAACAAAGAACAGCATCTACTCCGAGGTGTGCATCCCAGTCAGGAGTTCACAGGGACAGCGTTGCAGCTGCTCTCCATGCAGAAAGCTCCATAATGGATTGATTATACCCACGAGATGCAGGCTTGATGGCCCCAAACACATAATTTCTTGGTCCGTGTAGTGGGAACGTGTGGCGTGAGACCTTATGTGCAGATCATTGAGGGAAAGTGTGAGTGTGTGTGTGTCTATTTGGGGGGGGGGGGTGTATTCTGTTTGTGTGCAATATGAATGGGTATCTGAGAGAAGAGTGTGTGTGTGGGGGGGGAGGTGTATTCTGTTTGTGTGCATTATGAATGGGTATCTGAGAGAAGAGTGTGTGCAGGCCAGGCTGCATGATTCTGGTGGACGTTCCGCTTTGTTTGGGTTTCAGTAAGACTGAGGAAGCAACAGGTTGGATGTTGCATGCTTTGCCTGGTGTTCCGGAGTCTCAGAAGGTCTCGGAGACTAAGAAGGGCTCTGCATTCAGCTGTTCATAAATCCATCCCAGCACACGAGATCTGGCAGCGCTGGGCCGGCTATTCACTGACAGGCAGTAGTGAACTCAGTCGATGTGTCAGGAAGGGTGGAGAATGTTACTGGGTATGTCAGGGGTGAAATCTCGTGGAACAGGAAGATCAAACGTTACTGTATGATCACAGGGAACCAAAAAGAAAGTGTGAAATCTAAATAAGAATGGCTAAAGTCCAACCAGAGTTCTTGCCTCTGGTGAAGGTTTCTAAGCAGGGAAGGATTGGTTTGTAATTTTTATCGCATGGCAATAGGGAAAAAAATTAAATGAATCTGAGTTTTGTGGATATGGACTTAAATTTACTGTCTCTATCAAACAAATTTTTTCCTGGCACATGAAGAAGCCAGCTGTTGGCATTTATTGCAATACTGTGAGATACCATATCTTTCTGTCAGGTTAGAGACTCCATACAGGTTCGCATTTTGTACACGGCATTCCAAAAGTGAGACTGGTTTACCATATTTACTGTTGTTTGGTATAAACGATGCTTGTTCATGATTAATAAATACTGCCACTCGAGTTTTATGTATTATTAAAATGACAGGTTTCTTTGTCATTCTTGCATGAGAGTAGAACCAGGTAGAATCATAATTTATCATTTAAAAAGCTTTCTGATGTATTTGTATTAGGTCTGCTGATATTAAGGCACTGAATAATATTAATGGAATAATGTATTTCACATTTATGAAGCTGGTAAACACATCTTTCCATTCACATGCACGCTGAGCACCCTTCCATTATAAACAAATGGAAACGTTTATTTAAAGTGCACCCAAAACTAATTGAAGAGTCCGATGAGAATTTCATCATGAATTCAGTTGCACTTATATCATGCTTTTGTGCATTTTGATGCTGTGTAATTTAGCAATATGCTAAATCCATTACCCACACAAACATACACAACTGCTTATGAATATTTTCTCAAGAAAATGTCTTTGGAAATATGGAATACAGGCAGTCCCTGAATCAAGAATGTCTGAGTTACAGAAGACTCATACTTACGAACAGACTGCCATGGAGCCTATTATATTTTTAAAAATTGGGTTACATGCAATGGTTTGTAATAACTAACGCACGGACTACTTTGTTATTGCACACAATTGTCGACAGCGAATGATGGTC
Organism: Stomatorhinus ivindoensis; assembly: GCA_019775895.2. Classification (NCBI taxonomy): domain Eukaryota; kingdom Metazoa; phylum Chordata; class Actinopteri; order Osteoglossiformes; family Mormyridae; genus Stomatorhinus; species Stomatorhinus ivindoensis. The sequence continues at coordinate 29,222,008 of JABFEB020000001.1, read as the reverse complement.
TGAGTCTTGAGCTAGGTAGTCCAGTGAGTACTAATTAAACTAGACCAATAATGTTTTAATGTATCTCTCAGCTCTTAAACACAGCTTTGGCAGAGCAGATTACAATTTAATCCTCATTTCTATACATCCTGCCTTCACCTTCTGTAGGCAAGGTTGACATATGAGAGGCACCATCATGCGCGATACCATGGATGAGCAAGGGAACCAGCTCTGCTTACCCCTTAGCAGTCCTGCTCGGAAATGGCCATGCATGTGGAGGTTGACACCAGTTCCGAACGATTAGGAAAGCTGTCAGGGCTGTTGGCATAGCCTTTGTACTGTCACACCACTATAACTCTGCTATTAATTACTTGATTATGCTGAAGACGCACTGAGGATTGCATGCAAATGCTGGCAGCATTGCCCTTAATCAAGGACTCTGGACTGTAATAGGATCTGCCTTTAACGATGATGCAGTAAAAGTGGTAATGATTGCATTCACTTATAAAAATGTATCATTTAAAAAAATTGATTTTTCTTTCTCTCAAGAAGGCTAATACGTTTTTGTTTTTCCAGAGCTCCCTTATGGCTGGGAGAAAATTGATGACCCCATTTATGGCAGTTACTATGTTGAGTAAGTATCGTGTTCCTTTATACTGCTTTAATGCATCTCTGCCTGCTTCAGAATATGCATCCGTACTCACCTTCCTGCATGTCCCTGTCAGTCACCGCACAGCCAGTACATCCTTCGTGTGTACTTGACATACTGCCACTGTTAAAAGTCCGCCATGAGGTGGTGCTGGTCCCTGATTTATGCTTAATTGCACAGAAATTCAATATAGAGGCCAGGTGCACAGGCTGTTATTCCTGCTCTCTGCCCTTTCTGCAGCCATATAAACCGTAGGACACAGTTTGAAAACCCTGTGTTGGAGGCCAAGCAGCGACTCCAGCAGCAAATACACGGTCAAGGTCTGACTTCACTGCCCCTTCCCCCTCCTTTAAGAGGTGAGTCTCCAGCCTCATTCATACAGTAGATGTTGGTTTTTGGTCTCCATGGTAACAGAGCACATGTTTCACCACTAACAGACTTGATGTAGCAGATTCTACTACCGAGATAGTATGCCGTTTGCTATTTAGTTCAGCTTTTCAGCCATCATACAATGGATCCTATCTAGCCACTAGTCTGTATTAGGAAGCTTGTAATGTACCTTTAGCGCCTTATCTGAAAGTGGAAATCTCCACTCTAGACAAAGCCCCCTAGTGTAGTGGAGGGATTATTACAGGCACCCTTTCCACGTTCCCAACAGCATCCCCCTCCTCCAGGCTATTGGCTGATTCAGCAGCTTTTCAGCCACGGTCGGTGGAGCACGGCCGGGAGACGTTCAGACCCAGTCGATCCGCCGTTATTCCATTCCCCCGGGGGGTGGGGCCGCTGCTCCCCTCGGGATTAATGGTACCTCTCCATGTGGCCCTCTCGTTGCCCCCAGAGAAGCCCCCCTTCACGCGAGACCCCACCCAGCTGAAGGGCAACTTCCTGTCCACCACCCTGTCCAAGAGTAACATGGGCTTCGGCTTCACCATCATCGGGGGGGATGAGCCCGATGAGTTCCTGCAGGTGAAGAGCGTCATCCCAGAAGGACCCGCCGCCCAGGACGGGAAGATGGACACAGGTATGCTGTGACGCTGATTCAGGCGCAGTCAACCCCGTGTAAGATAGACACAAGCAATGCACTCCAGGCAAGAAACGAGTTTGCCAGTATCATGTAGTATCAATGCCCATATGCATGGGTGTGAATTATGGGGGTGGGGCATTGTAGCCCCCACTATAAATCAAAACCAGCCAATGCAACCTACTGGACCACCTTAAATGGGCGGAGACCTCAACCCCCATATGGAAAGGTGTTTTCATTTAGACTCCATCATTCAATACTCAGCAATGTCAGTCATGTCAGTCATGTCCATCTGAAACACCCTGTGTCTGTGGATAACTATCTAAAGAGTATGTCTGGAGTATATCTGTGACATGCTGTCAGAGTGTGTGTGTGTGTGTGTATGTGTGTGTGTATATATATATATATACACACACACAGACACACTCTTATTTTTGGCAGGTATTTTAGCACAAAGAGTCTACAGAATATCTGCATTAAAGAACTGCAGGTGAAATATCATACTTACCCTGGACAGGATGACAATCTCTTGTAGGGCCCCAAAGGCAGTTTAAAGACCCACGTTTGCATAAATGCAGGTCTTTGGACTGCGGAGGGAAGTCCTCACGATGCAAGGAGAACATACAGCCCCCCCCCACACACAGAGCAGGTACCAGTGTCTATGGAGGCGTGTGCTGCCCAGCTGTGATCCAGATGTCATGAAATCGAAGAAATGTCAATGTTCATTTGTTAGTGTTACAGACTGAGCACATCCCATCCGGGGGAGCACCCCAGTCATGAGCCATAAGCTGTCTGGGTTAGACTTCAGGTCTCCGTGGTCCCGCTAAACTTCACCTGACCCTGTCACCCTGATCAGGGGTGGTTAAAAGATTTCAGTCCATCTTTACCCTTAAAGCTGCTGTCTGATGCCTGCGGTTTATAGTGGTTATTAACACTGTAAGATGCAGTGCATTGTGGGTCTGTTTTGTCGTCACGATTTTGCTCCCTTACACTCCATGGCTTTCGCTGATCATGTCCATGCAGTCCGCTGCCCGCATTCGGCCTTCTCCCCCCACGTCTCATTGGTGAAAAGTCTCCGGATCTCCCGCCCTGACCTCCCACTGAGCTTTGCCCCCCCCCCCACACAATCGAATCTCCCGCTTGAGCGGGCCTGCCAGCCAGGAAGAGCGTGAAACAGGCAATTCAAAGCTGATTATTTAAATTGCGCATTGAACACGGCCAGGAACACGCCACTGATCTGCAGCGCCCCTCGCCTGCAGCGGTTTTACGTCAAACTGTTATTTGTAATTCTTGCTTCAGTGTGGGTTATGCAGAAGAAATCGCAGCATGTCAGACTTGGATAGAGAGCTGTGCGCAGCTCTCAGAGCAGCAGATATGCGATATCTCTACAGCTTCTGAGTCGGGGTGAATCAACCTGGTCACCTCAGACCTTCCTTCAGAGAGCCATTCCAGGCTTTGTAGCTTTATCATGACAGCGGGAATCACCATGTTCTCTGCTGTATTTGTGAACCCTTTCTTGTATTATCAGTACCTGGTTCATTCCTCAGCATGTGTTCTTTATCCTCATTGTGTGGTTAAAGTTAAGCCTTTTTTATAGGACTGAGGCGGATAGTCACTGTGTCATATTAATAGTTTTCTTGTGGTTTGAAGCAGGGGTAGGCAGCCCCGATCCTGGAGTGCTGACAGGTTCTCTTCAGGATCAGGGTTGTCTACCCCTGTGGCCTGCACTACGAAGCGGGGTTACTGGCTTATCGGGGTGACTTGTCAAATTTAAGGTACCACAGTTATAAGGTACTAAAGATAAATGCAGGCCAGCGTTCATTATTGTTGGTGTATAATCCATCTTTTACCAGATACTATTTGATACTAGTCCAGCTTACCTTGGCATTAAACTGTGAAGAATATTAGTGACATTTGCAAGGCAACTTTTAAAAGAGAATAATTGTTTAAACGTTGAATAATTATGGTCTTTCAGAGATAGTGAGTGTCTATGAAAGGCTGTGCAGTCTTTGTGGTTTCATCAGGTGAGAAACGCCAGGTCACTCTTCAAGCTTCGAGCAGAGATGTATTTTGATACAAGAACAAATGTTTGCGGTGCCCCTCGAGATGAGTTATGGCTCCTCGGTTCTCAGTTGCGACCAGCAGAACTGCTGTCAAGCCCCACAGCTCCTCAGATGTTGAGAGACGCGAGGGAATAGTCTGACCCTTCGATCTGAATGGTGTCTACTCAAAGCAGATGAGTGTCAGGGTCAGAGGTAACGTTTTGGCTGCTTTCACTTCAGCTCAATATTGATAATCTGCTGAATGCCATGAAATCTTTTCACCATCCACTCCACTGGCTTCCAAGGAAAAATACTACTTTTAGGTGTCTATAAAAGCCGCACATGCAGCTCTCAGCATCATTGTAAACACTTTTGCGAGATGTGAGGAGCGCAGACCAGAAGCATAAGTATTGGCATGTAACTTTGTATGTATATTCACCGATATCTACTTAAATCAAGCATATTCAAAAGTCACATGTAAGCAAAGATAAGGCGAACGCTTCTGTTTCTTCCCTAGGTGACGTAATTGTCTACATCAATGATGTGTGTGTCCTGGGGACCACCCACGCCGATGTGGTGAAGCTCTTCCAGTCGGTGCCGATCGGGCAGAGTGTGAGCCTGGTGCTGTGTCGCGGATACGCCCTGCCTTATGACCCCGAGGACCCTGCCGGGAGTGTGATAGCTCCCATGGGGCTTATGGTCAATGGCAGAAGTAACTACGACAGCTACATGGAGTATTTGTCCCGGACCAGCCGGATCATGCACGGGCATGGTGAGCACCCCCTTCCCCAGCTTGGTGAACAGTCGGGTCCTCACGGCGACAACGTCTCCATGGCGTCTTCAGGCGTGGCCCCGGCAGAGCTGCTGACGGTCTCCATGGTGAAGGGAGATGGAGGCTTTGGGTTCACCCTGGTGGACAGCAGTGCGGGTCAGCGTGTGGAGCGGATCCTGGAGCCTCAGGGCTGCCCGGGGCTGGTGGAGGGGGATCTCCTCCTGGAGGTCAACCAGCAGAGCGTGCAGGGCCTCAATCACACCCAGGTGGTGGATTTGCTGAAGGAGTGCATCGTGGGAGCGGAGGCCACCATCGTCATCCAGAGGGGCGGAACAGGTTAGGGGGCATACAAGTGCCGCTCATTCTACCATCCCGCCTCTGTGGCAAGCTTGTAAACGCTCAATGAGACTCTAGCTGTCTAACTCTCTACAATCCATGAAATGGGCCATACGGCGACTTATTTGTGTGTGTGTTTGCCAGCCGTTCAGTCTTGGTGGTTAGACATTTTGAGAAGAGATACTTTTGAAAAAACAAGCACCCAAAAGCTTGATATTCTTAAAAAAATGTTTATGGCTATTATTTATCGGTTTATAGAGCAGTGTTCAAATATTAATGTGACAGTCGGCGTCCTCGTAATGCAAATGCAAGTGTTTGTGGTTTTTGTTTGTATACAGGTTACAGCGTCTGGTGGAGTCGAGGCTTCTGCTACTTGTATTTGTACTTGATCTCTGTTTAGCCAGGTTTACGACACCTGTGAGAGCCTACTATGTCAGTGACCATAACCCTTTGCATTTTAAGCAAGACTTTGATTGCCTCCAACCTCTGTTGGTTCCATTAGTCTTCCGCCCAACAAATTAATCTCACGACTCTTCTGGGAGAGGTTCTTCGGATTCTGGTAGTTGCAATGGGCTCGGTTCCCGGTGGGGTCAACCCCGTTAACACTCACAGTGGCATCGGCTTCTAGCAAATTCAAGCAAAATCTGAGAGCCACTTTGCATTCCATGTTCTCCACATAGCCCTGGCAAATCCTTTTTATTTTATGTGTATATTTCTTGAATTTTGCCTGACTAGTCTACTTTTAGCTATAGTTAATACAATGTGTTTTACTAGTAACCTTCTTTAAACAGCCCTTGATCTTTGCTACATGATGGTAGTATATTCCACTAAATATATATCTATTATTTGCCCATAAACATGCCATGTGAGGAGTCAGCGTGAGCTGTCATTCTGTCCCAGTTTGTGGGAAGTTTGACGCAGTGGACTCACTGTATGGAATTCCAGTCCATCATGGGACAAACTGGCACATGCAACCAGATTTGGAGAAGTGAATTTAATGTATTTGGACTTCAAGGGAAAGCTGGAGTATAGCTGGATAAATGGATGCTGAATCTGCATTTGTCATTCGGCGATGTCCTCCGCAAACACGCCTCTATAGGCTGCTTTCACAGGTGCTGCCTTGGTTACCTGTCACCAGCCTTCTGGCAACTCAATTAGCTAGTCTCTGTGGAGCGCACGCAGCGCCATCTCCTGGTTCAGCTCAGCAATAGCAGGTCTATTAAAGAAAGGTTACCTAGTCTCCATGACAACGGTTCCTGTAACATGGATATAATGAGTCAGTTGTGCTTTAATTTCGAAGTTTAAATCTTCAAACTCTGAATAATTTTGGCTATACTTTTGTCTTGAAGCATTATTATTTTTATTATTGTCGTTGATAATTAACAGCGGTTTCAATTCGATTTAGATGCCCGAGTTTCATCCTGAAGGTACGATGGGCAATTTAGGGTTGGATGCCCTTTACCTGCCTACATTTTTAAGATACAAGAAGTTTATTTGTTACGTGCACAGTTATACACGTACAACAGTGAAATCTAACACCGAATCACTCCCAAGACTGTGTGTTGGATTAAATAAAAAACAGATAACTAAAAACTAAAAATATAACGGCTTAAATATAACTAATAGATTAAAAAAACAAATGTGCAATATGTACTTCAAACAAACAATATGTACTACAAACCTGCATGTTTCTGGGGGGGTCGGTGGATATCCATCCCGCGCGGGGAGAACATGCAGAATAGATGCGGAGAACACGGCAGGATCGAGTCCCCGAGGAGTGAGCTAACAGCGCTAGTCACCGAGCCGTGGTGCTACCCGAGGGGGGGGGGTGCTTCTGCTGACCAGAACAAACTCATTTACATCAAAGGAGGACATGGAACTAATGGCCAGAGCCGCCGCTAGACCCAGCACTGCACGAAGCAATACACGGCGTATATAATTAGCCCAGATAGATAACACAGAAACATTCTTTAGTTGGGCTACAGATTATTCTCTTTACTTTATTTATTCTGTTGGAATTTTCCATTCACTCTGACTTACTAATAAGAGCTGAGCTACTTGGTTATAACGTTAGTATGGGGCTTTGTGAATGATTACAGTACGATGATCGCGTTTTGTCGGCACCCTTCATCAAAATAAGCAAATGTGATTGTGTAAAATAAACCACACGCATAATGATTCAAATGCTCTGCTCAGGCATTTCAGGTAGTGGCATTTTTTATGTTTCATGAAACATTTTATTGAATAGTACATGTTCTCTGAAGAGCGTGTCAACATTAATGGCACCCCTAAAAAATATTTAATCCAATATTGTAAAAGCATGACTCATTATACTCAACTGGTTTTGTAATTTTCTGATTTGTACTTTTGAACCTCTACTTTAAACTCCTGCCAAAAGGTGTCTGTCGTGTTATGAGCTCTTTTTGAGCTACTTTCAGTCTCCCACAGCTACATTGCTGCCATTTACCAGCTACTTGGTCCCTGTGCCCGGCCTATCTCTATCCCCTGGGTCCCTGTGCCCGCCCTCTCCATCCACTTTGAACTGCAGGGATGTTGTCAGATGCCGTCAGCTTGGTTGTTCAGAGCTGCCCGGTGACAGCTCCTGAAAAGCTGCCAGTGGGATCCCTATTCTCTTGGCTGTGTAGACATAAAAGACAGCTGTGTTGGGCTCTGGCAGGAACAGGAAAAAGTGAGCCGGTGCACTTCCACCACGAATGCGGATGAGAGTGCGCGAATATGAGCTCATATTAGAGAATGAATGGTAAATAGCATGTTGTGCTGTGATTGGTTAGTGTGCTGTAGCTAGACTGCAAACACATTTACATTTCATTTGATTAGCAGGCACTTTTATCCAGTGAATAACCAGTAACAAGTGCATCAGAGCACTAGCTATTAAATGGACTACAAACATAGGATGAACCTCAAAAGAGGGCTATTTAGTCCAAGAGCTATGCACAAGCCTTCAAACATTTACGGAAAAATCCATGCATGTTCACTTCACCAAGGTACCCTTAAACTTCTCAGACACTAAAATATTTTTTTATATACATTATATTTTTATTTCATATCCCTTTCCAAAACTTTACCTTAATCGAAGAATGCTCAGTTTTGCAGCAATTACTGCTGATCAATTTAATGCTTCATTTGTGATTGAAAATAAAAGTATGCTAGCAAACATGAAAATCTTCCAAAAATTTCAATTCTAGTGTGTGCATACACTGCCATACATGTTTGGCACAGTGTTTTGTACGGCCATTCTATTGAGTATTTTTACACGTTAGTGAATTTGCACTGTTTAAAGCACTAAATGATTGTTTGCTTTGCTTTTCCCCAGTGCACTTGCAACTGTCTTTGGAAAGAAAAGTGCAAGCAATATGAATGTATATATGAGCACTGATAGTATTGAAAAACAGAGGTTCCCTCTTTTTTCAAATTGCTTCACCCTTACAGGGTCTTGGGAAGTGTATTTCCCTATCAAAAGCAAATAGTATGTTCCGACTTACTGACTCCAATACTACCTAGATACTGAGGATAAGCCACAAATGTATAATTGTAACTATGAGCAATTGAGTGTCATTCTTCAATGACAGGTCACATATTGGGATTTTTCATAAGTGCAGGTTCTTTTACTCAGTGTTTACTTTGTAAATGAAACATCAGACCAATTTTATACAGGAGTAAAAAGTACAGCATGGGGTGTTATGTGGCCTGTGGGTAAGGGCGCTTTACCCGTGATTGGACGGCTGCCTGAGTGATGTCACCATTGGGCCCATGTGCGAGGCCACTATCATAATTGCTCAAGGGACTGTCTGACCCTGCTCTCTCAAATGTACGTCACTTTGGATAAAAGCATCTGCTAAATAAATAGATGTAAATGAAATAAATTAGCATCATCACAAAATTAGATTTAATATTTATTCTGTGTGGACAGGGGGATGGGTGTCAAAATGAACTGAACTGACAGCCAAAATGTAAAACTAGAAAGTGGTTTGTAACTAAAACACCATGAACTGAAAAGGATCCAGCAAAAACCTGCAAGCATGACCCCTTTGTATAAACAAGGCCCTTACCTCATTGTCACAGAGCTCTCTCTCTCTCTCCCTCTCTCTCCCTCTCTCTCTCTCCCTCTCTCTCTCTCCCTCTCTCTCTCTCTCTCTCTCTCTCTCTCGATGGTGATGGGAAATTGCTTGTTTTCCTTCCCCGTGGAATTTTTCTGCATTCATTGGCTTATATCTGTTTAAGTTTGGGTTTGCTTAAAAGATACTGTGAAATAGAATAGCTGTTTAATGAAAATATAATGAAAATAAATACAGTTCAATGATTTATGAGCAACGACACCAAGTTGTTTTAGCTTGACAATGGTATGCCTCATACATTCTGTATATTCGGTATGTCTAAGGTCATTTCTGTATGACAAGATTCAACGGAAGGTTAAAGGTGTGACAATGAATTTCCCTTCTTGCTTCTGTTAATTGGTGGCTATCATAAGTCCCATGGAAAGTATATTCTGCTTGATCTAGTTCATTTCCTCCAATCTGTGCTCTGCTTTGTTTCCTTGCATCATGTAATGTGTCCAGTATTCCCCATTGGTCCCATCCTTTGTTTACAACCCTTCCAAAAAAAGTTGGGATACTGTGTAAAATGTAAATAAAAGTAGAATGCAATGGTTTACAAATAACATAAATCCTTATTTAACAGAAAATAGAACAAAGACAACATATCAAATGTTGAAACTGAGAAATTGTATTGTTTATGACAAATATATCATAAAGTTGAATTTGATGCCAGTAACACCTTTCAAAAAAGTGACAGGGACATATTTACTGTACCACTATTTTGCATCACATCTTCTTTTAACGAAACTCTGTAAACGTTTGGACACTAAGGAGCTTTTGGAGTTTTGAAAGTGAAATGTCTCATTCTTGCCTGAAATAGAATTGCAGCTGCTCAGCAATTTGGGGTTTTCTTTTGTCGCAGTTTTCGTTTCATGATGTGTCAGATATTTTCAGTGGGTGACATGTCTGGAATGTAGGCAGGCCAAACTCTTCTACTGCAGAGCCATGCTGTTCTAATACGTACAGAATGCGGTTTGGCATTGTCTTGCTAAATATACAGGGCTTTCTCTGGAAATTGCATTGTCTGGATGGCAGCATACATTGCTCAAAAACCTGTATATATCGCTCAGCATTCATAATGTCTTCCCAGAAATGCAAGCTACCCAAACCGTGAACATTAGTGCACCCCCAAATCATCACAGATGCTGGCTTTTGAACTCTCTGCTGATGATAAGCTGGATGGTCCTTCTCCTCTTTAATCCAGAGGATGCAGCGTTCATGATTTCCAAAATGAATTTGCAATCTTGATTTGTCAGACCACAGGACAGTTTTCCATTTTGCCTCAGTCCATCTTAAACGATCTTGGACCCAGAGAAGTTGACGGCGTTTCTGGATCATGTTTAGACATGGTTTCTTCTTTGGATGGTAGATTTTCATCCTGCATTTGTGGATACAGCACTGAACCATTTCCACAAACAATGGTTTTCTGAAGTGTTCTTGAGCCCATGCAGTGATTTCACTATAGAGATCGTGTCTGTTTTCAATACAGTACCACCTGAGGACCTGAAGATCACTTCCATCCAATATTGGTTTTCATCCTTGTCCCTTCCATATGGAGATTTGACCGAATTCTCTAAACCCTTTAATGAAATTATCTACCATAGACAATGAAATTCCCAAATACTTCACAATATTGGGTTGAGGAACGTTATTCTCAAATTATTTCACTATTTGCCTTTACAGCCATTCTCAGAGTGGTGAATCTCTCCCAATCTTTACTGCACAGAGACTTCCTCTCTGGGAGGCTCTTTTTATACCCAGTCATCTTGCTGACCTGTTGCCAATTAAACTAATTAGTCGTGAGGCGCTCAACCAGGTGTGTTGTTTTAGCGTTACACAGCTTTTCCAGTTTTTTGTTGCACCTGTCACAACTGTTTTGAAATGTGTTACTGGCATTAAATTCCAATGGAGCACATATTTATCATAGAACAATAACATTTCTCACTTTCAATATTTGATTAATTATCTTTGTTCTATTTTCAGTTAACTAGGGGTTTATATGATTTGCAAATCATTGGATTCTGTTTTTATTTACATTTTACTAAGCATCTCAACTTTTTTGGAAATGGGTTGTATTACCAAATAATGTTTTTTAGGATCTTATGGAATTATCAGTGTATGTTCTTGCATTAGTTATTTTCTTTGAGTTTACATCTGTCTTTGTCTTATTTGACATATTCTTTTAACATATTTTTCATAAACGTTGTTTTTTTTTACATTTGCAGGTCAGTGTTCACCCTGGAAAACATCCAAACAGGTACAGTCTGCTCCAATGCTCATGCATTTGAGAACCCATGACATAGCCTCAAGCAGCATTAGAATTACACTGTACATTTTCTGTGAACGGGATTCATCTGTATGAATGTTCATACTAAGCTGGAATGAAATGGATTATCTTATTTCACGTTTCTATTAATTTCTTCTTGCAAACATGCACAAGCACTAGGAGACCGTGTGTGGGACATGCAGTACAACCAGTCTAACCTCCTTTCATTTTCTCACAACACAGTAATGATGCTGTGATCCAGGTTCTCATACATTCTTCCCCTAGCCCAGCTCATGTACATTTGATCCTCAATCAGCAATAAAAGACCTATAACTGGTATGCAGTTTCTCTGACTGCAGCAGTGTTGCTCAAAGTCTGGTCCTCTTCCAGAATCACGAGACATAGATAGACAATGCCAGAGAACTTCCAAACGCCTTTACCAACGCAGGTGAGCAGTAGATACACACACAACAGTTCTGGACAAGATCCAAGGTGCAGTTGCAGACATATTTGGCAGAGCCTCGAAAATGTCTCTATCTATTTGATTGTAGCTTTAAGGAGCCTAGATAATTGTTACCTCTCTCTCTCTCTCTCTCTCTCAATCCTGGTATGAGATTACACTTGCATATGTGTGCGTGGGGATATGTACTGTACACATGCCACTAGTGGAAAGTAAGACAACTCTGATTTATGCTGGATGAAGGTTATATGTAATGCTAGCACTACACCGGTAGAATAAGCAGGTGAGCCGTTCTTTTGTTTGCAGGTAATGTCGCAATGGGAACTGCAGGAGAGCCCCCAGACCAGCCTACCAGCTCCGGGCCTCCTGCACAGCACCGGTCGCCCTGCACCCCACCCCCAGGGGGGGTCTGTACCAGACTCGGCTGACAGTATGGATTTGGGCATGCCTGACCCCTACGACCTATATGAGAAATCACGGGCTATCTACGAGAGTGGACGTAAGCAAGGCTACTCTAGTTATTTGCAAGAGCAGGGCTGTCTAATATCTGTCATTTGTTTGTATGACTTCATCATGCTGTTATATCGTCTTACTGTATTTCCTGGCCTTTGGCAGATTACATGTTTATGGGCCAATAACTCAATAACTATTTGATGGATCTTTCTGAACCTTTGCAGAGGCATTGTAGGGAGGGAGGAATGGAAGGTATTATTCTGCAGACATGGTGTAAAGTTGAGGATCTGAACCTGATCAAATTTTGAAACAAATGTTCAATTTGAAGCAGGGCTGCATAATGATATCAGAGAAATCGCCATTTCAGACATTTGACACTTGATCATGATAACTCAAAAATTGTGTGCTATTAACCAGAACCACTAGATGTGAATACCATGTCATAATATGAGTGTGAGCCTATTATCAATAATGCTTTCTGTTAAACTAACCACAAGTTACATCCATCACACGCTCTGTGAGAGTAGATGTATCTGATATCCATTATGTCTGCACGTGGGTATAATTAGCAGCCATAATGCAGCATTGATAGAGGGGTTTGTAAGACTGAAGATCATCAATCTACCTATGAGCACTGGTGTGGCTTTGATCAGCATTAGTGGACTAAAATGCTGTGTTCACATTCTTCTTGTTAATTAATTATGTCCCCTTAGACCAACATTCCTTTTTGGTCACAAGCTATTTATTAAAGGACGGCAAATGTTAATGTTATTGTGAAATAAATATGTCCATTTGAATAAGTGAACAGTCAGCTTCCTCAGATGAGAAGATGTTCTCAGCAGCTCTGTCTTGAGGAGCCCAGACTAAGGGATGTATTACATAACATTTCCTGTACTGCTTTGTGTTTGTGAATCCTCCAAATCCCTAGATTGTAATCGTTCTCCTCTAGGTCTGAAAGGTCATGGAGTTGCCTTTAATTATCAAGCTTTCTATAGCCTGGTCATAAGTCAGCTCCATAGTTATGGAGCCCTGGTCACTCCCATGTCAGATTCACACTTCTGCTTGTCTGCAGATTCCCACCCACTTCTCCTGAGACACTCGCTTCCCTTTAGCAGCTCTTTTCATCTCCCCAGACAGCCTCACACAGTGCTGAACAGAATCTCATCGTCAGATGAACTCATGCTTTCTGCTCTTGCGGTCCCAACCCACCCTAGGGCCTGATTACCAAGAGCTGGAGATTCACCTGCACAGAGAGGCGAACGGCTTCGGGTTTCGGATCCTGGGAGGAGACGAGGCGGTGCAGCCCGTGAGTCTGATATGGCTCCTGGGTGTGACACAGAACACCCATTGATTCGTCATACTGAGAACTGATGCCGATGACAGAATCACCATTCGGTCACTCGCTGTGAACGAAAAGATGGCGTTCATAGTCGCACACTGGTCACATTAACACACAATGTATATAAATGCAGGAGACATTGTAGTCATAGAAACAATGTAGTCATAGAAACTGAATTCTAATTCTCATAAATTTTAAAGCACTGATTAGTTGCACACTCCTGTCCCATATCACTTTTATCCTGTGTATGACACTAATGGTATATCTTTGACCCTTGACCTTTGCACCCCCAGATTCTGATAGGAGCAGTCATCGAACAGAGCCCAGCAGAGCGGGATGGGCGCTTACGGCCAGGGGACGAGTTGGTGGCTGTGGACGGCGTGACGGTGGCTGGCAGAGCGCACAGACATGTCATTGACCTGATGCATGCAGCTGCTCGCAATGGAGAAGTCCGTCTGACTGTGAGGAGGAGAGTGCCGGGCACAGGTGGGTAAGGGGGCACTATCGTCTGAGTGCGTCTTTGCCGGGTTACTGTGAGGTCCTGACTGTGAGAGGGAGAGCAGTGGGATTTAGATGTGATGGGAAATACACTGTTGTCATTCAGACAGTTTATTTAGCAAACACTAGTCCAAAATGATGTGCAGCTGAGGAAAAGAGGACAGGGTCAGCCAGTGTCCCTTGAGCGATATTCTCAGCAGTACTGATCTGTATCCCAGTGGGCTGCACACTGACCGCATGTCCTGCGCTTCACGCATCTTCAACCAAAGGGTAACCCTCCCTTTTGTCATTTTTGGGCTAAGACCCATTTTCATTCCCTGGTTATTTGCCTTATTTGTAGTCTAATCCTGCATAAATCTATTGAATTCCATCCTCTCCCCAGCTCGTCCAATCTCGTCCACTCTTTCAGGCTATTTGTTCACTGCTTTTCCTAACTCAGATGTCCCAGGGTTGACCCAATCCCTTTATTATCAATTTTTCCTTCATCCAAGAAGATCCTGTTGTCTCTCTTTAGTGTCCCTTCCCCATTTGGCCAGCAGGCGTTGCTTGTCATCCTGTCCCGTCTGTCAGCCTTTGTGTGTTCCTTTGCTCCCTGTCATAGGGTTGCCAACCGTCCCGAATTGTCCGGGACATCCCTAAATATGGGTGATTTTGATTTGTCCCTTCACTGAATACGCCATTTGTCCTGTGAGCCGCAAGTGGGTTGTTCACTTCTTTCCCAACCTGCACCAAACCACGCCATCGCCCCAAATCCGCCTTGATGACAAGTGCCTGGTTCTGAGAAGCCACCAGTTTCAGTTGGTACCCAGAAAGCAGCATTCATTTTCTGGTACAAATCTCATCTTGTATTTTGGAGTTGTATTCCAAAACTAATCATAAAACACTTCTGTAATTATTTAATTAATGCTTGACTGGGCACACATAATACATATGCTATTACTTGTGTAAAACCATAAAAACTTAGCGGGAGAGCATTTTAAGACAAATTTGAGGAAGCACTTCTTTACACAATGTGTAGTTATAGTATGGAATAGTCTTCCTGCTAGTGTAATAGAAGCTAAAATCCTGGGTTCCCTTAAATCAGAGCTAGATAAGATTTTAACAACTTGAGCTATTATTTAAGTTCTCCACAAATGTGCTTGATGGGCCGAATGGCCTCCTCTCGTTTGTAAATTTGTTATGTTCTTTTGTATTAATTAACCACAAACTAAGTCTTAGTTACTTACTGATCTCATGTTTGATCTTCATTAATGAATCATGATGCAACTTTTATCAAGATTTTATTTGCTCATGATTTATACTTGAGTAGTAACTGAGTTATTACTAGGTATTTGTGCCCCATGAAGTAATGTGTTACCAAAACATTTAATTTAGGTGTAATTCAAAATAATCTAAACTTTAAGTAAACTTTGAGATTTATAAATATGACTTGGATATCATCTCTGGTTATTCAGGTTGTAATTGATGAAAAGAAAATGTACAATAATGCAATACTACGATGTACAATAATACAGTTGAATAAAATACAGTTAAAATAACTGATCAGTTAACTGGTGCACAGTGGCCCATTGGAGAGCACTGGTCGCATATATCCAGCGGAGCGGGTTATATTCCTGCTTCTAGCTCTGTTTGTGGGATTTTTATGTCCTCCATCTCCACATGGCTTCTGTCTGGGTATTATATTTTCCATCCAGAATTCAAATAATTGTGGTTTAGGTGAATTGGAGACTCTAAAATGCCCATAGTGTCTGCATGTTTGTATGATTATTGTGTGTCATTTTGTCTTGTGATACTGTAGATTGCCATCTCATCTATGGCGTCCCCTGCTTTCTGGCAAAAGCTCTAGACTCACAGCGCTGGATTATAAAAAACGGCTGGATGGTTTGTTAAATACTGAGTTTAAGCCTCCGTTTAGTCTTCTGTTACTTTGCTGACTTCAGGTGAGCGTTGTCCGGAGAATGGCGGGAGTCCTAGGGCCATGTCCACGCACCACAGCTCACCAAAAAGTGAGTCAGGCGTGTTGCCAGGCAACCGCAGCATTGCCCCTCCCCCTGGGCCTGGCTCCACCCCGCCTGAGGCATCGGCGCCCCACAGCCCACAGACCAGCGAGGTCGTCATCCAGCGCAAGGAAAATGAAGGCTTTGGCTTCGTCATCATCAGCTCGCTGACCCGACCAGAGTCTAGCACCACCATCAGTAAGTGTTCATGCTTCATGATTAGCCACTCCGCTTAATCTGCCTGTACCTGCTAGCTGCCTCTAGAGTCCCACCAGCTGCCCAAGCTCGGAAGTCCTCCTTCTTCAGGGGGATGGGCGTCATTTATCACTGGTGTCCACCACTGGGCTGAGGTCAGGGGTAGCTGCCACGACCCCAACGCCCTTATACCTGCAGCGCTGCTAACCCAGATCCTCTAATCCAGGGATCTCAAACTCCAGTCCAGTTTTTGGTTCACCTTCATTTGACACAACTGATTCAACTCCTTGCGCTAATTACTACACAGCTTTTGAGTGGAATCATTTGTGGTGGAAGGTGGAAAGAACTAAGCTACACAGGGCTCTGGCCCTCAAGGACTGGAGTTTGAAACCCCTGCTCTAACCACAGAGAAGAATCAGAGCGCGTCCCCCAACTCTAAGTCAATGGGAGGTTATCCTCTTGTTTGCTGGAGTGAGCTGCAACATACAAGTGCCAAACCAGGGTGTTATGAGTAAACTCAAGTCTTCCAGAGCAACCCCAAAGTGGAATGGACTGCACCTCCCCTCCAGGTGTTATGTTTTGGAGCCCATGCTGTGTGTTGTGGGGACCCTAAATAAATCTAGATGTTATCACTTTACCTCCCACATTAGTTCAGGCTCCCACCAGAGAGGTTAAGTTCCATGTCCCTCAAGCCTATTTTGGGAACTGGGGAAAGGCCCCATCTTCTGATCTCAGCCACATTGCACTGGATTCTTATATCTTCTCCTGTGGGTGATGGGCTCACAGGAGAACGGTCCCATGCAGCTCAGTTAATCTGTGCCTGGTTGGGTCCCACGCGCGATGGCCTGACCAGTGAGCTCATCAGTGAGCCCCCCCAAGTCCACTATCCCTGTTCTGGGCACGGTGTCTGGGGCGCCTGATCTTGTCCATCCTAAGGCTTTTGGAGAACAGAAGAAATTCTTATTTTTGTGGTGTTACTATTCATTTGCATATATTCAAATGTTAAATTGTGTTTTATGAGCAAAAAATACACGTATTGCCCAGAAAAACATTTAAACATTTTCTTTGGCTGCCTAAGACTTCTGCCAATAATGTATATCGATTTGCTGTCCACTTAAAACAATATTAAAAACAACAGGGATTCAGCATGTGACACTGCTTTGACCTCTAATTATAACACAGTGCTTAAGGAACAGCTCTGAACTTGATATCGGCGCGTTTCCCCCTCAGCCGTGCCCCATAAGATCGGCCGCATCATCGAGGGCAGCCCGGCTGACCGCTGCGGGAAGCTAAAGGTGGGGGACCGGATCCTGGCTGTGAACGGGCAGTCCATCATCGACATGCCACACGCCGACATTGTGAAGCTCATCAAGGACGCAGGCCTGAGCGTCACGCTGCGCCTGGTCCCTCAGGAAGGCAAGCCGCTTCCGACACACCCGCTGCACCCGAGATCTGCCAGTTAGCATGTATCTCTGATGGCTGTGTGCCGCTGTGTCTCTCACAGAGCTGAGCAGTCCTCCCTCTGCGCCCGGCTCCGAAAAGCAGAGCCCCATGGCTTCCCAGCCTAGCGCAGCCCTCCAGCAGAGCCCCGTCAGCCAGATTGGGGTCCAGCAGGGCAGTCAGCCAATGGTCCAACCCGTCACCCAGCCGGTGGTCCAACCCGTTAGCCAACTGGTCGTCCAACCTGTCAGCCAGCTACCCAACCAGCCGATCAACCAGATAGTCAACCAGCCCATCAGCCAGATAGCCAATCAGCCGGTGTCTCCCGTGTCCCAGATGTACGGCCATGACAGCAGGTGTGGCGATGGCAGAGCTAGCAAAGAGTAGTGTGATATGACATCACACAGCTCTGAAATGATCAGATGGCACTCTGGTAATGGTAATTGCAGGTGCTCATAAAATACAGGAAAACACAGGGATGCCGTAATAACATAAAGATAGCTCAACAGGATGTGCGAACTCATGGTGATGAGGAAGCTATTGGGATAAATTAATTTGCAGAAATGATTTGGAGAATTTACCAGGGTATTGTGTGTGCGTGTGTGTCTGTGTATTTGATTATGCACACATGTACCTCGTCAAGATCTTCTTTAATTTGACTTTGTGTTAGCTACAGGTCGGAGGTGAAGGCGAGGCAAGATGTCAAGCCTGACATTCAGCAGCCCCTGTTCACAGACTACCGACAGCCTCCTGTGGACTACAGACACCCTCCTGTAGTGGATTACCGCCAGCCACCCCTAATAGATTACAGACAGCTCTCCCCAGATTCCCGGGAATTCCCTATTCCGGACTACAGACAGCCACAGGTAATCGCACGATTTCAAGTTACAGATGGCTACAGGTTAGCACATTTTTATTCGCAAACTGTACACAAACAACGTCAGCAGTTTATCCCAATCGGGGTAACCCTCCTGTACATTTGAAAAGAAAATTTGTTTTAGAAGCGCATTTCTTGTACCTGTCATTCTGAGCACTCCTTTAATTCAAATATGCTTTCCATGGCTTGCACATGTTGTCTGCAGTTGCAGGTTTTATTATCACACGAGGCACCTGGGCTTCTCAATACGGTCATTTCTCTTGTTTACAGTCCTCACTGCGAGTGTCGTCCCTGAATGAGTTGTAAGGATGAAGCGTCACATGGCGGTTTGTCACGTTTAAGTTGGCTCTGGCGTCCGTCTGATGCCCCGCATGTTTGCCGCGCGTCTGTCTCGCCAGGCCTTTGATTACTTCACAGTGGAGCTGGAGAAGAGTGCCAAGGGCTTCGGGTTCAGTATTCGCGGGGGTAGGGAGTACCAGATGGACCTGTTCGTCCTGCGGCTGGCGGAGGACGGCGCCGCGACTCGGAACGGGAGGATGAGGGTGAGCTAGCCTGGCTACCTGTGCTGAAGGCAGGACCCCAGATGTCCACGCTGAATTTCACCGGTTGCCATCAACGTTGCTCGCTCAGATTCTTAACCGGCCATTAATACAGTATAGTTACCCTGGAATTCTGGGGGTCATAGCTTTCCGTTCGAATTCCTGGGTGTTTCACGAAGACGTCATTTGTAAGTTCTATGTTAATAGAACAAACAACGTAGCGTTAAGAAGCCTTCAGGAAACTCACCCCCTGTCAGGAAAGATGGCATCTTCTTAGTAAAGAACAGACTGACATATTTTCTTTGTGCTTTTTATTCATTTTTGTAGGTTTCTAAACTGTCGTTCAGATTTTTATATGACTTTTTTTCCATTTGAAATCTCTATATTAATTTTTTATATAATATTGTGCCTGTTCAGCCCAGCTAGAAACGAAATCATAATTTTTGTTGCTACAGATTTTGTACTCATATTTCAGCTGTTTTGTTGTTTTGTACTTTTCAGTCTCTCTCGAGTAAACACATATCTTGTTAATCACCTTCTCAGTGGTATTTACCCCCGCTGACAGGATTCCAGCATGGGTAGATTTGTGTGATGAGTGGCTGTACTCATTGCTAACCTTAGCGATGCATAGGTTAACAATCTCTGCTGGGTGCTGTCTCAGCACTCGGCTCACATGGCTGCTGTACCCTACACAGGTCGGGGACCAGATCATCGAGATTAACGGGGAGGGCACCCGCGACATGACCCACGCCCGAGCCATCGAGTTGATTCGGGCCGGGGGTCGCAGGGTGCGGCTTCTGTTGAAGAGGGGCACGGGGCAGGTCCCTGATCATGGTGGGTGCCCTTCAGGGGTACACGACTGATTCAGAACAGGATGGGATCAGGTCCTTTTCTGTGGTAACCCACACATACTGAAGTTGGAATACTGGTCTAGTGGCTTTAAAACCTTTTAATAACGCTAAGCTAATATGATCTTTTACCAAGCATGTCCGTTTAATTAACCTTAAACTTAGTGTTTCTTCCTGTCAGCAAGCTACGTTGTTAACATTAACTTTCCTTTACCGGACTAACAATGGTGTATCTGTCTGTCTTAGTCTCTATGGCCTAGCTGCAATGATTGGTGTAGGCTGTTCCTCCCCTCCCTTTAGGAATGGTACCTTCCAACCACTCCATCTGCATGAAAGGTGACAAGCATGGCTCCCCCTATTTCTTCTTAATGGGCCACTCTAAAGACACGGTTTGTAAACTTCTGCATGTGTTCTTACCTCTCTGTTCTAATTTGTCTCAATGTACTGACATCTCTCTCTACCGAATGCTTGTTGGGGTAGGTGATGTCTGTAAGGTATGGGGGGGTGGTCTGTGGGAATAAACAGGATACTGTGGCTGTCCTACACAGTGCGTTTCTGACCTTAGATCTGCTGAGCCGTCCCTCTAATCCTTTGCTCTCCTCGTTTTTCTGTTTCTCTGTCTTTCCGTTTTCAGGACTCTTGTTCACATTTTGTCTGATTACGTGTGACTGCATATATGTTGTGGCATTCTGGGAATTTTGTTTTCCTTTTTTTAATTGTATAATTGTTTTGGATTAATGTCTTGGGTTTGCGTGGGATGTTATACGCATGGACCACGGAAACGGGAGAACTTCTGAAAAAAGTTACTGACAAGTATTTGAATGCAAACTGATAAATCTTCATTAATGATAGCCCAAAATGTATCCGCTTGTTTTATAAAACAAAACTGTGCTTTTTAGGTGAGGTGAATGATTACTCACTTAGTGTTGTGATTTGATATCTACAAATTATATGTATTTTCAACCACTTACGTTAGCAGCAGCATCCAGATCTCAGCATGCATTTTGAGGCAAAAGAATGTATATGAGCAGGCTTTGACAATTTAGAAAAAAATTGAGACAGAAGCTTAAATCTGAGTTTTTCAAAAGCAAACGGATGAGTGAATATGACTTTCTGCCCCTCCATACCCCCCCGTTCGCCTGCTGCACTCTGTGCTCCGTGGTCCATGCTTATGTGGCTCTAAAGTTATATCAGTACATTTTAATATCCATAGAAACTGAACATGTAAAATGTGTGCATGACCGGGATGAGCAAAACTGTATGAAGTGATACATTTAGCTAATGCATACGGAGTCCTGCACCTACTATTCCGCTCTATAATCTTAAGGTGCAAAGACGGAAAGTACATATTGCAGTACAACAGATCTGTAAATGGGCATCAGACGTTCATATTTATAGAAGTATTGGTCCATTTTTTACACGTTTCATCGCATACCTTGCTGTTATTTTTGCCTTATTTATACTTGAATTGTATCCGCCATCTAAAAATCTGGGGGAGAGTAGCAATCAGCTGTTGATGGCTTTTTCAAGGGGTCTGTTTGTGGTGAGTAATTCTGGAGTAAAAAATGTGGGTTTTGACAGTGGTGGGTAGCAGTGAGGATATGTGCTGACCTGCTTTAGCAAATCTTTGAAGCGCAACCCTTCCAGAACTGTCCTACAAACCGTAGCTGTTTATGATTGGGCCAACAGTGCCTGTGTGCGAGGGTGTCACTAACAGTTTGCCTTGTCTCTCAATAGATAGCCCCACCCCCGGGGACGCTCAGCCTACAGCCTCCCCAGGCCTGCCGGAAGTAGCTCCTCTCCTTGAAACTGTGACCATACCATTGCCTTCATCTTATCTAGCTCCGCCCCCCATTTCCCACCAGCTGCTCCCTCTGGAGGCGACACGGGAGGCAATGAACATGAACAGGCCAGGGTACCCCCGCAGCCCCGGGAAGGCAGGCGCACTCCGGCACGGTCGGCCTGGGCTGGGGGGCAGATCGGCCGAGCCCAGTGGGAGTGGCTGCGTGAATGGGAGGGGATGAAAGGCCATGAGTGGCAGGACCACTCTCCAATGGCATTTATGCGAGGAATACCCACAATCTGAATGGAGAAACGCAATGGTCCTGGAGCCTCATCTGCATGAGAGAGCATGAGAAATGTCTAGGGGAGGCCATGGGGGAGAAGAGAGCGCCAACCACTGGGTGAATGGTAATTGAGCATAGCCTAGCAATGGCACCGAGTTCTTGAACACAAACTTGGTTGTGAAAGGAGGTGCACAGAGCATTTATCCAAACAGCACTGCTTCTGTTGGGACAGACTGTATAGGAGATCCCCTGCTTCCATCTATCTCTCAGCCCCCCCCCCCGCCCCCACATGTGGCAGCACACGGAGCTCCAGCAGCTGAACTCGGACGGGGAGAAGAGAGCTCTGGAGTGTCCAGTAACACAGCGGTCCAGGTCTTCTGCTCCAAGTGTGGGATGCTGGGAAAAATACTGCCAAGTGTCACTAGGCCAAGCCAAGCCAGGCCAATCCTGGCAAAGTGCTTTTCCATTGTACCACTGACCACCATCAAATGCAAAAAAGTATTAACCCATTTTTTAAATGTCATTTTTATTTATATTGTATTTTGAATTAAGATATTACACCAGTCACCTTAAAAACTGGAAGCATCCAGTCCTGTAAAAAAAAAAAAGCCAACATACCAATGTTACCATATGCAGCAGCTAATCAGGAGCTGTTTGATAAGTGGTCCTAACATCTACCACCAGCTGCTTCAACAACCAATTAGGAGCCACGTTTAGCCACTGACGAAATTCACCACAGACTCGCAGCAGCCATTGCATTAACTGCTAAGGAATCTGCTTAATGAAGAGGGAGAACGTTGAAGAGTTGATTTTTTTTTTTATCATCAGCTTCTGTGTAGACTGAAAGCTGTAATAACGGACAGCGATTATCAATGATTATTATTGGAACTCTGCCTTAAAACTGTACAAAGATAGAGACCTACCATGTCAGTGCTAACAGATTTAAAGGATTATATAGCTGTATAGATATATTCTATTAATATACATACATATACATAAAGTCATTTTAATATTCCTGACTGTGCTAATGACAGTTCTGAACCAATAAGCTGAAGGCGCAGTGCTGAGGACCCATCTGTCCATTTCGTCCTTGGCTGACTGAAGCTCTGTTGAGATATGTTCGCTAACTGCAGGGCTCATGACAGACTTTTGCTTCAGCCCACTCTTTAATGTGTCCAATTACGCAAATAAATGAGTGCGTCCTCTGTGGCCCCAAAGAGCCCAGACCACGATACAGTGGTGGAGCCCTTAGGGCCTTAGAAGGAGACGCGTCATTGCACGGGAGCCGGGGCTGAGTGCCTTAAACGTAGGGACTGGTCAGGAGTCGGAGGCTGTAGTATAGGCATGAATCTGTGGATTTGCGAAGCTAGGCAGAGATGGCATGTGGGAGGGACTTAGGGATGCAGTGGGAGGGGTTTAGGGTTACAGAGGGAGGGGCTAGGTCGCGCTTCAGAGTTCTGACATGGAAATCACTCGAGTGAACTTGCACGGGACACTCAAATTTGGATGTTGGAATTTATGTTTGTTTGTTACTGGTTACTCAAATGCATTAGCTGTTTGAATGTCTGGTTGTTCAATCCAGGGTTTACCTTCCTGTCTTTAATGCCACTAGCAGTGTGTCTAGCATGAATGCTGCTGATTTGTACAATCGCGCCTCAGCGTAGATGTCAGTAGTTCCTCAGCTGCATGGAGTGGCAAAGCGGAGGTGCAAGTTTGAGTCCTGTGCTGCGGGTTCTTAAGATGTACATGGTAAATGTGCAGTATGCTGGGAGCTCTCTAGTTCCCTCTCCTGGTCAAGACTGGTTTAGCAAGAAGCTCTACAGAACTGATATTGATGTTTGCCTGTTCATTTTGCATTTAAAAAAGAATATATATATATATATATATATATATATATATATATATATATACGTCTAAGCTAATGAACAGGTTTGTAGCAGAAAAGTTATCCTGTATGTTACCAAATTCAAGTAAAAATAAGACTGTTGCCATGAGATTGTTGTAGTTTATTTATTTATTCATGATGTTGTAGAAATATTGTTCTTATATTGCAGTTACAGAGCAGTGTGTGCTGTGAGTTAGCTGGCGTGGTTCTGGTGCCTTTGGACTGTGTGACCGACAGCTCCTTCATACCGGACTGAGGCTTGTTTAAAAACACTCATGGTTTTCTGAACCATTTACTGTATGCTGATTTAAGTAGATTGTGAAGTGTTGAATAAGAAACTATGAGAAGGCAGGTGGACCAATTATGATGTGTATTTGATTGAGGAATTCAAATCCCAAACATTCTGTTCTAAATGTATGTGTTATAATATGACCATTGCATTGCAATTGTACGTGTACATTTACAAAGAGTACCTTTCCACTGTAGACTTGAGATAAGATCCTGCCAACTTTAAATTATCACTTTAATTCCCTCCAAGTGAGCTCAATGGGGCTAATGGCCTCCTCTCGTTTGTAATTTTCTTACGTTCCTAGATGTGTGATCTTCACCAAGGTCTACAGGAGATTGGAATCCTGCTTTCTTTGGTGTGATTGGTCTGGCTTTGGAACAGAATCTCAGCCCGGTAACAGGTCTGCACACCCCAAAGGCACCTGCTGCTTCTCTCACACCGACATCCTCAACATGTGCTTACAACACAGCAGTAGAGTGGAAATGGACTTTGCATACTCTGTTACATGATGTGCCAAATAGCTGGTGATTATTTCTGTGATCAGCGACCCAGGCAGTGGGTTTAACCACAGTCCGGCTTCAGCGTGGGTGGTAATTGGCTCGAGAGGCAGGTCTTTTTCCTCAAACTGTGGCCCTCATGGAAAAACTTTCCTCACGAAGAAGACAAAAGTGTGAATGTGAGACTGGTTCCGCGTGGAAGTCCATCCAGGCATATTGTCCCAAAGCCTCCAGGAGCATGAACACCAGCAAAGAGGGCTGAGGTGGCTGCAGATCTTTATAGCAGCGGACGATAACAGGCGCCAACTGGGTCGCCATCCCCAAGCGCTCCCTGACATACTCATGAGCACCGTGTCATACTCCTATTGCGTGTCCCCAGCTACTCGTGACAATCGTGATACGTGCGTTCACGTGAGGCGGAGATGACCGCGTGCAGATTTCCGCCCACCATCATTTTCTAGATTGCTAGCAAGCAAACAGTGGACAACGGCGGCATGTACATGGACATCATGCATATCAGTGTTACTGTGCTGTGGTCCCTGTGTGTTCACCCGGTAAAGCCGTATCTCTATGGATGAGATTCTGTGTTTTTTTTTTAAAAAAACAACAAAAACCTGGAAGTCGCAACTATTTTTATGAAATGCAACCCTTCAAAATATGTTAACTTTTGCAGAAATCTTGTTTACTGTATGCTATTCTAAAATACTGTGAAATAAATCCTCAACACAGTGTGGAGTATTTCAGAAACATCATTCATTGTTTATCTTTTTCTTGTGAAATGTTTTGCCCCACCAAACTAGTATATGCTATTAAGTGTGTTTTCATGGTGGATTGACACACTCAGTTCCACCTTGGCATAAAATACCTTTATTGACTCATGACGTTCAAATCGGGCATTGTGGAAACAATAGAACAATCAAGCACATAAACCCTTTACTTAAAGCAAAGCCAAAATTGCTCATCTGAATTAGAAAATTGGTCCTACCCATATTTATTTGTATAACTGCCATATATTTAAAATTATTTGAGACATGCTGTCATAATCAACGAAGATGTGATTTTTTAAATTGCATGATTTTTTAAAAATTGCCTGATTTTTTAAATTGCACGATTCACACTAATATTAAAATCAGAAGAGAGTAAAAAATATACGTAGGTAGGTATTATGTAACCATGTGGAGTGGAGCAAATGATGGAAATACCTCCGATATTAATATCTAAAATGGAGCAGGGCCGCCCTTGGTCTTCAGAACAACTCCAGTCCTTCATGGAATGCTGCCACTCAAGTCTTAAACTACGTGTTGTTTGAAATCAGACAAATATTCAGGAAGAAAAGCCTCTTTTTTGAGGGGGGAAGGAGGTGAAAATGTACTCTGTAACTTTCCATGAACTTTCCATAAAATTTAGAAGACCATAGAAGTTGTTTGATTTCATCCTGGTGTTAATGAAAATCTTGAATTTATTTGTGTGTCTAGAGATATGGGAATGTGTGTGTGTGTGTGTAATATGGAAACATCATGAGGGAACAACATAGGATGCACCTAGTCTTGTGAAATGGCCTAATATTCCTTAGAAGAACAAGCAGAGCAATCATCACACATAATAAGTCACTTAAGATGCTCATCGAAACCATAACTGAAGCTTGAACACTTTGAGGTTATGCATCTTTGTGCATTGGCCTTGTAGTCAAGCAGTGTCCAAACACTGGCATTGCAATAAATTCTGCCATATTAAAATTCACATGATATTACAGGGTGCTGATTCAGTTCTGTGGTAAATCTGAGGCCATACTTTTGTGGTGTTCCATCCCTGCCTGCTAGCTGCAAAATCAAATCAAAATCAAATCTTTGCTGAAGCAGGTTCTTCTTGGTTGGCAAATGCTGTCAAAATAATAATAATAATCAATCCTTTATTGTCCCCATGGGGAAATTCCTTTTATGCCTCCCTGTTGGGGCACCCAGGGAGCTGGGGGTTAAGGGTCTTGCTCAAGGACCCACAGACAAGCTGAGGCTGGGTTTGAACCGGCAACCTTGTGATTACAAGCACACAGGCTTAGCCCACTGAGCCACATGCTGCCCCCAAATAATATTTTGGATATTATTTTTTAACCAATGCACCTGCAGTTCTGGTACTGACTATTTGGTCCCTTTGGACATTGGTTGGTCGGCTCGTCTTGCATTGAAAACTTCCTTGACCTCTGTTGTAGCTGACGCATGCTAAATGCTAATTAGCATTCAAACTAGTATGACTCATCTTTCTACCTTAGCTTGTAATTATGAGTTACTTCAAAATTAGTTATTCATGTGGTGTTTCCATTATTTTGTCTAGCCTGCTGTCAACAGTACTAACATCATGACTTCTGCAGGCACAAGTGAAAATTCACACGGCGCTTCATTATAAACTACAGAGTGCTTGTGGCAATTTTAATAAACATATACTGTACAGCAAAATGTATTTTTTTACCTGCTTAACAGGTAAAGTAAATAAGTAGTTTTTTGGATAAGCTTGTTTATGCAAAACGGCCTTCCTTCTCCTTTGGTCCCTCCAAATCGCCCAGTACGATCAGGTTAATTTTTATGTATGCAGCTAATTCAACACTTGAGAGAGAGAATAACAGGCCACATCCACCAATGCAGAGCAGGAGCGCCACCCCAAACCACAAAGCACTACCAGCCTGGGCACCCACAACAAAGAGGAAATATCACCTGCATCAGGACCAGCAGAGCATAAGTAGAACACAGACAATCCGTGAGGAACGGAATACTCAGAAGACAAGTCAACGTCTAATCCGTGCACACAAATTCTCCACCCGCCCTGCAGGGCAAAGAACAGCAGGCTAGCAACAAAAGTCAGAAAGTCAACTGTCATCCTAACAAAAAAGAGAAAAAAACTAACAAGAATAACAATTTATATTTACATATACTTCTTATTTAGCAGATGCTGTTGTCCAAAGTGACACGCAAGTGACTCAGGTAGCTCATTAAAAACAAGGTGTTGTCATGGAGTCATCTAGGCATAAGTGTGGCTAGGCTGGGCTTAGAATGGATGCCCAGTCAGAAAGCAAGAACAGAGTATGACTATTCCATGACTAGAAGTGCAACATAAGAACATTGAGGGAATTTGAAGAGACATCAAGCTAATAGAGGGATTCATGGAACAGATGGGCCTTGAGGCGTTTCTTGAAGGTGGAGAGGGAGTCTGGTGACCAAATGTGGTTCAGTCTCTTATTCCACCATCTAAGAAGCACACATGTGAAATGTCTGGAGTGACACTTTCATGTAGTGGAGGAACCTCCAAGTGGTGTTGGTTTGCTGGCCAAAAAAGGCAAGATGGGATGTAGGTCTTAAGGAGCCTCTTAATGGGGATGGATCTTTTTCCATTAATGGATCTGAAACCCAGCAACAAGGACTTGAATCTGATGTGTGATTTTTGGAAGCCAGTGAAGAGAGACAGGGAGGGGTGTAATATGAGTGTATTCAGCCTGATTGAATATCATACATGCTGATTCAAGCTGGTATAGAATATCATACATGTTGATTCAAGCTGGTATAGAATATCATACATGCTGATTCAAGCTGGTATAGCATTTTATCATCTGCAGCAGTCTGACAGCACAAGCTGGTTATCCTGCTAGTAGAGTTTCAATAGTTTAGTTGCAAGGTAACAAGTGCCTGGACTTCAAGCTGGGCTGCACATGTAAACAGAAAATGCCTGGTGTCTCTGATGTTATTGAGGGGAAATCCACAAGTTTGGGAGAGAGCTTTTACATGCTCAGCAAAGAACAGTCTGGTAGGTCCTGCAAGAATGAATACATATTCTAGTCGATACCATGACTCCGTTTCGTTGTTATGTAAAGCATCATTCTCACACGCTCTGCATTCATGCACACAATACACGTGGTTTGGCATGTCCACGTCCCCCCCTGTCCCCCCCCCCCGAAATGCTTCCAGAAAGAAACTCCTCTCTCCAGGTGGATGCAATCACAATTCAATATCTCCATCTGTTAGTCATTTATGATTTTACTCTATTAATACATTCATTTTGTCAAAATGCTTAAAGTGAGATGATACAATGGATAATACTATAGAAGCCATAGTGAATGTTTTTGTTTTATATTAATATTTGAAATATTTTTGTCCGTGTTATTGTGCAGAATAAAACTTTTACCTGAATAAAAAGTTACCTGAACGCATCCGCGTTACTACACCTGGTGATGCAACCTGCACTTTGGATTCTACCGTAATGAAAGAACAATCGCAGGTGAAAGGATATAAAAAGTAAAACTTGTAGCTATTCATCGTGGCAAATAGATTTTGCCCACCGCAGATTTGCTGCCTTCCCCCAATATACATCTTTCTTTGTTTTCTGTTTTGTAACGCAGGGTGACGATCCTATAATTGCAATATCTAACAGGCGAACAGCTCAGAAGCTTGTTGAATAAAGGCTGGCTGGCGTACATATATTTACAGCGATCACTAAACAGAATGCACTAAGGTTGATATTTAAAGGTATTAAAGGTGAAGCAAAAGAGCAGTTTAGCTTGATAAGTTATGGTTTTTTGCATATAATCAGCAGCAGAACCCTCTAACACCTACCTCTCCCTTCACAGATGGATGTAACCCTACCTTCCCTGTCATTTTGGCCAGGAATTTCCTGAAGCATGTTTCCTAAAGATGATGGTAACATACTCGGGGTCAGCATCTCAAGAATGCACTCAAAGCAAATTCACGCAATGAATACCTATACAAATACACAGTTATTGCTAAGAACCAGCCACCTCTGGCCTGCAAGCATCGGGGTATTAATGGTACGGCAGCCCCTTCGCTGCGGGGCATTTTCAACATTTCAAAGACCTGAAGACTTGTGTGAGGAGAGCACTTCCACATGTCCTGCATCTCCTGGGCGAAGCCGCGCGACAAGTCTGGCGTCAGCGGTGGAGATTCAGGCACGGACTCCCGTGGTTTTGGGTGTGCAGGAAGCGCAGCAGGCCGAGCTCTCGTCCGACGTCTGCTGTGCGCATGCCCACATTGTCTATGTGAGAACTGAAATGAGTGAATCTGAAAAGTGACACAGCAAGAATCCCACATGAAGACCAGGTTGAATTTGTGTGTTTCTGCCTGCATCGAAATCTGTGCATCTATAAATTAGCTACGATCCAGTGATTTCATGAGTGAGACCATAGCCAGGGTTTGACAAATAATGAGGAGGGGGAGGGGGTGAGGAAATGCTCAGCATTTTGTAATGGATCTTAG
>JABFEB020000001.1:29177149-29188845 GCA_019775895.2 Stomatorhinus ivindoensis | reverse complement strand
TTGGCTGGTTGAACTTTCGTTTAATGGCTGCCCCCCCCCCCCCCCCCCATGGGAACAGTGGATGAAACACTGTTCCTTAGTTCAGATGCGCAGTGGGTCCCTATTGTATGCTTTCACACATGCTAGTTTTGTAGCCTCTACTGTCCTTGCTAAATTGGGAAGATGAGAGCTTTCCTTTTACCACAGTGGTCAATTTTCCATGCCATAGACACTGCTCATTTAAAAAAAAAAAAAAAAAAAAAACTTGATGGTGTTTATTCTCTCTAGACTATCAGTTGATCTGTCCATTTCAGAAATAGTAAACATTTGTTTACATGCATGCTTGCTTTAACAAATTGAGGGGGGAAATGCTTAACCCCGCAGGTGCGTAAATTGAGACCAAGACAGACGGACCTGCAACATGGCTTCCATCGCAGACTTCTATGCTGGGAAGAACATCCTGATCACCGGGGCTACAGGATTCATGGGGAAGGTCTTGGTGGAGAAGCTGCTGCGTTCCTGCCCTGACATCAATGCCCTTTACGTCCTGGTTAGGCCCAAAGCCAACCAGTCACCTCAAGATCGTATTGATAACATGCTGAAATCCAAGGTTAGCAACCAATTTACCCCCCAACCCCTGTTCTGTTACCATCTTACAAACTGTGGTGCTTGGAATGTTGACCTTGTATTTCTTGCTTGGTAGACTTTTTGAGTCCCCTGAATGATGACTCCCATGAAGACTGTTTCACTCGCACAAACTGCTGTATGGCAGTGCAAAGCGCTTTTCCGCAGTGTATACAGTTCTAAACGCATCAAACATTCAGAAGTCATTAGGACAAGTACTTCATTAGTAAGTGCAGCAGTGTTGCTTTCTAAATGGAATTAAAGTGTGTTAAATCTCCAAAGAGATGTAGAGCATTTATCTATGGAATCAGACTGTTGGGATTCCTCTAATGAAGAACAAAATATTAAGAATTCAAATACTAAAACAGAAGATGGCTTGTAAATTAATTCTAAGCTTGTGAGGTTTCTCACTGGTCTCTGATGATGATTATGGGGGGGGGTACCTACATTTTATATGCACATCAGCCTTGAACTCCTCAGTGCATTTCAGTTGTTTGTTCTGTTTCAGAAGAAAAGGATATGGTCCTGAGAGTATGAATGCGACAGCTGTTGTGAAGCACTGTCTTTGACAAATATCTGCTCCCAAATGCTGAAACAAAACTGACACAAAGAACCATCCTTCTACTAATCATTCATGCTTGGCGTACTTTGTTGCAACCTTGGTTTTATAGGAATTGATTTAAAAAATTTTTCTGTAATTGTTGAGCTGTTCCCCTGGTCTCTGCACTCACAATGGATGCATTTTAGCTTGTCATTAATTCTTTCAGAATGTTGGCCAAACTATTGCTTAGATATTCTTGTTTGGATTGTGACTGGTGTGGTTTACGTGGGATTTATATCCGCTGAATACCACTACTTTGTACCCTCACTCCTCAGTTGCAGTCCTCCATGATCCCCATTTCAGCATTTGTCTTCTAATGAATTCAGTTTTAAGCAGAGGGAATCTAAGTTCTCCGGTTTTGAGATGTCCATAATGTATTTTTCGGGTGTGTTCTTCATGATGACGATGATTGCGCCTTTTGATGAGCCTTCAGTGTTGTGTAATGTGAGTAAAGTGTATGTCTTGTCCTGAAGCTCTTTTCCAAGCTGAAGGAGATCAGTACTGACTTCCAGCAGAAGTTCATACCAGTCAGCAGTGATCTTATGCAGCCCGGACTTGGGCTCAGTACTGAAGATGAGAACATGCTCAAAGCTCACATCCACATCGTCTTCCACTGCGCTGCTACCGTCCGTTTCGATGAACCCCTTAAGTGAGTCGCTCTATCTAGTCGTCATCACAAACACACTGCATCTCTCCATCTGAATCTTCTTAAAACGTGCATATCCTCTGTCTTTTCCTCTCAATAGAAAAACGGTATGAAAGATTGTAAATATAGTGCGCCGCAAGGCTTTATTCTCTTGCAGAAATGCATACATATGCAAATATCTTGTTTGGATGTGAGGTGACTCATTTAAATTGCCGGAAATGTTTTATTTGGGGACCTGCTTAAATGTCACAGCGCATTCATGGGGTGTGTTGAGCATAACATGCTCTGTTGCCGTCGACAGACGTGCCCTGCGGCTGAACGTGGCAGCCACACAGGAGCTCCTAGGCCTGGCCGAGCACATGCCCCAGCTGCAGGCCTTCATCCACATCTCCACTGCCTATGCCCACTGCAACCACAAGAGCATTGAAGATGTCGTCTATCCCACACCTGTGGAACCCAGCAAACTCCTCTCCTCTCTAGAGTGAGTTCCTCTCAGACATGACATAATTTACCCCTGGTCCTACGTAGTTGTATAGCCATACTTGCATTATGTCCAATTGTAAATGATGTATTTTGTCTTGATTCTCAGGATTGGCAAGGATTTTTAATATCATTGTAGCATTGTGTGTGTGTGTGTGTGTGTGTGAGAGATCTAGATATACCTTATCTTGTGGTGATCAAATGTCCCCACAACATAATGAACACCCTTATTTTTAACCTTATGGGGACCAGGTTCCTGGGAATTTGATTTTCCAAAAATCTGTGACCACAATCAAAAGACTAAAAATGCAAAAACTCTTGTATTTACTTTGGTTACTTATGGTTAAGGCAAGGTAAGGGTTAAAGTTGTCATGGTTAGCATTTGCATTGTTCCCATAGAAATGAATGGGTGGTTCCCAGATAGATCTGATTATAGGTGTGTGTGTGGCTTTATTAGTACTTAGACTGGGTATCAATTGCAATGAAGACTAATGTTACCCAGTGGTTAAAGGCACAAGATATGAGTTGTATGTTATGGTCATGCAGGTGGATGGATGACAGCATCGTAGATGACATCACACTGCGCCTTCTTGGTGATTGGCCGAACACCTACACTTTTACCAAAGCTCTAGCTGAGTCCCTAGTCAACCAGCATGGTGAAAAGTTCAATACTGCCATAGTCCGGCCATCCATCATAGTGGCCAGCTGGCGGGAACCGTTCCCTGTGAGTACCATTATTTTTGTAATCTTAAGCTTACCTACTTTCCTAAGACCATGTCCCATATTCACATGATGTCAAAGTTCTAGGGTTCAGGAGTTTTGTCAAGTGGCTTATGTTAAGAGCATTTGTAGAACTTTTCCTTCTAATGTTCTCTAGGGCTGGATTGACAACCTAAATGGCCCAAGCGGAGTCCTAGTGGCAGTAAGTATGTGCGAGATAGCAGGCAGTATTGTAGAGCACTGTGCTGTTGAGGTCTCCTTCAGACTGATGTTCCCGGTGTTCTGTTTGCGGGTGTTTAGGCAGGAAAGGGTCTCATGCGCACCATGATGGCCGACAACAAAGCTGTGGCTGATATCGTCCCCGTCGACGTGGTCATCAACCTCATGCTGGCTGCCGGCTGGTATACTGCTGTGCAGAGGTAGAGTAATGTCCTGTGGTCTCATTTTGAAATTTGACCGAAACCAGAAGTAACCTCAGCATCTTCTGCTGGCCCTGAGTGTGCTTTCCCTTAAGGCATCTGTCAATGACTTAACACATAAAAAGTCATTCTTTCCCATATCCTAGAATTTGCAAGTTAGTTTTGAACCTAGTTTTATAGTTTTTCCTTCATGGTCCTCGAGTATTTATCTCTACTGACCCTTCTCTTTCAGACCAAAGTCAACACAGGTCTACAATTGTACAACAGGTGGTGTCAACCCCATCCTCTGGGGAGAGATAGGTGAGTTTGAATGCTAACTGCTGTGTTATCCACTGACATCTGTCATTTTAAGCAAGTTTTATTTGGTTGTTGTCTTCAGACTTATTGATATGTACTAAGAATTGCACCCATTGAACTTTTTTATTCCTTTAGAATGTAAATCAAAACTTCCAAATGATTCTGACTTTTTTTATGAAGAGTCTTCCATTCAGGGTGCATCTCCCACTGCACCAGGCACCAAACTTTTGGTACTTTAGTGAAAATACATAAAGTACGGTACTTCAAAGTGTTAGTTTTCCGCTGGTGTAAAAACTGGTACCGGTGTTGAATGACATCACGACACGAGATGGGGTGTTTTGTACTGAATTTGAAAAATGTCTGTAGTATATTATAGGGCTGGATAATGTGCAATATTAATACCAGCATCGCATGTTATGCATAAATACCCCAATATGTATTATAACAGTCATATATTCAACAAAATACATGCCATCCGAATCTTTTTGTGTTCTTACAACCAAATTGCTTTTTTTTTTAATATAGTTTATCATTGTTTTCTGAGTTCGCTATTGTTGTCAAGGTGGTGCTTGTATTGTGTTTTGGTTATCCTAATAGCCTGCCTCTAATCTACAAAGTGTTTCACTTTAAAGTACTGAAGTAACAAAGAAGTACCCCATCTGGTTTGGTACTTTCGGTACTGCAACTTTTGTTACTGGTACTTGTGTGGTGGAAAAGCGCCCTTAGTTTTATTTATTAAACTGGTGCATCCTTGTCTGATTCTGGCTAAAGGCCATGGTGCATTCAAATGGAGGACTTTGTTTTTGAATGAGAAGAACTGCATGTTTACAGTATGTACAGCCAGCACCTATACTTTATTGTTGCTAAAATGCTTAAGTAGTGAGACCATGTCATAATTTTGAGTAGTACAAACTGCATAGGTTGCTATAAATTATATAATTATAAATTGCCTGGTGCAGAGGTGGGCTCTGAAATGTACATAGTATCCACGGTACAGGAAAACCTTGGATTGCGAGTGTTTTGAAAGACGAGCAAAAAATTTTAATCTTAACTCTATAAACGAGAGAGGTCTTGCAGTACGAGTATTATGTATACGCTTTGTCTGCCTAGCGTCACGTAATCACAATTGAGCCAATGGTTGTTCTCTCTCTCGCTGTGGGATTGTGGGTAATCATTTCCCATGCTCAGTCTGTCGGCGTGCCTCACTTGTGTTAAAGTCGCACAAAAAGAAAGTTTAGTCAGCCAACAGATGGCAGTGATTCTGTTAGTTATAGTGAGTCGTCCTACAAAATAACCCTAAAGGCTTGTTGCGGACTTCAGTTAGTTATGATTATCAGTGGCTATCTAGTGATATGACTGCCCCCTGCTGGCAAAAAAGTACATGTATTTGAAACTATTCCTTTCATGTGGTGTATGGATAAAATTGAATTTATTCTCCAGTATTGGTGGTGGCTAGGTAGTCAGTACAATCCTCTGTTCTTTAAATAATCAGCAGATTCATGAAGCTTTCTTATTCTTCGTAGAACGCAGCGTAATGACGACATTTCAGCAGATACCACTGGAGAAATCTTTTCGGAGGCCAAATGCAAATTTCACCTCTAGTTACCTGACCAATCAGTTTTGGAATCTAATCACCCACAAAGTCCCTGCACTGGCCTATGACACCTACCTGCGTCTATCTGGAAACAAGCCAATGTAAGCAAAATATAACTCTCGTCTCACCCTGACAGTATAGGGGTATCTGCTACAACCCTACTGCTAGGTTCCTGTTGACTGATGCTCATGCATTGCTAAAGGAGCACTGATTTACTCAAAGGAAATCTCGTTAATGTTCTTTGAAGCATGCATATCTCGAAGCATAAGCAATTCAGTAAGATGTTAAAATGTCTTGTGACCTCATTCGCCAGGATGATGAAACTCTTCAAGAAGCTGCATAAGGCAGCTGGGCTGCTGGAGTATTTTTCTGTCAGGCAGTGGAGTTGGAGCTCCAAGAACTCAGACATGCTGAAGGGCCAGCTCAGTGCTGAGGACCAGCAGGTAGGGAATGTTCCTCCCATCATAGCTTTTAACAGTTAGGAACATGGAATTTTCCAATTTGCCAGTACTACATGTTTTACCCAACAAGTTCATGGTTTCGAGGGGTTTCAATTTTTTTAACTCTTGTATTTTTTTTTTTTTTTATTCATTTATAGAAGTTTGATCTTCATTGGTCATGTACTGTATAAGTGGTTTTGAAAGACAAATGGATGATTATAGCCTTAAGGATAAACTTGAGCACTTGCCTTAGACAGGCCCATTTTGCTTGTCTCAAAGTAAGCCTTTTGACAAGAGAATGGAGGAAACAAAGGAGTGTAAGACTGAGCTAGAAATAGACAGAAGGTTATGACGTTAAATGATCATGTGTGAGAGCAGTGCGTGTGATTCCTCCATACAACCCAATTTGTGATTGACATAAGATTTTGCCATAATCCTCAATACAGTAACCTGATGTGCCCCACAGAGCTTCAATTTTGATGTTGCCCATTTGAACTGGGTGGAGTACATGGAGAAGTACTGCATAGGTGCTAAGAAGTACATACTGAATGAGGACATGGCAGATGTTCCAGCAGCTAGACAGCATCTGAAGAAGTAAGTACACTCTTCCTCTCTGAGAACACTGCATTCCAGAATCCCACTGGCCTCAATGCTCTTCTCCGTAGCTAATTTCCATTTACAGTGTGGGGTGTCGGTCATCCTATTTGTTTATAATGTGGGAGAATTTTTAATGGCTTGCTAAAAGTAGGCATTTCATTCATGGATAAAAGCCAGTAACATTTTAGTCCCTATTAGGATCTTAACGTGGTTACCAGCTGTTGATATTCTTTGAATAGCTAAAGCTTTTGGTTATTTATAGAAAACACCAATTGTAAAATGCTGTGCATGCTTTATTGCTGAATACAAAGCCTCCTAACTCTATTGCCATGTCCTGGCCAGGCTGAGGAACATCTGCTACACCTGCAACACTCTCCTGCTGGTTTTCATCTGGCATATCTTCATTGCTCAGTCCGAGGTGGCAAATGACTTGTGGTCCTATATGGTGAGCTCACTCCTCAAGCCCTTGTCCTACTTCCAGGAGTCTGCTGGTGTTCTGACCCACTAAGAGTCCACAGTATGCCCCCTGTCTTTCTAGAATTTGACAACCCACCTTTCATAAATTCCAAGATTTATCACCCGGTCGGCTCTGTTCAAGATGACGACGGATGAACGTTTTATGTCAGAAGATGCTTGCAGTGTAGAGAGGATACAGACTGAGTTTGGTGGGCTGTTTTGGGAAGAGGAGAAAGGGTCTTTCCTCTCCCTTTCCCTCATGCTTGACTGGTGAATCCCCAGTAGCCCATATTAGCCACCACCTTCAAGTCTAACAGACATCAGTGGTGTTCCAGTCACCAGCTATGCTACACCTCCAGTGTGATAGGAAAACAACCGACTTCACCAATGCTGTATATGAGGAGCATTTCTACTGCTTTGAGGTCATTATGCCCAGTGTGGGGCAAGTTGGAAAAACCTCAACTGTGCTATTAAACTGGGAGCAGAATAACTGAATAAAAGAATTGAATGGAAAATTAATCCAAGGTCAAAGTGCAAGTATGTGTTCCACAAACAGTCACCCTTCATGAAGGAGTGATCCATGTCATGTGACCTGACGTCTCTGTCTGCTTAGTGAGCAGCTTTTCTAGGCCTTGCTGGACTGTAGGGCTTCATAACGACTCATCCACTGCAACTCGGTTCCAATGTGCACAGTTGACTTATTATACCAGTATATTCTGGGACTGACTGGGACTGGTGCTGCTATCTCTTATGATGTACTCTGCTACCACTTGTGCATGTCGACACACACAAGTCATTAATAATGAAGGCCAGTTGCCTCAACGGTGCCCAGAGTCTATACTCTGGAGTGATATTTAGGGTATTCCTCCACTAAAACAAGGTTGACGTCAGTTTAAGGTCACAGGAAGTGGGGCGTGCTTAGAATGAGTGCTCCATATGGAGACCCAACTCAAAAAATTCTGTTCAACCACACTGGAATTGGATACTACTTACCAGTGCTTGGAAAGTGAATGTGGGGGTGAGTGGCACGCCTCGCACCTGGGATGTGGGTGCACTGTGCCTTCCAGCCAATCAGCTGTCTGCCAGCAGAGGTTAGATGTGACATGCCTCAGTCTGTAGCTGCCTCACATGAAGGATCAAATAGAGGTCCTGAATTAGCGATTTATTGTTATGAAGTCTCAACAATGGGGGAAAAAAACTGAACTTGGAGAATTGGTTTGATCTATGTGAAATGTGAGTTATAGTTGAATATTGGCAGTTTTTTATATATTTTTGTACAGCAAAACATGCTAACAGGAATGTATTAATGTTTTGTCTGCCTTTTAAGTATTAATTGAATCCTTGTCATGATTACTTCTAGGTATCAAGTTCCTTTGCCTAGTGCAACAGAGTAATTCAACTTATCCAAAATGAAGTTCTGCAATGCAAAATAAGCTCAGGGTGTTTGTTTGGAAAAGTAATCCTGAAGAGTGATGGCTGTAATCTGAAAAGTGGATATACAGTTGACTACTTGCCTACATTATGCAGTGAAATATTGTATAGAGAAATCTCATCTGACCTGAAAATGGAACTATTGTAACACTTCACTTGAGCTGAGTGAATGAGGCCGCCCTTATGGCTGAGTAGCATGTTCAGTTGAAGTTGCTTTTACGATCAACATTCTATGTAACCTTACATGTCATTTTGTAATTGTCTGTTTACATGGACATTTTGTATAAAATGATTGAATGAGTCTTAATTTATTTTTATATCAAAAATAATTTATGCTAAATTCAATGCAACCAGTGGGGGTGTTTAACTGCAATACAAGCCTGTTGAACCTTAATATAATAATGATTGCAGTCAGTTTGCTTTG
The DNA here is from genome assembly GCA_019775895.2 of Stomatorhinus ivindoensis. NCBI lineage: Eukaryota > Metazoa > Chordata > Actinopteri > Osteoglossiformes > Mormyridae > Stomatorhinus > Stomatorhinus ivindoensis. Next base: position 29,180,137 of record JABFEB020000001.1, on the reverse strand, counting down.
TTTACATAACGTTAGATTCTGTGCAAGCTAAACCAGAAATCGCCACAGGAATTAAATTACTGTTCATCATTTAATCAACTACATCTGCCTTCCTTTAATGTCTTAAGAGTAAACTGGTGCAGGTCAGATAGAGTAGACCTGAGGGCTGGGATACACTTTTGGTATGCTATCATATCAAAAAATCCACTTTAACTACACTTTCAGAAACTAGGCCCAGTCTTGGTACAAACAATGTACACCTAATGGTACCAAAATGTTCCTCATAGTCAATTTCTGTACTTAACCTGGCAGACTCTGGAGGCTACAGCCCGGGTGACAAGTGAGTGCACACTCAAGGGTAGAAACTGGCACTTCTGTTTCCTGCCGGTGTATTTGTATTTTCAGTGCTGAGCGATGTTACAGTAAACACCGAAATCAAACATATCCTGAACTTGTTAAACATCTTGAGGACTGATTTTCCGAGGCCCTCGAGCCCTGCAGCACCTTGTATGACATAATGACGACATAATTCCTGATGCTGGAAGCTCTGTCTGCTACCGGCGCGCACGCTACACATAATTTAGGTACGCAAAAAGAAGTGCCAGTCAGAAATATGCACAACATTTTGAAATTGAAATCAAAAGGTTTTGAAACATGACTGCAATACAGCCAAGTGTTTTCTGGCCAATGGGTATGGAAAAGCATGTAGGAAAAGATGCGAATTAACTGGCAAATTAAAGGAGACTTGGGAACATGAACCTGAGACATGCAACGCTTTAATAAATGCCCACGTTTTTCAAACCTTCAAACTGAATGGAATCTCCAGAATTACTAGGTGCAGTGTGCAATGTGACATTGCTGAAGTCAATAAGGCTGAAAAATGACCTCCACTCAATAAGGCACAAAAGCTACAATGTCAAGGATGGGCACAGACACGTCAAGACTCATTTTACAAATGCTTTGTGGACGGACAGTGGATGGACACAAGTGCCAACAAGGTAGTAGAGTGATGTGGGCTGCTATCAATGATGAACTAGTGGGACATCTCAGACATGCTGATGGTGTAACGGGTAACTACGAGATCTATGCGAAATTTATAGAAGATGCCTTTATCAAACTGGTACTAGTAGTCAGCAGCCTTCAAAAAGATATTCATTGAAGACCATGCCCTTTACCATCAACCAAAGTATTCCATATATTGGCCAAGAAAGGCTTGAATTGTGACTTGCCCCCCCTTCGTAGCCTGACTTAACCCAGATTGAGAACTACTGGGTATTACTAAAGTGTGAGAGTTACCAAAAATAGCAAGCAGTACACTTCTCAAAGCAATGTCTGGGAGGCAGTCCTAGCTGCCTCAGCTAATATAGGACTGGATCAAACCAAAAACGTGACCGGTTCAATGGACTCAGGATAGTCATTGAGACGGAAGGCAGCCATACAGGACATTAAACTTGACAGACTGTAGAGAATGGCCAATAATTTGTCATTCCTTATATAAAATCAATAAAACCTTAAAATATTTCCATTGATATTGGAGAAAAAAAATCCACTGTTTCTGATTGTCTAATTGTGCACACCGGTAATCAAGTGATTTACTTTATTTAGTTTCTAAGTAAATATACATGGAGCAAAACAAAACTTTTGAGATCAAATTTATGTTTGTGCCACTTTGGCCATAACAGTACTTGCCTAATAATTCCACACAAAGTGTAATAAATTGGCTACTGACTGTATAAATGCAATGGATTTCAACAAGGTTTCTTAACTTTTCCAGCTACAAGGCCCATCTCAATTTATCATACTGGGGGCCGGACGGGTGAATGGGTCCATGTACCCACGCAAGCTGCTAACGAGTGCTTTCAGGAAAATATTTCTGATTAGGGTCATTTTCCCGGGTGGTGATCAGGTCCATTACGAACCGAAAGGCTTTTACAGCAGATCTGTGGCCCATTAGAGCGGTCACACACCAGTGCTCAATGAACCCCGCAAGACTACGGATTCATCTAGCGTCTATGTGCAATCAATGTTCTGCCCTTAGAGTGAGGGTTTCTTTGTAAACATCACTGCTTTTTCAAGAGGAATACATGCAAACCAACAAGAAAAACCACTTTAAAACCAGACATTCTGTACAGACCAATAAAACAAGTTTAAGTGGTGAAGTCTGAAATCAGGCCAAAGAAAATAACTTTACAAAGAACTCTGATGCCTGGTCTCATCACTGTTATAAATCATGCAACATTTTTACAGCCTTTAACCATTTAAACCATTTTACATAAAAGGATTGTGTTGAATCTGTACATCAGCCGAATTATCCAACAATAAAAAAAATGTAAGATTACTAACCTATCAAAAATAAAAAGGAAACTATAAGGTCCCCCAGTGTTCTTTGGCCATGACTACTCCATATGACCCCCCCGTCCCCCCTCCAGGTTATATCTGTGCTCAGCTATGTAAACCCACGCTATACTCATTGACACACAGCTGCCAAACATACACTCCGACTAATAAGTGTGCCGTGATAAAAAGTGACTCAGTACTTTCCAGGCACCAGGAAAAGTAATCAGTAATTCAAGAGTTTTGCCTCAAGCTGACAGTGGTGTCTGACAGGTCTGTTAAGTAAACACACTGAATGAATAACTTCTGAGTCAATATTATTCCTCTTTTTACAACTTTTGATTTAATTTTTTTTTGGTCAAACATCATGCTACCTTAGAGATCACAGTGCATGCTACCAAAATGTTTATTGAAGCTGAACACAGTTCCCAAAGTCCAACACGCCGTCTCTCTCAGAGGTCCTTTATGAACTCCCCAATCCATGAGTGGTATTCCGCCAGCTTGGTGTAAACCGCTGGCCTGCCGCCATCGCAGTGTCTGCTGCCCCATGTCAGCAATCCAAATAAATAGTAGGTATCATTTTTCTGGCAAAGCAAGGGGGCGCTGGCGATCCCCTAAGGACAGGGATATGGTGAGTGATCATCATGGCTAACAGTTACTGAAATAGGGTTAATT
>JABFEB020000001.1:29128530-29148806 GCA_019775895.2 Stomatorhinus ivindoensis | reverse complement strand
ACCTGGATCATGTCCCCCCTCAGTCTCCTTTGCTTGAAGCTGAACAGATTTAGCTCAACTAACCTTTCCTCGTATGACAAATAACAAACGTATACATACAGTCCCAAAAGTTTAAGACCACTTGAAAATGGCAAAAAATAAAATAAAATCACATTTTGCATGGTTGGATCTTAACAAGGTTCCAAGTAGAGCTTCACCATGCAGCAAGAAGAAATGGGAGCGAGACAAAACGTAAAACAGCCTGTTTCAGTTTAATCGTTATTTTCACTTAATTGAATGCTCAAAAATGTTTCGTCTCACTCCCATGTCTTCTTGTTGCATGTTGAAGTTCTATTTGGAACCTTGTTAAGATCCAACCATGCAAAATACGATTTTTTGCCGTTTTTCAAGTGGTCTTAAACTTTTGATCGGGACTGTATTACAAAAACCTCATACTCCTGCTTTTAGCTTTATGATGCAGACAAAAAACTAAATATCATGTGAACAAATATAAACCAACAAGAGTCCAGGCAGAACATCAGAACTCGCCCATATTATCTCCCAGTAAGCATGTTGCATATTATTTCCTGAAAACTGAGAAATTAATCAGCATATGAATTATCAATGAAATACAGTAAATTCCCTGGCTTCACATTTTCCATACCTGAAAACCCATGGGCCAATGCACCAGATAAAGGTCCAAGTAATCCAGCTGAAGGTCACTCAGGGTCTTCTGGCAAACTTCCTTCACCATGGACTTCTCATGAAACGTGCACCACAGCTGTAAAGTAGAGCCATTGAGGAGGGGGAATTTTCATTGCGACACAATTAAGACCTGACGCTCATTTTACAACACAGCTACTCCTATTTGCCTGGGTACATCTCCTTTTTAAATTGAAGAATGGTACCCTTTGTTGTGAAGAAAACTGAATATGTTAATTCATGACTGAATGAAAAAAGGTTGCCTTGTTTAATTCCTGCAGGTGACGAGTAGCATGGCTATAAATGGTTTGAGGGCAATATCAAGTTTTATGATGATATTTTAGGTATACAAGGTGAATTCAGAATTGTAGGTCATTCACATTAAATAGAACAATATACAAATATTACATTTTGCCTTTAATCTTGCGGATTGCATGCCTCTTAATCGTTTTTACTAGATAGAACTACATTGTCACCAGCTTATTATTAATAGGGTAATTTAGCAATAAACTGGCTCAGGATAAGAGTTAAAATAGCAGGGAGAATTCTGGAGGGAATAAATTTAATAGAGTGACATGTGCAAAACCTTGCTTTTTTTATTTGTAGATGCTGAATCCTTTAAAATTGGTTATTTTAATTTCAATTGCATACCATTGGTTCTACTTCTACTAGTTCTCTATCCACGAATACGCACATCCACAGAAAGCCATCCAGAGTGTGCAGGTAGGTCGGGCAAATTTCATGCATCCTCACCTTACTGACCACGAAGAGGTCCTCTCTTTTCACCACCCCCTCCTTGATCATGGCATGAATTCCCTCTCCCACTTCCTTTTCGTTCTGGTAGACGTGCGCCCCGTCGATGTGACGGTACCCAACTTTGATGGCAGCCTTCACCGCCTCGGTCACCTTTCCTTTCCCCGACTAACTCATGCACATGAGAAAAATGTGTTCGTCAGAACCCTTCTGGAAAAACAGTGTACTAATTTACTGTGTGCTTTGATCACTAGAAGTATAATAAAAATGAATTCTTTACACATTTTTAATACACTGACATTATACGTCTGCGTACTTTCAGAAAAAAATATTTTGCATTTAAACTTTATTAATTACACTGAAATAAGCACACGCATAAAAGTATGTCTAATACATTTTATTACATTTGTTTAAGGCTATAACACACAGACTTCGCTGAAAGAATATCGTCTGATAAGTGTATTTAAGTAAATACTTTAATACACTATCCTTCACAAGGTGAAGGAATGTGGAAATACGAGGAAATGATACGTCTCTCCGCATAAATTGGTCTAGTTATTTAAAGAATACTTTTCAACGCAACTTCATGTTATACATTTTTTTAATCTAAAAAACATAAACGGTACCCCGAACTGCAAACAAGAGTGTCACAACATTTAACGTTTCCCAAATTGACTTTTGCAGATACTTAGCTATCCAAGTGCTTTTTCATATATGTAGCTATTACACGTTAAATTGCAAAATAATTGTTCCCTGAGCATAAGAAGATCATCCCAAAACGTGCGTGTCCTAGCTAATAAACTACTACAGCTAACAAACACTACACAACTGCTTCGGACAGTCGTCATTTTATCGGCATTAAGATATGCTGATAAAGACTTTAAATAAATAAATAAAATAAATAATTAAATAAATAAAAGCCTGTAAAGATATTAGCCAAATAAAACATTTAAAGTTACACCAACCTTCCACGTTCCCAGACCCACAATGGGCATGTTTGCACCGGTGTTCAATTGCACGACTTTTGCCATTACAGGATCAGTCTAAAGACAAATCGGAATCAATCCAACAACTGTGAGCCAAAAACTGTCAGCAAAAAGCCAGCGAGACCAGATCCCTAAAATACCGTTCCAGTGGCTTACGGTGGCTGGAAGATCGTTTTGATTGGTAGAGTCTGATTAACTTTTCAGCAATACGAGGCGTGGCAAAAAGAACAGTCCTTCAACAATGGTACAGTCCAGAGAAGGGGGAAATTTTTGGTATAGTCCAGAAAAAAGGGCGGGGATTCAATGCGCTTCTCTCATAGAAATAGTGAAGATAGTCAGGCCTATGGCCGCCCACGAACTAAGTCAGATCAATGCAGTTATAAATTTTTTTTTTTAAGTACGGTATTGTAATGACTCACAATAATGAGTGTAATCCAAAGAAGAAACTGCTCGATTTTCCATGTGTACAGTTATTGCTTATTTACAATAGATGCGAATAACTATCTAAGTTTTTTTAGACAATTTCTATGTAAATTAAAATATAAAAACTAATAATTAATATAACGAATAATTATTATTATAATTGTAATAATTATTAATGAAAAACTAACCTAATAAATTATAATACTTGAATAATTAATACAATCAATTTAAATGTAGTGTGTTTTGGGAAAGTACTTTTTTTTATGTAGTTATGCTACCATTATGCTTCCAAGAGTACATCATTAGGACTTCAGAAAACTTAAGAAAGGCAAACAGCCCTAAAAGTAACAAGATGGATAGATCTGGGGTGTTGTGTACAGTTTTCATGTACTGGAAATGTAACTGTTGCCATCTGCTGGGAATAAGTCATGCTTGCACTGTTTCCCTATTGTGCTTAAGCAAAAGCCTGGAGTACTAGGTACAAAACAGTCCTGGACTGGACATCTGTCATACCCGAGCATGATTATTTTATTTGGTTTCTTAATTTATTTATCTTAGTGATGTGCTGGGAACTTTTATATCAAATGAACTGAGACAAGTTACTTGTATTCTACTTTTTTCTGTAACCATTTTTCCAGTACTTGATTGTGGCAAGTCTGGACAGGACATTAGTCCATTGCAGGACACTTATTCACTTTGGGCAATTTTACAGACACCAGTTCAATTTACTGCCTGTTTCTGGATTGCCGGAGGTAACCCAAGCTGACACTGGGTGAACATGCAAACTCCACAGACTACTGTGATGCTACAGCACTAACCATTGCATGTTCTAAAATAAAGAACTTCCAGTTTCAAACAACTTAGAAAACACAGACCAAAATACATTAAGAAAAGCATTCTCTCTGATCCCTAAGCACTTGTTTTAGTCACATATTTTACAGACAATTTGTTTACAGTAGCAAATACATATATTTGGGGAGTGATAGTATGATCAAGTATCTATGTATGCATTTTCACTGACGAAAGGTAGAACAGTATATAAATATTCATCCATCCATCCATCCATATTCTAATCACTTATACTCTTATATGAAGACCATTTAGCTCATAGAGTGTGGATGTGTGCTGGTGGGTGGGATCCAGGGTGTGTTTGAGCCGTGCAGCCTGGGATAGATTCAAACAACCCTCCCCCACCCCCGAATAAGCCGCTGAAAATGGATGAATAGCTTTTCTTAAAATTATCACCTATACCTCACTGGAAAAAAGCAGCCAAAACACCAGAACCAACATGTGTGTGTGTGTGTGTGCGCGCGCGCATGTGTGTGAAAAATTAGATATATTTACAAAAAAAATCTTAGATATGATATTCGCTTCGACTCCGAACATGCAGTTGTGACGCGTTCAATACCCAGGGCATGCAACAAAAATGAGGAACAGAAATGTGAGAAGTTTCCAGCGGTACTATTTCACTGTGCCAGGTGACCTAGGGAAAAACCAACACCGTCACATGAATAGGGGAAGACGGTCATTAAAAAGCAAATTTGATTACGGTATGATTTTAGAATTCGAGTAGTACTTCATTTTTAATATTTGTGAATGGATATTATGATTATTTTAAGTAACAGACTTTTTCTTCCTTTGAAATACTCCTTCGTTGTTGCGGATCCCCCCGCTATTAGCCGCCGTACTCACGGCCCTCCCAGGGCAGTTTGAAAGAAGCTGAGACAAAGGCAGCGGCGGCAGCAGCCGTAGGCCCGTCGGCCAGGCAGTGCTAACAGAGCCCTGCTTTCCGCCTCTCGCCACTGGGATGGTAACGGGAGCCCACGCCGTCCTGACATCTTTCGGGATTACGTGTATTATAGAAACCCTTAAAAATGTACCGTGGCCAGGATCCCCGGGGCAAAAGAGAGAGGTTTTCCCGGAACGGAAGGGACTGCGATGCCTGATGACTGCTTTATGTTATGGTTTGTATCGGAGTGGATTTTTCTAGCATTTGAATCCGTCTGCGCAATCCGGGCGGTCACGTGGGGCATGGAGCTAATACGTTTGAACGGGAATAAATGAAAAGAACAAGGAGGGGAGCTATGAAAATACGTTTTTTTGGCTGAAAGGCGAGACCTTCGACGAAAGTGACGGCGAGGACCGCGCGTTGAAGATGGAGACGCATGTTTTGTGCCTCTTCCCGGAGATCTTGGCCATGATTTTCAGTTATTTGGACGTAAGGGACAAAGGACGGGTGGCCCAAGTTTGCACGGCTTGGAGGGACGCGTCTTACCACAAGTCGGTCTGGAGAGGGGTCGAGGCGAAGCTGCATCTCCGGAGGGCTAACCCGTCCCTCTTCCCCAGCCTGCAGACCCGGGGCATCAGGAGGGTGCAGATCCTCAGCTTGCGACGCAGCCTGAGCTATGTGATCCAAGGGATGCCAAATATCGAAAGCCTGAATCTGAGTGGCTGTTATAACTTAACGGATAATGGCCTCGGGCATGCCTTTGTCCAGGATATATCTTCCTTGCGAGTGCTGAACTTAAGCCTGTGTAAGCAGATCACGGACTCTAGTCTGGGCAGAATCGCTCAGTACTTGAAAAATCTGGAAGTACTGGAGCTAGGTGGCTGCAGCAATATCACCAATACTGGCCTGTTACTCATCGCTTGGGGCTTGCACCGCCTGAACACCCTGAACCTCCGCAGCTGCCGGCATGTGTCGGATGTGGGTATCGGCCATCTGTCCGGCATGACTCGGAGCGCGGCGGAGGGCTGCCTCAACCTGGAGTACCTGACCCTGCAGGACTGCCAGAAGCTGACGGACTTATCCCTCAAGCACATCTCCAAAGGCCTGACCAAGCTGCGAGTCCTTAACCTAAGTTTTTGCGGCGGTATCTCTGACGCCGGCATGATCCACCTCTCCCACATGACCAGCCTGTGGAGCCTTAATCTGCGCTCCTGCGACAACATAAGTGACACGGGCACCATGCATCTGGCCATGGGCACTCTGCGCTTGTCGGGTCTGGACGTGTCATTCTGCGATAAGATCGGGGATCAGAGCTTGGCTTACGTGGCCCAGGGCCTATACCAGCTGAAGTCGCTGTCGCTGTGTTCCTGTCACATAAGCGACGACGGCATCAACAGAATGGTACGCCAGATGCATGAGCTGCGGACATTGAATATTGGCCAGTGTGTGCGGATCACCGACAAGGGCCTGGAGCTGATCGCGGACCACCTGAGTCAGCTGACGGGCATCGACCTCTACGGCTGCACAAAGATCACCAAAAGGGGTCTGGAGCGCATAACGCAGCTGCCCTGCCTTAAAGTTTTGAACTTGGGACTCTGGCAGATGACCGAGGGTGAAAAAGTGCGATGAAACCTGCCACCTTAAAGGCTTTGCAGACGAAGGAGCGCGGGGGGAGTTTTAAGTATTTAAACAACGTCTTTTCCTGAGTAGTAATAGCTGTTGTCAAATTACTATTTTCCTAATGAAATTAATACTGTGAGTTTTTTTTAATATGAACAGGAAAATCGTCTCATTTAACTTGTGCTCCATATAACAATAGACAAAATAATGAGGTAGTTTAAATGCCTTTAAAAGTTGCAATACGGAGTTGACGGACGTTGTTATCGCATTTTGAATATTTTGGCTACCTCGTTTTGTTTAGCTAGAAATCTTATTCCTTAAATACACGAATTGTGCCTATGAATTTCCCCTCCCCCACAGTTTCCTCTGCGGGAAGCAAGAATGATCGGTCTGTAACTTAATTTTTAAATGTATGCCAATCCTGCAAACAAGTCTTTTTAAAAGCGTTCGTGAAGTATGTGAAAGCGAATTATTATTGTAATTATTTTTAAATTACGAAAGCCTATATTTTAAGACGTTGTAGTCGTCCAGGCCTTGATTTTCTAGCTTTGAATATGGAGTCCTTTCTGATGATGTATTTATGCTTGTCTGAGCAGATTTGTTTAAAATGAATAGTTTAAATTCATGGCATCATACTTCAAATTGAAGTGATTTCTTATTTTGGTGCCCTTAAATGAATCAGTCCGTTTTCCTGAGTAATTTCCCTGTGTGTTGTGTTCAGGTTTGTCTAGTGTCCTTTGAAAAATTAAACCGAAAGTTTTTCTTTCTTTTTTCTTCATTAATGATGGAAAGTGAATGTTGATCTGCAACATCTAACGAGTCCTGCTGAAGAGATGCTATGTTCAAAATGTACTGTATGTATATTTGTGACAGAAGACTCCAGCCAAAATAGTTTTATATTCTTACAGTGAAATACAAATTTATTTATGTAATAAAGCAGAATATTAAGTATTTTTTGAAAAGTAGTGTCTGGGTTTACTTTGCAGTGTGTTTGTTACATTTTACAATATAAATTGGGACCCCTTATCCCACTGACTTTAAATTCCTCTGAAAATAAACCTTACACCATGAGAAAGTCTTTAGTTTTATGGCATTGCTTTGAGGACTAAATGGGGTAACTGAACATCATAATGTAACACTGTAAGCTGCATCTAAAATAATGCAAGTAATTTTTCGTATGTTTGTAAGACAGAGATCTCTGTATGCCATGCAGATTTTTGAACAGTAGGCCATTTACTGATTTATAAGGTTTATATCCTCCTGACTACCAGCAGTTCAAATTTGTCCTCTCTAGAGGACATTTGTAAACTTGAATATCTCCCATATCCTGCATGCTACCTAAGTAACTCCTGTTGTGCTTTAAAAAGGACATTCAGGACTTTAAAATGATACCAGATTTATAGGGGTGGAGCTTTGGCAACTTTGGCAATTGGAAAAATAAAAGTAATTGGAATTTTTTTTTTCCTGGTAGTCAGGAGGATATATATATATATTTGTTAAAATGACTACAGTTTCACTGTTCAAAATATCAGCACAGATAACCGTGGTTTCTGCTGTATAAATCATCCATTCATTTTCTGCAATCCCTTTTCCAGTGATGGGTCTCAGTGTGTAGTTTGATGATGTTCTTCTTAATTTTATTGGTGTAAAATTAAAACTTTTATATCACTGACACTTGACATGGTTGCAGCAAAGTTAGGTGGAGGCTCTTGCTTTTTGAAGCTATGAGTTTGCCTGTCCATAGTTATTAAAATGACACACTGGGAGAATATTTGTTAATCTATTTTTATTTTTCAGTGACCTGTTTCAGAACTTTAGGTTTGTGCACCATAACTCCTAGTCTTGAGTGAAGTTTATCTAATCAACAGATAAATTTACCATTTGACATATTCTCTTTTCATTGACTGAAATACACCATATTCCCAAAAAAAAACACACACACATGAAATTTAATGACATCCCATTTTTAATACATAGGCTTTAATATGGAGTTGTCCCACCCTTTGCAGCTACAACAGGTTCAGCTCTTCTGGGAAGGTTGTCCACAAGGTTTAAGAGTGTGTGTTATGAGAATTTTTTCACCATTCTTCCAGGAGAGCATTTATGAGGTCAGGCACTGATGTTGGACCAGACGAGGAGGCTTGGCTCACAGTCTCTGCTGTAATTCACCACAAAGGTGTTTTATCAGGTTGAGGTAAGAGCCCTGTGCAGGCCAGTCAAGTTCCTCCACAACTTATTTGCTTATCCATGTCCTTATGGACCTTGCTTTGTGCACTAGTGTGCAATCATATTGGAACAGGAAGGGGCCATCCCTAAACTGTAACCACAAAGCTGGGAGCATGAAATTCTCCAAAATAGCTTTGAATGTTGCAGAATAAATAGTTCCATTCACTGGAACTAAGTAGCCAAGCCCAACCCCTGAAAAACAGCCCCACACCATAATCCCCCCTCCACCTAACTTTACACTTGGCACAATGCAGTCAGGCAAGTACTGTTCTCCTGGTAACTGCCAAACCAAGACTCGTCCATCAGATTTCCAGACAGAAGCGTGATTTGTCTCTCCAGAGAACACGTCTCCACTGCTCAAGAATCCAGTGGCAGCGTGCATCACACCACTGCATCCGATTCTTTGCATTACACTTGGTGATATAAGGAGGTCCGCAGCTATCGGCTCTGCTGAGAGATGGGGACTTCTATGTGATTTTACATGGCCTACCACTTTGTGGCTGAGTTTCTGTTGTTCCCAATTGCTTCTGCTTTATTATAATAACAGTTAACTATGGAATATTTAGTAGCGAGGAAATTCCATGAATGGACTCATTACACAGGTGGCATCCTATCACCGTGTCATGCTTGAATTCACTGAGCTCCTGAGAGAGACCCATTCTTTCACAAATGTTTGTAGAAGCAGTCTGCATGCCTAGGTGCTTAATTTTTTACACCTGTGGCTATGGAAGGGATTGGAACACCTAAATTCAATGATTTGGAGAAGTGTCCCAGTACCTTTGGCAATATAGTGGACCTTTAAAAGTAACATGGTTTTAAATTGCCTTATTATGAAACATATATGCTTATACACATACGTACAAGGAAAACTTTCATATACATGCATATCAGAGTTTTGTTATTTATTGTAATGAAAATGTAAGGTTAGCCAAAGATTAACTGGAGACAGTAACATGTCATCAATCCCATAGTACCTGCCCTCAACTGCTGTGACTTATTTTGTATAACTTGCAGTTTAGGATTCTTGTGTTTGATGTATACCTTGTGTTTTGTTAATTATGCTTTACTTTCTCACTCACAATTTTGCAATGATGAAATCAGTTGTTTTAGTTTGTGAAACTGAATTTAGTGATCCGTGTTGACACAGCACAACAACAAAATGTGTCCTCTGCATTTAACCCATCTGATGTCATGACGTAGTAGGGTACAGCTAATTCAGAACCCAGAGACCAATACCTTGCTGGTCAGGGATTCAAACCAGCAGTCTTTTCATTGTACGTGCACTTCCCTAAGCATTAAGCCACCACTGCCCACAAAACAATGTGTTACTAGATGCATCTTCCACTTTCTGTGCCATGTGTGACCTGTGTTGTGAATATTATGGTAGACGAATAACTGAATGTGTGATAATTATATTACAAGTCTGTTTCCCTGGAGAGCATGGTGTAGCACAGAGAATGGAATTTCTGCAAAAATGTCATCAACAGAATGGTAAAACTAAACCATTCATCTTCTAAGCACTTAAGCTGGTCAGATTCATAGGGCTAAAGCTTATCCCACGCAGCACTGACTTGTGGTACACCGTAGACAGGCATGCTTGTTTGGTACAGGACATTTGCACACAGTAATACTCTTTTGGTAGTTTAGAGTAGTGTTTCCCAATCTAGCACTCGGGGACCCACAGATAGGCTACGTTTTTGCCAGCTTCCAACACACGCTTGCCAGGTATTTGGGTTTCTTGACTGATTACGAGCTGAGAGCAAACAAAAATGTGAACTGTCAGGGGTCCCTAAGGATTGGGCTGCCTCTAGTCTATCTTACCCTTCTACAGTTAGGCAAAAATTCTGGTTACCTGCCTATGAAAAATGTACTGACTGACTGTCCCTAAGTATGGAAGGGTTTGTATCATCCTAATTCAAATGTGAGGTTGTCTTAAATAATATGGCACATTGTGGTATTTCAAATTGACAGATATCTTGAGAAACAATAAGAAATTTGAACTATACTAGTTAGTTTTCTAAATATGAAAAATACTTTAAAAATGCAACAGTAATGTTCACTATATGGGTAAAAGGTTTGGGACACCTGGCCATTACAGCTACAGAAACTTTTATGACACCCCCTTCTAAATCCATAAGTATCAATATGGAATTAGTCCCCTCCCCCCCGTTTTGCAGTTATTTCAGCTACCACTCTTCTGGGGTGGCTTTCCACAAGATTTGGATTGCGTCTGTGGGAATTTTTGCCTATTCATCCAGTAAAAAACGTTTGTGAGGTCAGGCACTGATTTTGGATATGAAGGCCTGGCTCACAATCTCCATTCTAGTTCATCCCAAAGGTGTTTGATGGGGTTGAGGTCAGAGTTCTGTGCGGGCCAGTCAAGTTCTTCCGCACCAGACTCATCCATCCATGTCTTTATGGACCTTGCTTTGTGCACTGGAGTATGGTCATGCTGGAACAGAAAAGGGCCTTCCCCAAACTGTTCCCGCAAAGTTGGAAGCATAGAATTGTCGAAAATGTTTTGGTACGCTGAAACATTTAGTCATCTTCACTGGAACTAATGGCCCAACCCTGTACCATTAACCCTCCTCCAACAAACATTCTCCTGGCATCCCACAAAACCAGTCTCATCCATCAGACTGTGTGATTCATCACTCCACAGAACACGCTTCCACTGCTCCAGAGTTCAGTAGAACTTTGCACCACTCCGTTCAACGCTTGGCCTTATGCTTGGTGACGTGAGGCTGGCCTGCACATGCTCGGCTATGGAAGCCCATTCCATGAAGGTCCCAGTGCAGAGTTTTGTGCTGGAGTGAATTTCAGTTGAAGTTTGTATCTCTGCAGTTATTGAGTCGACAGAGCATTGGCATATTTTATGCACTAAACTTGACAGCACTCACTACTTGGTGACCCTACTCTGTTACTGTATGTTTGCCACGTTTTGGCTGGGTTTCTGTTGTTCCTATATGCTTCCACTTTCCAAAATCTAGCAGGGACGAGATTTCACAAACTGACAGTACTATGCTTGATTTAATTTGCCTGTGGCAATGGGTCTGAATGAAACACCAGAATTCAATCATTAAGAGATGTGTCCCAATCCCTATGTCCATATATGGTAGCTCTATTAAAATCCAGTCCCACAACTGTGTATTAACATTCATTGGATCAGATGATGTGGCCTAAAACATTTAGCAGGAGACCAGTTTTTCATAAAACAATGACGTAGCCAGTGTTTGGCGGTATCATTGACTATGAGTGATGTAAATCATCAAGCATGGAACAGAGTTTTCCCAAACACACATGTGATGCAACTATATTTTTAGTTGTTCACAGAATATCGCAGATATTTTTTATTGTGTCTGTGGTAGTTGTATACTAATTGGAAAAATGGAAATGAAAGCATAACATGACATTGAGTGCCTTAGATATGGAGGAGTTCATTGGACTATTTAGTAGCACAGCAAGAAAAGAATACAGCGGTTTTGTTTCACAGGTCATAAGTGTCTTTTTTGTCAAATATGAGAGGAAAATAGAATAATGCTCATAAAATTAAAGTGTATTTTAGTATAACTTCTAATAAGAATGTATTATGACCATATTCATTATATAAAAAAAAAATGGCATTTATTTTGTGAACTTGGTGTAATGAAGCTGGTGAAATCCTTTGCTTTAACTCTTCAGATGACAGCCCCTTTAAATGCTGCCCCGCTGTGGCCTTTTTGCACCCCCTCCCCTTAGAATAATGTGGAGCTGCTAGTGACTTAAATTCACCAGTCAGTTGGCACCCAGTTTACACAGAGATAATTTTTAAGAAGAGCTGCCCCATTTCTATATGAAGAATGTTAATGGTGTTTTTTTGCCAGGAATGAAGGGGTCTATTCTCAAAGTCAAGTCAAAGTGAACTTTATTGTCATCTCAGCTATATACAACTATACAGAAAGATGAGATGGCATGGCTCCAGTTTTAGAGTACACAGAACAAAAGGCACATTTTAATTTGCATATGTAAATACAAAACATGCACTATAAAAATATGAACTCTAAACCTAAACCCAAGTAGACAAGATGAAAATATTAAGTCGAAACCTAAGTAAATAAAGAAAATGTGCAAATTAGTTACATGCAAAAGAAAAAGTCTAAATTATAAGGATAGAAAGATGTGCAATGTCATTGTGAATAGTTCAAAAATATGTGCAATTAATCTTCAATCAGGTTGTAACAAACGCTGGTTTGTTACCAGATGTTTGTAATTATACTCCTGTCCTCTAGGGTGCAGTATAATTTCCTGGACAACTATAAGGAGCAAGAGCCTACATAAGGGCAAGGGCGGCCATGTTTGTCGAGGCTCAGAATAATGGAAGGAAGTCCTTGTTTAAGTTCAGGGCTCAATGTAAGATGTTTTTCTGAATGATATGGATGTATTGTTTGTTTACTTTAGTAACAAATTTTTGAATGATAAACAAATCTATTTGTTGGGTTTAGTAAAAAGTGGGATGTTTGATCTGTTAATTTTCAGAATGGACTTTCTTTTCCCTGATTTACTTGCAACTGCCAACCTTCTTTTTCCGGCTTACCAGTCCTACCATTCTTTGGACCATCCTCACCTGGCAAAGGACTTTGGTCACCACTGTGGACTATGCTATTCATCTCAGTCGTATGGCTATCCATCTCAACATCAGTTTTCTTGAGTTATTGTTAATTCCTTATTTGCATGTACATTTGGCTTTAATACAGACACTCTTCTACACCTGTCCAGGTTTCCCCAGAGATGCCTCATATAATACATTCCTCCCCATCTTTTTGTCATTCCCATCCATCTGCCTGCCAAGGACATCATTTTAAAACGGCCGTTAAGATTGAGTTTCCATATTTTGGTCAGGAAACAGAAGAAGATCCAGTGGCATATATTGACAGGTGTGAAGAATTTTTAGCTGTTAGACCAATGAGTGATGTGGAAGTACAGCTACAATGCCATCTGTTCTCTCAGGAACTACTAAATATTGGTGGTTGGCAGAGATAAGAGCCATTGGAACCTGTAGTCAATTTAAGGATGCTTTCCTAAGTATAATTACAAACTATTATCCTTTTCCTATCCAGTCTGAATCTTCATCCCTGCCTCAGGTTTCACTTTTTTTTAAGCACAACCATTGTCTACAATTTCAGGAAATACCCCGAGTCACCTTTAGGGTCTAGTGGAACGAGCAGAAGTTGACGTTGAAACTAAGACGCAACTGGAGTATCTTCTGCTTGCTTGGCCTGACGTAAGTCAGAAAAGCTCTTAATCCAAAAGGTCTTAAGTTATGAGCTTTTGAATTCTCCCCTCATCAGTGCAGTCAAGCCCACCGCGTTTAACCCAAAAAAGAAGTGCAACTAATTCAGCAAGCAAAAAAAGGGGATTGCACCCTCAATGATTTTGGCAACAAGCAAAACATGGAACATGGACTATTTCATTTACATTGTCAACCTAAATGAAATCTGCAGAAACCAT
The DNA here is from genome assembly GCA_019775895.2 of Stomatorhinus ivindoensis. Taxonomy (NCBI): domain Eukaryota; kingdom Metazoa; phylum Chordata; class Actinopteri; order Osteoglossiformes; family Mormyridae; genus Stomatorhinus; species Stomatorhinus ivindoensis. The sequence goes on along the minus strand of JABFEB020000001.1, from coordinate 29,134,901 downwards.
TTTATTTTGAAAATGAAAGCATGCTGGTACCCTACTGGGCTTACATCTGGTCTTGCTCATGAACATGAGAATCCTTCAATGAATCCTTTCCTTTCTTTAGTTTTGTCAAATGTTTTACTCTACAACTGAAAGTTCTACATTAGGGTTCCCCCATTCCGGTCCTGGAGGGACAGAATCCACATATCCACATACTTCCTAACCGTTTCACTCCATGATATTTTGACCATTTAACAAAATGTCCAGTGTGATAAATGTTACAAGACTAGGAGACTAGGCCTTTCCTCCGAGGAAACAATATTTATTGATGGATCTCTGCATACATCTGACTAGTAAAGTTGGATTGAGGGATTTGTCATTTAAAAGCAGTCCCTATAAGGTGGTCTCACAAAATCAACCAGCCAAAAGTAGCAAGCAAGACACCATCTCCCGATTCTCTCAAGACCATGATGGTTGATGTGTAGGGAGAAATTTGAAAGCAGCTGTGTATACCAAGCAAAGTCCCATGAAAATATGAATGCAGACAACTAGACTCAGAAACCATGCAGAGTGCTAACCTTTATACCATGGGACCACAATTTCATATACATGAATGCATTTCGGGCTGCATGGTGGTGTGGTTCGTAGCGCTGTTGTCTCCTAGCAAGTAGGCCCTAGGTTGGGAAGATGGTGGCGCAGGAGGTAGCACTATCGTTCGGCAACTGTAGGGTTGCAGGTTCGAGCCCTGGTTCCTCCCAACCCCATCAAAGTGTCCTTGAGCAAGACACTGAACCCCCAACTGCTCCCGGTATGCCGGTTGGTGCCTTGTATGGCAGCCTCTGCTACTGGTGTGTGTGTGTGGATGGGTGAATGTGAGGCATTATGTAAAGCGCTTTGAGTACTCGTAGGAGTAGAAAAAGCGCTATATAAATGCAGTCCATTTACCATTTAGGTTTGATCCTTGGGTTGGGCATAGGACCTTCCTGTGTGGAGTTTGTAGGGGTTTCCACCAGGATGGTGCTGCTTCTTGTTCAGAAGAAAAGAAAGTAGGCAAACTCATGGCACAGTAAAGAAGTGGTCGGATAGCTTGAGGTAAATGCAGCCAGAGGAAATAGCATAATCTAACCAAACAGGCAAAGGACAAGAAAACACCTGATATTCCTCTCAAGGGAACAATGGCTGGCCCTTACATAGGCAACCACATAGATAACAGGTACGGAAAAGGAGAAATGTCTCACGATGATTTTAATTTAGAATGGTGTATTCAAATTCCACATGCTGACTGTTACACCCCTGGATCACAATATCGTGGACCAGCTTACAGCTTTTTCACAGTAGACCGTGGACATGGCGAAACATGACTCAGATGGCACAACATTCCTGCTGGATCTTAGTGAAACTTTGAGACGTAAGATTTTATCCTCTGTATTAGCGTCCCGCCTCAGCCAGGTGGCGCCATCTCTCGTGCGCTCTACCCCAGCTTACGGAGTGGTGAGCCATAGTATACTGGCTACCATTAGAGATGTGCAGGGACCCCTGGATATCTTGTTCAACTGAACTTAGGCTAAGGCTTTCCATAAGGTTGAACACAAGTACCTTGTGGCAGTGCTGGAGGTGTACGGCTTTGGTGAGGGGTTCCTGTCGTGGATCCGCATTTGGTGCAGATCCTCCATGACTGCCGTCGCCTGCAAGTATGATGGACCCCTTCCACATGGAACGGTCTGTGCGTCAGGGCTGCTCCCTGTCGGCCACATTGTACGCCCTGGCAGTTGAGCTCCTCGGCCCCCTCGTGGCTATGACCCCTTGCGTCGCCCGTGTCCCGATTGGCCCGACACGTTTTGCCTCCTCCGTTTATCAGTATGCTGATGGCACTACTCTCCTGTTGCCTGACATGGCCAGTGTGAGTGCTGCTCCGAAGCGTGTCCCGGCGTTACTGTCAGATCACTGGGGCTACAGTCAACCTGGACAAGTCTATGTGCTAACACCTGGGTTGCGCTGAGGTGCTGTCTGCTGAACTAGGTGTGATGGAGGCTGAGGGTGATGTGTGCCTCCATGGCATGATGTTGGGGAGAAGAACGGATGATGCAACGGTAAGGATGTGGGACCATGTTACGGGTGAGGTGGAGCGACGGCTTGCCCACTGGTGTGGTCGTCTACTCTCACTTCAGCTGAGGGTTTTCCTCATCAACGCCTTGGCGCTGTCTGTGCTCTGGTACACGATGAGCGTATCATATGTTAGACACGCACACTATATCAGTCTGAGGAGGGCTGTGATGGACTTTATATGGATGAGGGACCGTCTCAGAGTCGCCTTTGACGTCATGCTTAGTAATGGAAGCTGAGGTCCCATGGTCAGCACTCTGGACATTGAATCCAAGGCTCGTTGGCACTTGTCACCTGGAAGACTACTTACTACATTCCAGTAATAGAAGTCGAGGTCCCATGGTGTAATAGTCAGCACTCTGAATCCAGTAATCTGAGTTCTAGATTACTTACCACATTCTGCATATAAAGAATGACAGTTGTTGCCCTAATAGTATAGGTGTATGTCTTCTTGGTTCTTTGCCCATTATTTTTTGGATTGTCCTGCTTGATCTGGTTCCATTCATTTCAACCTAGGCAACGTCAGCATTCCTGCAACTTGAGTTTGGTGGCTTTCTTTGATTCACGGTTAAAACCTGCAGCACACTCCCCTTCGGGGAATCGAACCCCGGTCTCCCACGCGACAGGCGGGGATACTCACCACTATACTACAACAAAGAGCCAGGCAGCGGCCACACCTGCCCAAACGTGTATCTTGTGGCTGTGGTATACTTACTTGTTCTTCACATTCCATTGTGTTTGCTGCTGTGATACTAGCACGACGGCAAACAAAAGTTATCCTTCCTTCTCTTTGCAACATGCACCCAACTCGGACTGCCCCTGGTCGTCAAGTCCAACCACTAACTCCATACTTTGCATCTCTTCAGTAATTTTTATCTGGTCATCCACTCCCTCCGACGTCCATACTGCCTCAGCGCCACACAACATTCAGGAAACTGACCAGCCATTGAAACCAACAGACACACATAGAAAGGAAAGGGGAAAAAACAGGGAAAACAAGAGAACAAAACTCACCTTAAACTGAAACCAAACATGAATAAATCTCCCTCCTAAGTGCAATGGCTTGGCTGGAGAGAGGGGAAAACAAGAGAAATGTAAACTGAACCAAATGAATAATGAATTAAACTAATTAAACCAAATTAAGGGAAACTAATATACTAAAAGAGAACAACCGCACTTGGGCAAATAAATCCGAAAAAAGGACCCAGTAGCACCGACGTGCATGTCCTTCTTCTCCCAACGCGCTCTCCACATGAACCCGCTCCGTCACGTATACACATTCACCAACGAGGGACTCAAGAATGAAAGACAACCACGTTTCTGCTCGGCTACAAACCAAGGACCTTCCACATGTTAAGCAAATGTGATAAACACTACTCTATGAAAACAACCAAGGGGAACTTTATTGTAATCTGCTAATTGTCAGTGGCTCATCATAACATTGAATCAAATGTGAAGAACCAGCAGCTGGCCTCCTTTGCAATGCCGTTATACCCACATGCTAGCATTAGTTCTTTCGAGGTCTTTAATCAAGCACCTGGAAACGGACTTCACACCAATCATATCACTTCTTCACACTATACAAGATTCAGAAACACAAAGCAACGGCTGTTTCCCTAACCCAACAATTCACAATACTCTTACTACAACCATAATAGGATTGGCAAAGTATCATTTCATTTCAGAAGGATCAATGATTTCGCAATCAACTTCTGCAATGTCTCTGCTCCGGACACCCACTAAGAAGCATCTGATGACTGAACATTAAAATCAAGCCGCTTGGTTGCACATTTTCTTTTGGCTAGTTTTTTTTTCTCACATGCTGATTGAATTAAGAGCTAAATGTAGAACTATTAAGACAGTGATGACTTACACTTTGTGGAATGTCACGCATTGTGGCGGTGTGTGAGACCACGGAATTAGGGGAAATTGGTTTCACTGGTGTGTTGGATTTGAAGCTTGAGCCAAAAGCAATAGACCACCATGTTTCTTCTTGGTTTCAAACTGAGGAACTGAGCAAATGTGATAAACACTACACTATGGCGACAACTGATGCGCAATGCCTCCCTTAATGAAAAGAATTTTTTTGTAATCTGAAAATTGTCAGTGGCACATCCTCTCATTGAATCAAATGTGAAAAACCAGCAGCTGAGCTCCTTTGCAATGCCATTGTCACGCCCGATCTTGCTAATCCTCTTGTGCCACGCCCCCCTCGTTAACCCCATGTGGATTCCCAGTGTTTCAAGGCTGTTTCTGATTGTTGTTATTAGTCCTGTGTATTTAGTCCACGTTTCTGTTGTCAGTGTGGTGTCAAACCCTCATTGTGTTTTGGAGTCTGTTAATAAAACCCCTTCATTTTGGATTCCACGTCTTCCTCGCCTGCTTCCCCAGTCCGCGCCTGGCACACCTCAAGACAGAATGACCGGACTCAGGAAACTAAGACCAGGTACTTTGCCGGCGCATTGGCTGAGGGAAGATCCCGGGGTTCCGAGGATGATCCCGGCGAACTACAGGTTCTGCGACCCCAGCTTGTACTGGCCGGATGTTGACCGGCGATCAAAGCTGGCTCCCAAGGCGCTTGGCCTCGCAATGACAGCGCGGAGAAAAAAGTGGAACAGCAGAAAATGCGAAGAGAAGCCAGAGTTCTTCTTAGGGGCTGTGTCGCTCTCCACTGCTTCCCCTGCCAGATGTCGGGAGGGTGCCCTCCCGATTCTGAGCCCGACGGTGTTCGCAGGTGACATCACCGATGCTTCGCCTGAGCAGATGCCCGAAGCCCGTCCGTCTGCCGCTTCGCTGCCCATGACAGCTGCCTGCCCCTTTACAGGGACGTGCCTGGCCCTTAAAGGGGCCAGGTCCGTTAAGGACGCTATCCCGCGGGTTCCGCCATTCTGGAAGCGGGCAACGCCCCCCGTGGTTCCAGAGGCTGTAGCGCCCCCCACAGTTCCAGAGGCTGCAGCACCCCTCGTGTCCTGCCGGGAGATGGCCAGGAGGTTTTTCTTCCTCCAGGGACTGTACTGGCAGGTGGTTGGGGAGCTCACAGTCAGAGACTCCCCGGAGGCAGTTACGCTCCTGGAGTAGCTCCGGAGAGAGTTTGCCTCTCTACTCCCCAGCAGCCGGAGAAGCGGAGGAGACAATGAGGAGGCTGCTCCACTGGTGGTTGGAGCTGGCTCCTCCAGAAGAAGAGGTGACCCCACTGTGTCGCCACCCTCTGTGGCTCCTGTGCTCTCTGTGATCCCCATGCCAGGGGTGATTGCTCCCAGGGAAGGTCTTGGGGCTCCCCCTGCTGGTGCCCAGTTGGCGGTGCCTGCAGCGCCCCTCGCTGCACCACCCGAGGCCCCTGTCCCCGAGGAGGTCCCAGACTGCTGCATAGACATTCCTCCCTCCACAGCGGAGTTGGAGGGGGAGCTTGAGTGGGACCCCTCGGGGATTTCTCTAACTGCCCCTGTGGCCGCCCCAGTGGCTACCCCTGTGACTGCCCTAGTGATTCCTGCACTGTCACCCCGGTGTGACAGACCCCATCCAGGTCCCCGCCTCTCAGGACGGGGAGGGGACACCTGCGCTGGGGCTGGGTCCCGCCCACACTGTCCCCTGGCTCACCCACGGCCCCCCTGGCTACGGCTCGGCGGTCACCTGCGTCCCCCCCTGGCTTCGGCTCGGCGGTCACCTGCAGCCCCCCCCCTGCTGAAGCTCAGCTGTTGTCTGCGGCACCCCTAGCTGCAGCTCGGCGGTCGCCTCTGGGCTCACCTCTGGCACCTTATTGGTCGCCTGCGGGTCCCCTGTCTACGACTCGTTGGTCGCCTTGGTTGGTGGTGGCTGTGCCTTCACCTGCCATGGCTGCTGCTTCCTCATCCCCGATGCCTGTGTCCCCTCCTGCTCCCCCCTCGCGGTCACCTGTGGCCCCTGCGGCTTCCGTCCCTCGCCTGCTGGGGTTTCCTCCGGCTCCCCATTTCCCCCCGCCCTTTGCCTCCTTGACCCCTGCCTTTGTGCCCCCTGTGTCTGCTCTTTGTCCTCCTATTTCTTCTTCGTTCGCTCCTGGCCCCTTTGTTCCTCCCGTTCTTCGCGCCTTTTGGGTGGGGGGGTCCTGTCATGCCCCTGTCACGGGCACAACCCAAGACAGCCATCATGTCCCCTTGCTAGAATTAATGTCTCTGTAAGGAAGAGGACTCCCTTACTATAATTTATGGTAATTGGCATAGCATGTTAGCACACCCTGTACTTTAACAGCACTGTATCGGGCACTTTATTTGGCATTGCACTTTAATCATGGATTTGCACAGAAGAACATTTGCATA
>JABFEB020000001.1:29103337-29125849 GCA_019775895.2 Stomatorhinus ivindoensis | reverse complement strand
GTCTTCCGGCTGGCCTGGGAACGCCTCGGGATTCCCCCAGAGGAGCTGGACGAAGTGGCCGGGGAGAGGGAAGTCTGAGTTTCCCTGCTTAGACTGCTGCCCCCGCGACCCGATCTCGGATAAGCGGTGGAAAATGGATGGATGGATGGATGCTAAAAAAACATATTTAGATGTAATATTTTGGGGCCGGGAACCAATCAGTTGGTTTTCCATTATTTCTTATGGGCAAAATTTGATCAGAAACCGAACTTTTTAGGATTCGGTCCGGAGTTCTGAACGGATTAAGTTCAAGTTTTGAGGTACCACTGTACATGGAAATAATGCAGACTATATCTACCTAATGCTTTTCTCCCTCCCTGTCAGAGTCCTTATCTGCCCAAAGATAGTTGTTCCACCTTTCCAACGCTTGTATCCATTGCCATGGTCTGGACCCTTCCCAGTCCTTCTTGCTGGCCAGCTCTCACTGCAGCCTATTCAGACATTTCCCCTTGTGGGATGCAGATCCATGTGATGGCTTCATGTAGCCAATTCTGGTCCAGTGGAGTTATGCGTATGATCCAGTCTCCAGGTTCTCTCCAGCAAACACCATACCCAAGCCCGATTGCACGGGTGGTTGGTACTAACCCTAGTCAGGTACCCACCATACCTGGAGCTCAAGGTTCACACAACATTGCTCTGTGAGCCTCAGATGTACACTGGCCCCTCCATCCATCAAGGGCGCCATCTATGGTGGAATCCACACACCATGTTCTGTTAAATAGATGGAATTGTGCATATGCATAATTTACATTAGCGAATCAGAGCCAATGCTTTACACACAAAGTAGATTAATTAAAACAAAAGAAAAAAAATTAAAGCCAAAGTTATATTATGGAGCAATATTTATGAGAATGAAGGCTTTTACTTACCTGGGAAAAGATGATAATGATGCAAATGCTGCAATGTTGATGAGTGTTTTTCATGTGTTTTATTGCTGAAACTGCATACATAAAATAAGAGTAGACAGATGGCAGTATTGTAGCACAACTTCAATACAACTCATGTTTTATTTTGCAAACCTGTACTGTATGAATGGATGGATGAATGATTAATAATTGCATGATGAGGCAGCAACTATATGAAAATACTTGAGTAGAGATTAAACTTGTATTACCCATTCATAAGTAGAAAACACCAATTTATGCTGAAATTTATTTGTACCCTAGTATTTCTTGTCATATCCTATCAAATAAACAAAGAATTAACATAAAAACAAGCAATATGACTGTTGCTTCAGTTACTAATGGAATGAAAAGTGAGTGACTGCATCAATAACTGTTCAGTTTTTCTAATTGCATTTAATAAAATGCCGCAGCTTGCAAAAAGGGGGTATCATGCTAATATGCACTGTGACAGGGAACCATAAATAACCAGTTTTAATCATACTTTAAGACCTTTTTGTATTAAAATCAATGATGTTATTGAAATGTATTTACTTACCACCCCCAGTTGAAGCGAATACAGTTGAAATCATAAAAACGGCACATTTCAGGATCCAGAATATATTACGCAGTAAATTAACATTTCATACTCAGGGTCCATTTGTTGAATTTAAAAGAATTGGCCAAGGATAAAAATCTGAGCCTTTATTGACAAAGCATTTTATTTTACCATGAAAGTACATTAAAAGTTTTTATCCAAGATTTGTTTTCCTAAAACTGATTCACAAAGTGACTGAGAGACTCTGTCGCTAAGGCTGACGTCAGTTCTCATGCACGAGCTTGTCTGCAATAACCATGGGGATTGGTTGATGAGTGGGCTGTACGTGCTGGTGAAAATGTATGTGCAACATCCCATAAACACAAATACAGTGCAAACATTTTATAGTCATGGTAACAGTGATCAACTGCTTATATGGATCAAAAAGCTTGGGACAGAATCATTCCTGTACAAATACTGTTCAAATAATTGGATTATTGCAATCAAGTAATCTGCTTGCAGTGTTCATTTTTGATTTTTTTAAAACAAGACAACATATGGAAAAAATTTAAAGTACAGTATATTGTTTTTGATTTACTTTGATTGCCCTGCTTTGTCTTGCAGTAAACCATCTGCTTTTGGCTAGTTACCTGAGGCTAATGCTGCATACACAAAAAACATGACGGGAAAAAGAAAGTCATTTTCTCTCAATAACAAATATAGACTCATCAAAGCATATGATAAACATGCAATAAGTATACAAATGTCAACTGGATGGTAATCTGTCTGAGACTTAAAGAAAAAGTGTTAAACAATCAGTTATAACGATCAGTATAAGCAGTTTCCACTGTTTATGATTAGGTCGTTTCAGTTTGTTGGAGATTTTATTGCATCCCTCACAAGCTCCACAACAATCATTATTCCCTCCTGACTGAGGTTGGTATTCTTAAGTAATTCAGCGCTCGTTTAATGTTTTCAAGGCATTGTGATGTGGATTGGCAGCAGTCATTTTGCGAGTTTGTGAGTTGGTCTTAGTGACTTAGGAGTCCTCTGAACTACTTTTTAGTTCTCCCAGACTTAGGTGCTACTTTAAGCACTAAGGGGCTTTGTGAAATGCTCTTATTCAAAAAAATTAGGAGTCCTACATTTAAGACTGACACACTCATAATTTTTAGGTTTTTATAGTTTCTTCTAAATCAGCAAGCTAGGAGCTACATTTAGCCTTAAGATTCTTTGTGAATACGGGCCCTGGGTAACAAGAGCCAAAACATTATGGCCAGATGATTGGGTCAGAGAATCTCAGAAACGGCAAGACTTCTGGGCTGAGCATGTTCAGCTATGGTGAGTACCTACTGAAAGTGGTTAGGGGGAAAAACCATGAATCTGGTGCTGGGCAGCCATGATTTGTCGATGTGGGATGTCAACAAATGCTACCCTGCATAGTACAAACCAACAGAAGGGATATTGTGACACAAATGGCAAATAATTTCAATAATAGAAATGGAAGTAAAGTGTCACGACACACAATGCCGTGTGCCATGGAGTCCTGCTGCATTTGGGGCTATGTTGTACTGGATGGAAGGTGAAGAGTCATTCAATTCTGCAATTGACAAGTTAGAACAGCATTGTAACTTCAGTCCATTAAAAAAGGAACTAATCAGGGATCAAATTGTAGTTGGAATCAGGGACAGGATGTCACGTTTGCTTGGTGGGCAGGAAGGCAGTCAAGCCGTGAAGCCAGATGCAGGGGTTTATTGGTAGTAATGAGGTAGACAACAACAAACATTAATGAAAGATCTGTGCGATACTGACTCAGACACGGACTAAATACACAAGACAAGCAGGAAATAATAGGCAACAGGTGATGACAATTGGGAATTAACACGAGGTAATGAGGGGGGCATGGCACACGCGAAGATCGGACGAGCAGGTCATGACATAACCCCCCCCCAAAGGCTCGCCTCAGGAAAGCTGACAGACAAGACGAGACCAGGGATACAGGACCTGCATAACAACAGAATACACCTCAAAACACCTCAATAAGGGACCGGGAATAAAACAGAGACACAGAACAAGCACAGGGGCAACAGCCAAGACAGGACCTGACAAAGGATGGGGAATGCAGACAGACAGACCAGGAAGGGAGACACAGGGGAACACCGACAGGTGGGACAAGAAGGCCAGGACTGAATGAAGGAACCAGAGGGGGACGAGGAACAGAGACAGGAGGGACAAAGGGACGAGGATCGGACAAGGGAGGCCAGACAGGAACGGTTGAGGGACAAAGGGGAGCGTGAGGGAGCCAAGGCGGGAGACGGGCGGTGGCCGGAGGGGCCACAGGCAACCGGGAGGAGGGAGCAGGAGGAGACCACGAAGGGGGTAAGGAGACAGGACGAGGGACAGACGGAGGAGTCGAGGAGGGAGTCGGAGGGAGCACCAGGGGAGACGAGCAGGGAGTCGAAAGGGAGCCCAAAACATGGAAGGAGGGAGGCGGAGCCGCGGCAGGTGACAACGTAGCCACAGCTGGCGAAGGCGCAGCCAACCGACGCGTCGGAAGAGGGGGAGCCGCAGGCGACCAACTAGTCGATGCATCTGGGACCTCGTCGGGGACTGGGACCCGCAAAGACTGGGCCGGGGTGTCAGGTGAAGGCGGAGCCTTCGAGACAGGCGTGATGGGTGGAGCTGCAGCAGGGGCCACCTTGGGCAGAGCGGTGGCAACAGGAGGGGCTGCTGCAGGAGCCTCGGGCGGTTCAGCGGTGCAGCTAGCAGTTGGGCCGTGGGCGTAGCGGCCGTGGCAGCTGGCACCGCCAACTTGTGACCAGCAGGGGGCGCCACATCAGCGTACAGAAACGCATGGCCAACAAGGGGAGCCGCAGAAGCCTGACCTTCACTGGGCGGTATGGCGGCCGCCAGAACAGGCAGGACAGGCAAGACAGGCACAGACAAGTAAGGCGGCACAGGTAGGTTAGGCGACACAGGCAGGTCAGGTGGCACATCAGCAATAGTTGCTAGGGTTGGCACCGTAAGAGCAGGCGCTGCCGCTTTAAGAGCCCTGGGGATCCCGGGAATTGCGTCCCAGATGGCCCTAGCCCCCTATTTGGTAAGCCGCCAGTGGTGGCAGCTCGGTGGCCTTGATGTGGGCTTTCCGCACCTGAGCAGGCGTTACAGCGGTGATGTCCACGGCAATTGGGTATTCCCCCCGATCACCAGCAGGGAGCCAAGCTGGAGAGAGAGAGGAACTTCTCAGGAAGACGACCGGTTCATCCTCTGGTGCCCTCTCCTTACGCCTGTTCTTGTTTCTCTGGTTCGTGGCAATGGACGGAGGTTGGACCGCTTCCGGAAGGACGGTTGGCGGTTCTGCGTCCTTTCCGCGGTGCAGTGCGACTAGCTGGGCTCTCCTTTCAGTAATCCGCTGCACCAACTGCCACCTCCATCCCACTGGTTATGTAAGTATACCAGGAAAAATGTTGAAGCCTCGCATTGGACAAAATTTTAAAAAACTGATAGTACCCATACCACCTGCAGTTCAGATTAGGTAATCCACTGGAAGCTGAGTAGGTTTGGGCCTGGCCAGTACTTGGATGGGAGACCAACTAGGAAAGTGGGTAGGGGTTGGAAGAGGTGTTGGTGTGGCCAACAGTTTAGCCCATACTGTGGTCTGTACAGCTCCCAATACCTCAGAGCAGTGATGGGGACACTGTGCTGTAATATTATTGCCGTCCTTCACATGAGATGTAAAACTGTGATCCTGACTCTCTGAGGTCATAAAAGATCCCTGGGCATCCTTTGAACGAGTAGCAGTGGTACCCTGATGTCCTGACTGAAGTTGGACACTGTGACCCTGTCAAATCTGGCCTCCTTATCATCCCCTGTATCTAATTGGTGAATTCTCTTCTGCCCCCTCACCACCTGAGTGACTGTGTGGTGAGCATACTGGCACAGAATGGCTGCTGTTGCATCATCCAGGTCGGGGCCACACAATGCTGGTGGTTGAAGTGGCTCTCCACTGGTTCTGTAAAGTGCTTTGGGTGTATTGAAAAGACATTTCATATAAAAATGCAACATTAATTCAACAGGTTTCCATATGAGTGGATGTCAACTCCATAGAGGAAGTATGTTTGTATGCCTACATATATGCTTGCCAGGAAGGCTATTTTGTGCCTTATTTCAGGGGACAATGTTAATTTATTGTTTGCCATTTAGTTTCCAAAGTCTGTGCGCAAAAATTCTGCAAAAAATAAAATTAAAATGAAATAGCAGCATTTGCTATTTTAATTTTCCACTCATGTATGAGTCAGATGTTTTTTCACGGTTTAGGTTACTTTCAGCTTCCGAAGTCTTCAGAAGACTTTCTTATACGAAATAAATCTATGTTCTAGCTCAAACCTTCTATTCATACATTATTTCATGCTTCCAAAATGTCTTGTAAAAACCATATCATGTGCTGAATCTTCTATGGTGCTAGAAGTTAACTTAAGCCGCGAAATAAGACGCTGTGAATAAGAAGCTAAACAAATTGGAAGCTGCAGATAAGTAGCTAACTTAAGCCACGTTTGACTTTGCCATTAGTTTAGGCGATAATGTTGACCATGGCCAAGAAACACAAGGAGAAAGGAATCGGCAAATGTACTGAGAAAGCGTAGCAGTAGCAAAATTGGAAAATCAAAAGACAAAAAGTGTTTTTAACTTTATATATATTTTTTCAACTTTCCACATCTGACTCATACATGAGTGGAAAATTTAAATGCATTTTTGGTGCTATTTCATTTTAATTTAAATTTTTTGCAGGATTTTTGCACACAGACTTTGGAAACTAAATTGCAAAGTGGAAATTGTATTTTCTTTTTATCATTTTCATTTACATTTTATTTTTGCAAAACATACTTCCCATACATTAGAACCCTATCTGCGGATTATGGGGTCCCTCCACGTATCATTCTAAGTAGGTACTCAGCATAGCTGACTGCGAGCACTGCAATAGCCTTGCCATTTCTGACTATAATGATTTTCCCCTTGTCAGTGTCACCAATAATATGCATTCAACATGTCAAGTACAAGTACAAAAAGTTATATTACCATCTAATATATCCCAAACTTTGACCCACAGCATTTTTACTGGATAGTCCACAGTGTTCATGTCATATGGAAACGGTTATAAGCTTTGGCTCTTCAGTGTATCTTTACAACATTGTGAAGGTTGATAAATGTATAGACTCACATTATGTGTTAACAAGAATATACATGGTGTTGAATAGCCAGTCCCTATCAAAACGCAACATGTGTTTTGCTTAGAGCCCATTGACACAGCTGAATCACTGAAGCAACTTTTACAAAGGAACCTCAAAGGTGTCCATTAAGTTTTTCTCATTCGACCTAAAAAATAGAGAGAAAAAATATTTGTATCTTGGTTTTTGGAAAGCCAGTGTAGCAATTTGTATTTCGTGTTTATCTTTATAAATGCAGATTATTAAATGTTTTCATTTATTCAGTTTTACTACTTCTATCTGAGATGATTATGGAATTAGAACTACCCATTGTAAACACGGCTCTGCAAAGTCAATGGAACTGCAAGTATATAGTTTATTTTCGTTGGCCTTCACATTGGACGTGACACACCCTCTTTTTGATGGTGCGGACTTCACAGGGACCCCATGCTGACTTGGTTACTTTTGTTGTGCTTTTCAGACTCGACGTACTGCCTTAGATTTTGCTCCCACCTTTGTCCTGGATGTTTGTTTTTCTGTAACACAAACATAACAGGGGACATTTTAATGAATGTGTGCTTATAAAAATACTGTTTCAATGTAAGAATATAACACAATATAACCTTTTCCAACCACTAATCCCAAAGAATATTGGCTTCTCATAATCATAAATTATGGTTTTAATCAAAACAGGGTAGGATTTTACTTGAGGGTGCATAAGTAACTTAATATCTATCATAAGCAAATATACAATGCAAAAAAATTAAAATCCAAGTATAATTTTCTTTTTTCTGTATATTAAATTTCATTAATAAACTGCATAAAACACATCTTATGGATAAGATTTACTTGCTTGCATTTAGGCATATTGTCTTATTTTAGGAAATCTTACGACGTACAAGTTTCATAGTGCATTGGCAGATAATTTTGCCAGTTTTAGGTCATCTTGCCTCAAAACAGAAACAATTTATCTTAAATTTCACAGGCCATTTTTTGCAGTGTAGCAACTGTACAAAAAATATTAAACATTGTGATTTTTTTATGCTGAATGAACATGAATATGTGACTAACACTTTGTTTCTGGTTAATTAATACATTAAGTAAGACTACATTATTGTTTCTATAAAATGTTTCTTCCAGCCTGAAAACAGCTTCAATGTAAACAAAATTTAAGCAACATTATGCTGTTTGGAGTGATTTAACTGTAGGTGCTCTGTGAAAGAAAAAAAACTGAATCTGCTGTGGCACAAGTCAGATAAATTGAAATATTGTTTTGTATATCTGGTTTCTTGCAACATAGCTTGAGGAAGCCTGACCTTGGTGTTCATCTTCAAAAATGTTTTGAAGGATATATGACCATTCTGAACCCTTTTGTTAAAGCAGCTATGTATAGTTAATAGAGCACAAGAATATAGTTTGTTTTTCTTTATCTTCACCTTGGACGTCACACACCCTCCTTTTGATCACGCGTACTTCATAGGGACCACATGCTGACTTGGTGTCTTTTGTTGTACTGTACAGACCAAGCCCACTTCCCTAAATTCTACTCCAGTATTTGAGTTTATTTTTTATTTACATATATGTAATAACGCTTCTTTTTTTCCACTCAGCATTTGGATGCATAGCGGGCAGCTCTGTCATTCCCTTTATAGGATATCTGGGATTGATGACCAAGCTGACGAGGCTGTAGTTCCTTACTCGTGTTGCATCACTGTAATCGCCTTGGCATGTTTGATTGTAGAAGTCCGACTAAGCTGAGACGGCTATTATAAGACAATAGGCACGGCAGTTTAAGCAAGTGGTTCTCAACGTTTTTTTTTCTTTGCACCGCGACCCAATTTTTATAACGCCAGGCTCAGTCACAACCCTAAATCAAGTATAAGTCTAAATTATAGGTCTACGATCAAACGCAGTGAATTTACGCCAAATCAATGCCTATTACATAAATCTGATTGGTTGTGCCATTGAATTTTAAATTAAGCGTCTGTGGTTTGGCTTCTTTGATTGGTTGAGCATTTACTACTTCTGCGCAAACAGTTGCAGACCCGTTTATATAGGTTAATTCCAGGACTGGGGCCGGGAAATCTGATCGCAGATCAGCATAGGGACATGTTTGTTTTAAAATGCTTACATTCCCAACTCTGCCTCGCGACTGTTTCAGAACTTTGCTCGACCCAAATTTGGGTCGCGACCCACCGTTTTGTGAATTGCTGGCCTAAGCAGTCTCATAGCATAAAGAACGTGTCCGCATCATGAACGTGAAACATACCTCACGAAGACAACTGAAACTTATACTAGTATTGAAATTGATGCGATAATTTATCCTGAAAGCGGGAGTTGTCTCTTTGTTTGCATTATGCAACTTACAGTTTTCATGATCTCGTTAAAGTTTATTTTTTAATTTGGAAATTAAAGCACACACAGAACACAGACCATGACCATTCTCGTTGACTTTTACAACAGCTGATTTGCTTGGAATAATTTAAGTAGCTGGGTGTCAAATTATATAAAATAAAATAAAAATAAAATACATTTCGATGCGAGGTTTTTGACACCGCCCCATCAGCACGCCGTTCTCCTCCCCGGCTTTGTCTATGCGACCTGAGCTCCGAGCCGCCATTGGCCAGCAGCGGCAGGTCAGAGGCCCGCCCCGTGACGTCATTCCGCACTGCAACCTGCTAATTCAAAAAGGATCCAAGCGGTCTGCTCCCAATACGAGCAAGGTCAGCGAGCAAGGACTACGGCAGGATAGCCTTACGCTCATCATCATCATCATCACCACCATCACAGGTAAACTAACAATCTATGGCAACCTATCGTTTGACGCTAATTCAACTAACAGCTATCCTTTCGCCTTCTTCCTTAATTTCATTTTCATTGACGACAGCGGCGCATCTCCTCCAGTCGAAGACGTTAATGCGGCGTTTATAATCCTGCCTTCCTGTACATGCATACGTTTTTAAGGATTTTAAAAGCTGGCGTCCTTGTACAGTCGCTATTTTTTTTTTGATGACTAGGAAATTGTCAGGTCACCTTTAAATATACTTATTTATGCATGGTGTAGTTATGACTCATCATGATGCTTCTTACTGAAACTTCCTTCCTGGTGTCGTGCCGGTCATAAAAACGTACATCAAAGGAATCAAAATGTAATTAATGAATTTGTACAATACATATGCCTTCTACAAACGCATTGCATTCCATTTTCATACGTTTATTAACTGGTTTCATCCGGCTGGTATTTCCCGTGGTATACTTTGAGGCTGCGACGTGGTATTGCATCATTGCTATCTATATCTGCTGGTCATTTGTTAATTAAATGAGGTATTTTTAATATGAATTGCTCTGAGCGATGGCCCAATCAACACGAATAAATGGATGACAGCGCATGGTATATAACAGGCACAAAAGCTGCACTTTCCGTTGGCTGTTCTTCCATCATTATCAAAGGATTTCGACGGGATGTTTTCCGTAAGCGGACGCATGTAGGTTTTAAATGTTCCGCCCATACATTGCACAAGTTTGTGTTGCTTTTAAAGTTTTCCGACCATAATGATGCATCGGAACGTTGAATAAATGCAATTTCCTTCTGTCGACACAGCATTTGGTGTTTTGCGTGATAAAGATGTGTAATGCCACGGCTCTGTTTTTAGGATCCAGGAAATAGTTATTTATGAAAATGTACTTGAAAGTGCAATTTCCTGACTCGTTTATGTAATAACCACTATCGTCAAGTGTTCACTATTTATCTGTGGTAATATATTTAAGAATAAATTTCGATAAACCTCATTTGATTATATATGTCGTAATAGTACGTTTCTATGTTGTTTTCAAATTACACGCGTAATTGCAGACCCTCAGGGGTCGTATTATCAAATTTCATAGAAAGGTTCAAAGAAACTCTCCGACCCCGAGATAACGGGGGCCACCGAAGACCACGTGTCTGACACGCATAAAGTCAACAAAGTCAGTGATCATAGACATCACAGAACCTACTTGTTTCTCTGTTACAAAAACAAGACAATGATATTGATGACAATGAAGAATGGTTTTGGTATAAACATGGAGGCAAGTCCTCTCATCAAGGGGTGTCCATCAATCCATCCTTTTTTATAATCACTAATTCTGGATTGAGTGATGATTCTTACCTCCAACTGTAGCGTTTGTCTAATACTGATTAAGAATTAGAATGTAAGTTTAACACGTATAGAGTTAGAGTAAGGAAATATCTTAATGTGAAGATGCTATATTGTCACATTTGTGCCAGTGTCTTTGAGAGATGATGCTTAGGGGTTTCCTAGCACTGTTCTCATTAGAGGGGCCCTTGTTGAAATAAAATCGAAATTGAGTGGTAAAGGAATTAAGATCTTGACCCGAATGCTGTGAATTTAAGTTTGACAAACCGCTCTGATGTTGTATTTACATCATCAGGTTTGACAATCATGACTGGATGTCATTATATCCATGCCAAGCATTTCAGAGTTATCATGAAAAGTATGATACAGCACTACATTTTCATTTACGTGTATTTGCCAGTTGCTTTTATCCAAAGTGATGTACAAGTGAGACAAAGAACACATCGCAAACATATATGACGTTGACAAGTAGACTACGCATTAATGCTGCTAGGCGCAGCTTCAACTTACCAGTTACAAGTGCACTACTTAACGTTATCATTATACCGACAGAACAAACTTGTGCTTATCACATGATGGCTGAACGCTTAGAGACTGCAACCAACAGTGTAGGAGAGAGTTTGAAATTTAATAATCTTAAAAAAGGTCTATTTATTGGGGGGGGGGGGGTGGTGAATGAAGCCATTTGTCCATATGCTCCTGGCTGCAATAGTACTACAACAAATCATATTTATAATACTGCACTTATGTCATACGGTATGACACTTGGTCCATAGACAGGTAGCTACGCTGTGGCCTGGCTGATGAGGAAGAATTGGTTCCAAAAAAGGTTCTACTTTGATTTTGTGGGAATGGTTTGGTTTTGCAAAATTCCATGTGGGCCAATATATTATTTTACAAACTTCAAATGAATATCATTTGTACAACAGTTGGCAACACAGCCAATTTTATTTATCCATCTTTGTTTGTATCTGTTGAAAAGTACATAGTTATTGACCAAAGTGATATATGTTCATTTGCACTCAAATTTATTATTATCTTTTTAATTAACAACACTTGCTTGAATGAGTCTGTTTCTTTTATATGTACAGTATGTATGTATAATATTTTACGTACCTCATGTGTATGATTATAATGCTGCCAGCAGTGTTTCTTGTTTTGGTACAATTGCTGGTTAAATGATCAATTAACGTTACTACATGCACTATAATTTGCCTGTTCACTAAACAATGTGATCTACACTTTGACTCGTTATTCGAACCATGGAAATTGTGTATTCAGCTTTCTCAAACAATATTTCTGCATTGTGACATGTATAAGGTTACCCTTAAGGGTCTGGCTTCCATTCTGCTATGAATAATGTGAATGGTATCTTAAGGTATCTTAAGTGTGGCACTTAACACAAGTAAACCGCATTGTAAGATTACGAGTAATATCATTGATCTCCGTGGGAAATTCTGATGCAGAGAGCAGTAAGAACATCACAGATGAATATACATATAGTGTCAAGCAGAACAAGGTACAAAGACAGTACACATTCACATTCAAATATGAATTTGGAAAATTTTGTTTGCCTTATTATTTTAAATAAAGGAATACCAGTAGCTTACACTCTTAGCAAAAAATATATATGTAATGAAAAGTAGATGCAGAAATGTAATCAGTCATCTAAATATGGTTAGAATCGTCAAGCGAGCTCTGGGAAGAAGCCAAGATGCCCTGACAGAATAACGTGCCATTTGGCAGGCGATGCAGTGGGACCAGAAAATAGTTTAATTTTTATTGGAGAGAAAAAAGAACATGGTTCTATAGGAAATTCTATAAAGTGTTGAGTTTTTCTGTTTTAGTAGGTTTGAAATAGAATATCTAATTCAGATTCAAGTTATTCAGATTCAGATTAGTTTGTTTTCTTTCAGCTCAGATAGGCTGATGCTACTATAACAGGTGTTGCAAAATTTCTGGCTGACAATCAAAGTGTTTTGATAGCGAACCACACATTGCTTCAATTACTCTGGGTGACGCATGATTATTCAGAGTCAGGGAGTTTACTGAACTTGCTGCTAGGACAACCACCACCGCCCCTTTAACTGTTTGTGGGACGAATCGTCCTGGGGGGCCTCTCTTGTTCTGAGGGATGTTGTCTGGTATTCCTCTCTCAGTAGGTTCTTTAAATCATACCCACTTAACCCTAAACAGTCTGACCCTTAGCGACTAAATGTTTTCAGTGTTACACCACTGAACTGGGTGGAGGCCAGGAAACCTTGTAGCCCCTCTGTGAACAGGAATTCTGCCTTGCTCTCGGGGGGTCCGATGCAGTTTTTTCTAATTAAGCTTGGCTGTTTTTAGAACATGAGTAGTGTAAGAATTGACTATTGAATTATACCCTGAAATTTTTAGTAATATTAATAATGTTATATTATAATAATTATATATACAAATAAAGCCATTCGTATATAATATGGCATTAAGGGTAGCACTTTACTTGAGGGGGCAAAAATAATGTAGTATACTCTTATTAATTGTATTAATTAGTTTCAGGTTAAGTGTTAATTACATGCTGACCCCGTGTTTGGTCATCATTAATAAATCATGAGGGGTCATGTATTTCATGCAGTTACTATTTTTGTTTATGATTTGTACTTGAGTAGTAACTGAGATACTGAGTTACTTGTGTTACCTCAAGTAAAGTGTTACCAAATTAAGTACTAAAGTTTCATGTTGCACCACTGAACATGTGCTTAGCGAGAACTTCTGATATGCAGAGCTGTATGAACAGAAAAAATTGTAAGGTGGCTTGAACTGATGGGTTATCGAAACAGATATATCATTTTTATCATATACAGAACAAATGGAATAAGAAGGCTTGGCATAGCTTTGGATTTGAGTAGTTGAGACATTGGTTCTTATCTGTGTTTTTTGTCATTATTTTTGTTTGTTTGTTTGCGATTATTCCCAGCTTACTGTGCAACACATCTCAACATGTGCAATTTAAACACATTTTTATTTGGTTAGAAGCAGTCCTCTGCTGCTCCTTTGTCTAAACCTGATGGACATTTCACAATAATATTTGTGGAATTAGTATTAGGTACAGCCTGGATTCTTACTAGACCTTGGGATACTTAAAAAATCCTGTTTTACTCAGCATGCGGTATGTGTGCACATAATGCAGAAAGCCCAGAATGTTATTGGTTTTTTGCATGGAATTTGGCCTTTTAGACCTTTAACCTCCAACATTCCTCTATTATAAACATACATGAGCACATAGTTTCTAAAATTACTAGAACAAATTATACATTTAAAAAACATATTACCATAATCGCTGCTGGTGTATATTGTAAACAAGTCATTTATTGAACAAGCTAACAGGTTCATTTTTGGTAGGAAGTTTTGAAAGTAGAATGTGTATATACAAAATAATTACTTTAATTTCACAGACAGATGGAATTTCTTCTAAACAAAAGAACATGTGTAATACTTGTGAAATGTACCTCTTGGCCAAACATTAAGTAGTAACCTGGCCACATGCGGCACTGAGACTGAGAAATAAGTTCTGTAGAAACATTGCTTAAGATACACTGTCATAAGGGGCTGCACGGTGGTGCAATGGTTAGCATTGTTGCCTCATTCCTCTAGGAACAGGGTTCTCCGCCAAGGTTCCATGTGTGTGGAGTTTGCATGTTCTCCCCATGTTGTTGCTGTGGGGGTTTCCTCTGGGGACTCCAGTTAACCCCCCACAGTTCAAAAATATGTGAAGGTGAATTGGCCGTAGGTAAGTGTGTGAGTGTGTGAGCCCTGTGATGGGTTTGTGTCCCATCCTGGGTTGTTGTGTGCCTTGTGCTTATAGGCTTCAGACCCCCTGCGACCCCGATGAATGGATATTGTCATGAGCACATGGGGATGTTGCTTGTTCTATATTCTGAGGAGAAAAAATTGTCCAGTTTTTGTTTTTCGTGAGAAGGGTTCATCGTCATGCGCTGTATGGGCAAAAGTATTGGCCATTACACCCACAGGAACTTTTATGACATCCCATTCTAAATATGGTATGCATAGCAAGACATTTTATATTCTATGCTTGCAGCCTTGCAGGAGCAGTTTGGGGAAGGCCCTTTTCTCTTCCAGCATGACTGTGCCCCAGTGCACAATGCCAGGTCCGTGAAGATATAATTAGGTGAGTTTTGTCGTGGAAGAACTTGACTGACCTACACAGAGCCCTGACCTCAACCCCATAAAACAACTTTGGGATGAACTAGAATGCAGATTGTGAGCCAGGCCTTCATGTCCAAAATCAGTGCCTGACCTTTTCTCAATGAATGGGCAAAAATTGCCACAGAAACACTCCCAAAATCTTGTGGAAATCCTTCTCAGGATACTGGCAGGTTTTACTGGGAATTAGCATATAAAGTTTAAAATGCATGATAAATCAGCGCAAATGCACATAAAATATGTACACATTCACGCCGATAAACAATCGGTTGCTGTACATATCGCTTTCAAAGATGAATGCGCACCTGCGTACCTGTTATGTCAATTCCTGGTTATAACTGCAAAGGGGGACCAACTCCATGTCGATGCCTATGGATTTAGAATGGTTGCGTCGTAAAAGTTCCTGCAGGTATAATGGCCTGGTGTCTCAAAACTTTTCTCCATATAGTGTATGTTGCAGTACTGGGAACCAAACTTATTCATTTTATTACTCAGTACTCATTAATCCAGTGAAGAAGTTAAGTTACATTTCTAAAACTCACTCAAAAGTCTGCAGAAAGTGGTGATCTCATCTCGGATATGTGGACTAATTTTCCAACTCTACCTGTTCATTGTGAGTGAATGGACGTTCTTAAATGCATATTTAGCCATATCTTTTTGTAAAGTACCTTTAAATGCCCCATTAGCAAAATAAAAGTAGTAGTAAAAGTAAATGATCAATCCGTCTTATCCTAGTCAGGCTCACAGGATTGTAAATGTTTTCCTTTATTAGAAAAATGATTTTAGTTGACTGCTGTATATAGTACCAGCTACATGCATGCCATATAAGAGTGATAGAGTACTGCATCACGTGACCCGGCAACCTGACCTGAACACAATAGAAATGGTTTTGGAGGAATTTGATCAGAGAGTGAAGTAAAATCAGCCAATGTGTGCTTGGCACATGTGAGACCTCCTTCAGAACAGCTGGCAGAGTATCCCAGGAGGCGCCTCATGAAACGGGCACAGAGGAGAAAGCAGGGTCAGACAGTCCCTGGAGCAACTCAGGTTAAGGGCTCTGCTCAAGGGCCCAATGGTTGATCATTCTCCCAAACCTGGGATTTGAACCAACAACCTTCCCAACCCACAGAGCTGCCCCCCCAAAAAAATTAAATATGCACACACACACACACACACACACACATATATACGTATGTGTATATATATAAAATATACAATTCTGAAATGTAGAGAGTGCCTTTCTACGTCTAGGTGTGTCTGAACTTTCGGTTGGTACCGTATGTTGATTTGGTCCTGTGCGTTAAACATCCCTTCAAATTTACCTATAAAACAAAAGAGTGTGACGTTCATCTTCCCAGTGGTCACGAGCAGCAATGAATCAGCGTCTGAGCAAGCACATGTGAACATGCTGTGTTTGCATAGTGGAGTTTGAAACCTGACCTGCAAGGTGTGCTGCCTTTTGTCTCACAGAAAAAAACCATTCACTTTTATGGGAAATCTTTTGGTTTGAATATTTTTTGTTTTTTGATTGTATTCACAGACCGTTGTGGGAACTTGAAAAATGCCCCCCACAACATCAAAATAACATGTTTATCACATTGTGTGGGACATTTTGTCCCCGTAATGTAATAATAAACATAATACACACACACACACACACAGAGGACCTCCCTATTTTGATTTAGCTCTGCTAATCATTGAAATTTGTCCTCAAAACATTGATCATGCCTTGATTTTATACATTCCACATTCACTAATTTGCTCTTATTGATGTAAGAAAAGATCTTCAGACTCGTTCAGCAGAATATCGTAGCTAAGTAGCTGGTGATATTTTGTGTTGGCATCTGATTGGCCAAGAAGATACACACCCCTTGATGTAATGAGATGATCAGGAGTATCCGGCTCAACATTCCTGCCATACAGATTGCGTCAGGCCCTGCATTACGTATTTCTATGTAAGTTTACTGTACATGTCTGTGCCAAAGGGTAAGTTCTTCAAATTTAAATCATGTTATATTCTTGAACTGTTTGCAAGACGGAGGTGAAGCATACCCTGGCAAAAGAACAGCAAACGCACTGAATGAATCATGTAGCACCCAAAGGTCGTATCCTGATGTCTAAATATTTAATGCTGGGTGCTGTGGTGGCTCGGGAGTTTGTGATCATTCTCACACCTCCTGGCTTATAAGTTTCATTCCTGGATCTGGGTGTGGAACTGGAACGTTCTCGCTGTGTTCTCGTGTGTTTCATCTGGACGCTCCAGTTTCCTCCCACGGTTAAAAACATGCACTTAAGTGAACTGGTGTCTCTAAATTACCTTTAATGTGTGATTGTGTGTCGCCAGTAATGGAATGTTTTCCCAGCCAGGATATCTTTTGCCCCTGCAGGAAATATCACATTCCAGAAAGACACTGCATCAAATTAAAATATTTTCAAACAAAATAATTTTTTTTGCTTGTCTTGATGATTAATAAAATGCAAAATTCACCATTCCCTGCTTAACTTGCTGACAAATCATTAATGTAAAGGTGGTAAATTGCAATGCAGTCTGAATCTCTTTTACTACTGATGCTGCCTTGTTTTACATTGAGTGAAGCAGCATGAAATCCAATTCTGACCCAATGGGGTCATGAGAAAGCTCATCCAAGACCCCTGTCAGTGTGTACTCTGAAATGCTTAATGTTAACTAGAAATAACATCTCAAAAAGCTGTTTAAATACCATTTAGTCAAGAAGCTCCCTGCCTTTCACAGAACGTGACATGGAAAATACTTATAAATCCAAGAGAATAAAATGAAGCCTCCAATTTTGTATTTGTTTATATTGCTTGATTTTAAATACATTTGTTTGATGCATTGTGACAGTTAATTGTCACAAAGACATTCTTTCTTCCCTTCCTATTATACTAAGCATCCAGTATGAAAACACATTTTGACTGTGATATGTTACTTTATCGCAGTATGTTGTGGGCTAAGCCTGTGTGCCAGTAATCAGAAGGTCATTAGTTCAAACCCAGCCTCAGCATATCCACAGGTCCTTGAGCAAGGCCTGCAGGTGCGTATATCTCCTTTATTTTGTGTCTATGTAGATATATAATGAATATATTATATTCAATTTAGAAACCATAAATGATTATGTAGCATGTTAGTGCATCGTTACTGTGACATACACATGGGGAAGCTCTTCAATATGGAAGTTATATGCGTAATGATACTTTGTTCTGCTTCTTTAACCATTGTTTTACCCTGATTGATTTATTTAAATTACAAAGGACTTAATAGTGCAATGTTTATTTTACACGCAATTTAAATTTAAGGCTTGTTACTGTAGGTTCGTAAATACGACTCGTGTCTTCATCTGTGTTTTTTTCCCACTCATTAGACCATCAAATGCTTTCATTCAGTTTCTCATTTCCATGTGGCAAGGTGAGCTGGATAGTTACCGGAAAACAGCGAAAATCCGTTACGTTTTAGGAAACCGTAACTTGGGTGATTTATTGCCCCTCTAAGCCATATATCCAGCATTCTGTCATGTTACAGAGGAGTCAAGAGTTTAAATATTTGATGGGATAAAGCGGCAAGGCGTCTTTGAGCAAAGTACTCGACGTGACTCCCCAAAAGCCTTAGCATGATGTTTGTTTAGTGGGCAGTATCAAAGTTAAAAAGTCAGAGCCTTTACCATACGCCCCTTTATATATTTGCATACTGCAGAAAGAATTTACTGAACTTTAATGCATTTCTCAAGGGTACGACAGTCTGCAATCAGCAAGTCACAGTGTCGGAGCACTAAGATAAGCAGTTTCTGTGTCAGATGTGATAACTGCTTCTTAGGCTGCGAAAACAGGGCTTCTGTTTACCAGCTAAATACCAACTAAAGTGTTAAGTGTTTGGTCTTGTATCAACATACGTGATTTATAACTGATAAAAAAAAATAATGACATGAAAATATGGTCAAAACTTTTTACCTGACTGTCATTGGGGCCATCAAGTTCTAATTGTAATCCTGCAATTATTATTGCAGTAATGCTCGCTCAATGCATGTGTAAATGTGTTTTTGTGTCATTGTAAGTAGTATAAGTACAGATGATGTCATCCCCAAACAGCTCAAAAAATGTAAGGTGTTCCAGGGATCATCAATAGTAACGTAAACATGGGAGTGATTCTACAATTAATTTAAATAAATGCAGCTATCTTTCCTTAGCAGGCTTTGGTTACTTCTCCGTGACTCTTCAGCAAAATGTGTGGCCTTAAACAATTTAATCATGAATAACTTAAATTTAATTGTGCAACAACCTTACTTTTCTTCATTGTTCAGACTCAGAAAGTGTTAATTACAATGGCCTCAATATCCTTCCTTTGCTCAGCTTTTCATATCACACCCACCCTTCCAGTTGTACAGGTACAAGGAGCTCTGTCACACCACTGGAAAGGCTGTTTGCTACTAGTCATTGAACCCTTGTCTCTTACTATTGGTTGGCTATAGGTAAAAATCCAGGTTACACCGTGTGCATTAATTATTTGCCTCCTTTTCTTCTTTGGTTGCCGACAGTAAGGGATCCGTTTGACCCCGTTAAAAATGCCGCCTGCTGTTGGAGGTCCGCCTGCTGTCACCCCACCTGATGGAGGTTGGGGCTGGGCCGTGGTCTTCGGGGCCTTCATCTCCATCGGCTTTTCCTATGCCTTCCCCAAGGCCACCACCGTTTTCTTCAAAGATATCCAGAAAATCTTTGATGCCTCCTACAGTCAGGTAGCCTGGATATCTTCCATAATGCTTGCAGTGATGTATGCAGGAGGTAAGTCCACTTCTCTTGTGTAAACCTGCTTCTTTAGGCCTAGGTGTCCAGCACATGAAATGTTTGACATGGTAGCTGTTTACTGTTTTGCCTGTGCTGGGGTTGGGGGGTTCAACAGTGCTTAAGCCAGGACACTGACAGTCAAGGTTATCTAGGTTCTTATTCTTAAGCAAGCAGTCAAGTCCTAATCAGGCTAAATAAGCAATTTTTGTTATCAGAGAAGGGATGTTTGTGTTCTCATTTAGTTTTGGAAACTGTTGTATACCAATTTGGGGACCATTAAGCTGTGATCTTTGTCACACTGACAGTATTTACATCTGCAATTACCCTCACTGTTTCAAATGAACAAGTATTAAGTTATAAAGCTTTTTGTTAAGTTGAAAATTTGTAGTAATAGAAATTCTGTATGTGTGCTGTACAATTTGGGAAGGAACAGTCTCTCACTGGCTGTATTTTGTATTGTTTCAAAAATGAGCTTTTAATTGTGATAGTTGTTTTGCCTCTGACACCTAGTCACTCACAGTTTAATGTATGAGTTGTATGAGTATAATAAAATATAAAAGAGCACTAGCGCACACACAATATAGTAAACAAACTATTTCTGTGATAAAGTTCTTTAAAGCCTTAATAGGAAATTTTAAAACCCCCATTTTGCGTGAGAAATTCTCAGAGGTGATACAGAAACCCCCTTTTGGCACTTTTTGGCACTTGAACCAGCAGCCTTCTGGTTGCTAGCTCCACGCTGGTTATTGCTATGCCACCTGCCTTGTCCAACAGTCATTGTTTTATTGCCTGTGGCCACACTTGTCCACATGCTGGTGGAGAATTTCTCTCGGAGAAAGTTTTTCTTTATAGCTGTTTTGTTATTTTTTTTTTTCCCAACAGTTTTCTTCAGAGTATTTAAAGCTGTAGCTCAGCATTCTGAGCCTCTGGTTAATCTTGGCTCATGCAGTGTAGCCACAAATAGCAGGGTGACATTGGCTTGGTCTGGAACACTGGCTGTGTCACAGAAATATAAAGTACTGGAGAAAGCCAATAACTTGCATCGCAAGTAGTTAGATTTTTTCTTTCTTTTGATAGAGGTATATCCAGAGCTGCAGACCATCTTGTTCGCAGAGGTGTTTTCTGATTCATGTAATTTGCCTGCTTGCATTTCTTCTTACATAGCAAATTTTTGAAGTTTTTTTCCTTCATTTTGTGATTATACTCTAAAACACAGATGCCTCACCATTCCCTGTAGCTTGTTCCGACATCACATGCGTTGGGGTCACGTTGAATCGCTACACCAGCGGTAGTCCTTGTGTCAGCCAAAGTTGCCAACTTTGGTCAGCTGGCTGGTGTGAGATTCTAAATTTGAAACCAGTCACATACTCAATGTAAATGTACATAACCATTTCAATTATTGTAAATAGTCTGCAGGGTTTACAAACTTCCCCAATGCTTTTGTTGTAGGCAATTTTTGGTTTATAATGCAAAAATATAGATTTGCAGTAAGCATGAGAGTTAGAAAGTGTGAATGCAACACTGGACGTGTGAGAGTCGGCAACCCTGGTGTCACCAGACATGCATGCTGCATACATGATATTAGCTTGTGAGTGGATGGCTTGTGTGAGTTACTGTGGTTATAATGCTCTTGGCCTGCTGTCGAGGGTGTCTCCTTCACCTGTAATGGGTCGCGCCCAACGGAAAAACCGATCTGACAGGCAGAAAATGCATGATGTGGCAAAGACTCCTGGGGCAGACTCAACCTCCTCCCTTCTGTATTCAGCATACACAGGCCTCAACAGGCTTACCGTTCACTGCTAGCACTGCTAAAGTACAACAGCAATGTAGCACTGTGTTAGCCAGGTCACCGGGCCCACTTCCTTTGTCAAGGGCAAAGATTACACGTCAGCAATCTCATTCTGGCATGTCTTGCTGCCGTATGTAGGCTTATTTTAAGAGTTGATACCATGAGAGTTCGGCAAGCAAGCCTGTCAAAGGAAGGGATTATGATAAATCAATTCAGTACAATGACACTGTAAGCCACGGACACACTAGTTTCATATTTTGTTTAGCTAGATGGCAGCTTTACTCAACACGCCTTATCCTGGCCTGATCTGGCAGTCCATCTCTCCTGAGATTTGTGCGACACCGTTTATGCTAACTTTCTGCCGCATCGTAGGTTTGTCGCGTGTTTGCAGTGGACACATGATGTAACCCCACCAAAACATGCAAACATTGAGTTCAAGGTCCACATCAGATCAGCAAACCTTTAGCACTGTCTCTATCTCTTACTTTAGCCAAACGTCTGACAGAAGGTAAATATTTCATTAACAACCCCTTCCACATCAGAATGGCTTTTTGAACTCAACTACAGAACTTCACCCATTGATTTCAGAACCGGAAAAAAGCGTGGAGTAGATGTAATTGCAAAGTGCTTCAGGGAGAGTAAGGAAACAAGGTATTGTTTCAGTATAGTAGTGCCTCTTGCATTGAATCCCTGCCTTGATGGCGTTGTCTAGGTGTGCGGCTCATAGGGATGAGACAAGCATATGAGTAAATGTTCAGACTCACAGGGAACATTTATATGTGATGGAACTTGAATGATTAACTAACAAATGAATAGTACAGGAAGCCAGTGTAGAGAGCGCAGTAAGGGAATGGTGTGGGAGGACCTGGGAAGGTTGAAAATAAGTCGAGCAGCTGCCTTCTGAATCAGTTGGAGAGGATGGATGGCG
>JABFEB020000001.1:29088993-29103237 GCA_019775895.2 Stomatorhinus ivindoensis | reverse complement strand
GGAGAGGGGATGAGTCAGCTGGGATGTAAAGTAGTTCTGTTTTACTCGGGTTGAGTTTCAGCTGGTGAACAGTCATCTAGGATGAGATGTCTGTTAGACATGCAGATATCTTAGTGGAGACATGAGTGTCTGAAGGAGGGAAGGAGAGGATGAGTTGAGTGTCATAAGCATAGCAGTGGTAGGAGAAGCCATGAGAGGATATGACCTCACCAAGAGATTGGGTGTAATTATTATGTCCTTTAATTTTTATTAAGTTATATTAGAATATTTGGTTAATTGGCTAGAGGACATTTTTGCTTAAATGAAAAATAGGATTAAAGTAATGAAGTACACCTGGTGATATTATCATAAGTGTTTAAGAGAGCTATTGTTATTATAGAAAGTTTGTTTGATTAGTTGTAGAAATCCATGATACTTGGCACAATTCCTAGCAAAAAAAAATGTCTTATTCATGCTATGGCATGAATAATGTTTGCCAATCTAGACTTTTTTAAAATTTAACATTATGCAAGTTAATTTTACACTAGCATCTAGATAGCAACCATTTTTTTCTTAGATTGAAAAAATATGTCAAGGTTCCATACTTGCAAAAAATGAATAGTAATTTTTATGCAATAACTTATATTGTGCACTGTTGGGCAGTGGGCCTTTTTGGGAGTTAGGGCTTTCTCAAAACCCTCAGGCGGCAGGGCGATGTCACTGTTGGACCCTTGAACAGGGCTCTTAATCCCAATTGTCCAGGCCTTCTCCGTGATCGCCACTTGTATGTTGCTTTGGACAGAAGTATCTGCTAACACATGTATAAAATACATTTATGCAATATCAGAAATTAGTTGTACTTTATTTAGTGGAAAGTGATTGAAACTTCAGTTTTAAGTTTTATGCCGCATGTACACATTAGGGGTGTAATGGTACACAAAATTAATGGTTTAGTACAGCCCTAAGTTTTGGGTTCATGTTTCAGTCCAGTGCAGAAAATTAAAAAATATGCTGAATATTGCAATATTTATAAAGCAAAAAAAGGAGTTGAATATTTACCCAAAATAAACTATAGCCAAATAGAATTTATCTACCATGAGAGTAAGTCAAATAAATTGGTGGTATTGCCATTAGACGCAAAGCAGCGTCAACATATCAGTTGCTTTTGCTGAATATTGTCTCTCACAAGGGACAGGGGCATAGGAGCTGGGCGAGACGGGGGACATGTATCCCCCAGTATTTTAAGTTTGATTCATTCGTTTATTAAGTTGCATCTTCCCCATATCAAACTCCCTTTGGAGTCGTTGTCTGTGTAATCAAAAATATTTCTATGTAGTGAAATGCAAATGTATTTTTGTGACCAGTTCATATTAGATTTATTTCTCCTCTCTCATTTTTGTTAACTTTCTCGCACATATGGCACAGTGTCTATGACTGTGTGAAGCAGCAGAGATGGAAATGATCCGGGCTGGCTTGGAGATCACATGCAGAGCTCATGCAAAAGCAGTGGCAGTAAACTATGATTTTTGACATATACTAGATATAGTTGAAAAGGAACATTCTTTAAAATTGCAAAAACTGCAAAGTTTTGTTTCCTGTTTCCTGTGATACAGTAAAAATGCTTTAGTAAAACTGTTTTACATTTTAGTTTGACGATCACAACTAGACTTGGGCGGTATTGTGGTAAAACTTGGTATTTGGATGTTTGTGGGGGGGTAGTCCCCGACAATAAAATGTGCCGTTTCATGAAGCCCTATTATGCGCGACACCCCATTCCCATTCCGTGAATTTTATTGGCAATATTTCAGAATACAGAAATAGCATTGCTTTTGAAAATTATGCGGCATAATATCCAGGCGTATGGTGGTTTGCATGGGTGATTTTTACCAGGGTTTATTAGTTTTATTTATTTGTTTACTTACTTACATATTTCCTAATATGAATAAATGCACTCATCTTGCACCCTCTGGAAGAAAAACCTAGTCGCATATGACTATGAAAAATCTCAACTCAGCGGTCTTATTCCTCTGATAACCTTCAAATCTAGTTCTTTTACAGCTGTGATATTATGTATAACAATAGCATTATGAATCTCTTTGATGCTATTCACATGAGTTTGCTGTTATAAGAAATATAATAAATTAGTATAAAGTAGCTGTAGGAAGTACATTGCCCATATTGGCCAAGAGTTTAAAGGTATTGCAGCTGTAGTATATGTTGTTAATTTGCCCTATGAACATCAGAGACCAGAAAAACCGGTAACAGGGTAGGGAATTGACATCAGCAGCATACCTACTAGTGTGAAGATTTGCTAGGCTGTAGAAACTTCTTTCGTTGTTAAAACTGTTTCTGTTATTTAAAACCTGTGCATTGGTCGCACTGAGCTGATTCCGAGTCATCTGCTGGTTTGGTGATGGTATTGTATGTCCTACTTGATGTTGATTGTGGAAGGATTCCGGTTGCACGTTGTCAGTGCTCCAAGTCTAGGGCAGTGTTTCCCAAGCCTGTCCTCGGGGACCTGCAGACGTTCCACGTTTTTGTGAAAATGTAGACTGTTTGGTAGGGAGCTGAGATGACCAGCTGGGGGTCCCAGAGGAGTAGTAGGAGCATAAGCAGAAATATGAGCATTAAAGACCGGTCACACACACACACACACACACACACATAGACAATAATAAACACCAACACAGAATGCTGTAGCAGTATTTCTGATTGAGGGAGCTTTGCCCATAGGAATGGGGTTTCAGTTTATATTTAAGTTCATTAAAGAATAATGGGACTTTCTTAAACCTATACATAAATGGATTAATTCTGTTTTGGTGACTTTCTCAATATTTAATATGTAATTTGTGCCATTCCAGGTCCCATAAGCAGTATACTGGTAAACACATATGGCTGCCGACCAATTATGATGATGGGTGGAATCCTTTGTGCAATTGGAATGATTTCAGCATCTTTCTGCAACAAAGTAGTAGAACTTTACATTTGCATTGGAGTTATTGGAGGTAAGTGTGAATAAATTACAATATATATATAGGCAAAAATTGCTTTTAAAGAGTAAGAAATACATGTATATCTTGATAGGTCAATATTATGTTATTATTTAATCATTATTTCTTGTAGGATGTTAGATGAGTTGTATTAATATTCTGCACTCAGCAGCCAATTTGTTAGATACACCTGCTTGTTTAATGCTAACATTCAACTGCTTATATCGAGAAGAAATCATGTGGCTACGACACTAAGCATATGGCACACAGACAACGTCAAATGGTTCATCAAAGATTTAGAGTGGGTTGTGAGTGTTATTTAAACAGTTTAGCATTTCAGAAACAACCAACCTCTAGGTGATACTGTGTATAGACTGTAGAAGATGTTGCAATAAACAAAACAGATCCAGTCAGTGCCAGATCTATGAACACTTTTGGGTGTGGTCAAACTCAAAAAAGACAACGGGAATGCTAATAGTGCAGAAATGTTAATTGTAAACTTTGCCACAGCATGATACAATTTCGATTTTGGGAGGCAGCGATTTGATATCTGGAAATATTTGAAATGTTACTGTGATATAATATGATGTGGTTCAGGAGTACATGATCAATATTTTCAATACAGTGAAACATAAGCTTAATGGAATTTATTTGAATTAAAAAAGACAACAATAGGCCAAAATGTTTAATGTTTTAGTTTAACACAATATCTTGGGGAAAAAAATCTATATGAAGTGCTTTAAAATAACGTCTCAAAAATGCAAAAATGTCTGTACAAGAAACATTTGGTCTTGTATTTATATTTTAACAAAAAAAATGAATATGTATAGATTACTCTCTGAAAAAGTAGTGATACTAAAGTACATAAAATATACTGTAATGTATTGGTCTCTACTCTACCCTACTAAGGTGAGTCTACAGATTGCCTTGTGTGAGAGTGTAACACCATTGTTTAATTATCTGCATACTCGTACCATCCACTGAGGACAGCTAAGTAAAAGTCCTCAGGATTTTTTCTGCACCTCCAATAATCACAATCCATTGCAGGGTACACCAAGGAAAGACTAACACTTAAGACTTTGGTATTTTAAGAATCTTTGCCACAGCCCTGATTATATGAATCGGTGTTTGTTAATTGAGTCGATTACATTGTATCTTGGCCTGAACAATAGATATATCGATTAGAATTGATGAAGTGTTACACCACTAGACCAGACTCCATAAG
This sequence comes from Stomatorhinus ivindoensis, assembly GCA_019775895.2. NCBI lineage: Eukaryota > Metazoa > Chordata > Actinopteri > Osteoglossiformes > Mormyridae > Stomatorhinus > Stomatorhinus ivindoensis. Next base: position 29,099,043 of record JABFEB020000001.1, on the reverse strand, counting down.
CAAAGTTTTCTGTCACCTTGTTGAATCCATCCATTGAAGATTTTCTGTAGGCAAAAGGGGATCCTATCTCAGCATTAGTGAGGCATGAAGTGGCCTCTGAGTACATGTCATACTGCCCATATATGCTCTTTTCCTCTTCCAGGTTTGGGCCTAGCCTTCAACCTCCAGCCCGCTCTAACAATGATTGGGAAATATTTCTTCAAGAAGCGGCCAATAGCCAATGGGCTAGCTATGGCAGGCAGTCCCGTGTTCCTAAGCACGCTGGCTCCTCTCAACCAGTATCTTTTCAATTCCTTTGGTTGGAGGGGGAGCTTCCTCATTCTAGGTGGCCTGCTACTAAATTGCTGTGTGGCCGGGTCCTTGATGAGGCCGCTGGAGCCACCCCCTGGCACAAAGGAAAAGGATAGCTCGGCCACAGAAGTTTCTGAGCAGAAGAAAGAGAAACTGACCGCCTGGAAGATAGTCAACAAGTATCTTGACCTCTCTCTTTTCAAACACAGGGGCTTCCTCATCTACTTATCGGGGAATGTTATCATGTTCCTTGGTTTCTTTGCCCCAATTGTGTTCCTCGCTGCCTATGCTAAAGATATGGGTGTCGATGAATACTCAGCAGCTTTCCTGCTCTCTATTCTAGCCTTTGTGGACATGTTTGCTAGGCCATCTATGGGACTTCTGGCAAACACCAAATGGATTCGACCAAAGATTCAGTATTTTTTCAGCTTTGCTATACTTTATAATGGGATTTGCCATATACTTTGCCCATTTGCAAATGACTACAGTGGCCTGGTTGTGTATGCAGTGTTCTTTGGTTTCGCTTTTGGGATGGTCAGTTCAGTCCTCTTTGAAACATTGATGGATCTCGTCGGGGCTCAGCGGTTCTCCAGTGCCGTTGGCCTGGTCACCATTGTTGAATGCTGCCCTGTCCTCATAGGCCCACCACTGGCAGGTAAGGAATGATGTTATGGTCTGCATTTTTTTTGGTTCGTATCGTGAGTAATTTATCTGATAGTTTCACTTAATAGATGAATGAAGGTTTTGGAATGTCATTGTTGTCTTTATTACACATGAATTAAGTATTATGTGCAAACAATAGCGCAAATGTTTTGTTATTTATCTTGCTCATTTTCTTAAAGGGACCCTATTATGTTCATTTTTACTGTAATTTAATTTTTGAAGTCTATTTGAAGAGATTTACATGCTTCAATGTTCCAAAAACATTATTTTTCTCATACTGCACATCTCTATTCACCCTGTATCTCTGTCTGAAATGCTCTGTTAGAGCTCTAAGCCCCACTCCATGAGTGTAGTGTGCTCTGATCGGATGTCTTGCCTGATTGGTCAGCTTGCCCTATAGGTTCCACCCCCTGTCTTGTAGTCTGTAGACAGATCATTGCAGGTAGGCTTGCAATAACTATTGTGTTACAAGGTGACCTCACCATGTCACAAAGGTAAGGGCAGGAAACCCAACAAGGTGTTTCAGGCAGGTTAGACGAGAGTGAGTTCCTGCCTTTGTCAAGTACTTGTCTTGTAAAGACCGTTTACATGCGCATATAAGTATATAACACTAGAGGAAAGGAGCACACTGCAGAAACATAATATGACCCCTTAAAAGATACATTGAAATGCTACACAACACTATTAAGAGAAAAATTTCTCGAGATTAGGAATATGAAGAAATATGGACAAAACTATATTGATCTCTATAAATATAAACAAACCGTATAACAAAAAATATAAACAAACTGTATTTGTTTTTGCTGTAATAGTATGTCCTTTTTGACACTCGGATTGGTCTGTCAACAGGCAAGCTGGTCGACATCACCAAGAACTACAAATACATGTACTTCTGCTGTGGAGCCGTGGTGATCCTTTCCAGTATCTGGCTGTTCATAGGGAATGCCATTAACTACAGACTGCTGGACCGAGAGCGCAAACAAAAGAAGCAGACCCAGGATGCTGATGGCGATAACCGGAGGGACGCGGAAGGTGACCCTGAGGTCATGGATAACCTCTGTGACGACTCTCAGAAGGAGGCGCAACCCATGCAGCGGGAAACAAATATTTAAGCACTTTCCAGTGTTTTGAGTGTCCTGAGGTGTTACTTCCCAATGACGTGTGCTGTTCCTATAGCGTCCACACATAAGCTAATATATAGACAAAACACTGCCAACAAAATGGCAGGGTCTGTAACATTGAGAAACATTTTATTCAGTGATGCTTTTAACTGCATTTTAAATGAAGCGAACGTACATACCGTGTGGTCAAGATATTAGCGGGTTGAGTTCAGTGATCCAGGTGGAAAGCCCTCTGCCCCTTTGCTTCCAGTGGCAAATTCTATTATATGTAAAGTTCATGTTGCTAATTTCCTAAACCGGGTATTCTTATTAATTGGACTGAATGATAATTGGCTAACGAAAAGCATGGATTGCACCGGGCAGACAGCTGTGGTAGTGTTGTTGTAGCTTGTTTTTGTGGATATACGCAAACTATTGAAGTAACACATTTGGAATTCATAAGCAATATTATATCTTGAATTGTTAGCGATGTTTGTTTAATCATTTATTAGATCCTTGACAAAGGCAGCATGTTTAGATGTCTAACACCCATAATCCTTTATATATGCCTTAAGTTAGAAGATATGACCATTTTTAATATGACTTAAATGACATAAATTTGTATGCAATTATTATACCCTGAAAATAATGGTGAATCATAATGTGAACATTTAATTAGTTGGAGGCCCAATTTAGACAAACCTTTTTTCTTTTCTTTTGCTACGTTTGAAAATCTCTCAGGTTCCTGCCTGTTGTTTGCAATGCCACAACTAAATGTGAATACATTTGTATTCACATTAACATTTTAAAACATTTTTCATTATTAGTTGATACTAACAGCATTTTAAGGTTATTAAGCCTTTTTTTATTAAGCAAATCTTATTTATAATTTTCCCTAGCTTCTAGCAATAGTATATTTTATGAGGTCTGTGTCATCTCAAGGGTGATAGTGGTGGTGTCTAACTGCATTTAGGCTAAACTAGGGACAAATTAGAATGTTGAACTTCCCAGAAACATGTTCCACTCTACACATTTATAAAGGATGTGTGATGTTCTTGTGACTGATATTACTGCCGTTAAAGGCAGTTATTGTTCCTGCAGTGAAACTTACTGACCCATTTGTAAGCCCAACACTTAAATAGCATCTGAAGAATAGGACCAATATCTAAATTTGTGTCCAAATTCTAAAAGGGAAAAACTTGAGCAATTTATAAAATATTTACCAGTTACAGAAAGCATTTTGGCAACAAAACAACCCGGGTAAATAGATAAAATGTGTGAAAATAGGTAAAAATGTGAAAGAAATCACGAAAGGTGATGATAGTGCTTCACACGTGTGGAAGAGTGCGGGTATCTTTTTGAGTGTGATTGGCAGTTACAAACCTGACCATGATACGATTTCAGAAGTGATGGAAACGCAACAGGAAACATGGTCTGGGAAATTAACTACAATTTATAATTTATTGCAGTTTGAAGGCGTCACCTTCTCAGCCGAATTTCTTTACTTGAATCTTAAAATGAATGTGTTTAAGAAGCTCTCACACCTGCCGACCACGTGTTTGAAACCAAATGGATGCAGCACAGTTGCACCAGGAAAAGTTCTCTTATTTTCTTCTAGAAGTGACAGTATTTAACATTTCTTTGGAATATTAAGAATGGTCACATGCTGTATGTCAGCAGTTATCCAGGATGAACTGGGGATTTATTTTATTCAAACAAAACATTGTCTGACATTTCTTTGTGCCATGATCTTTTTCTGTAATGCTGTGTGTCATCTGTTAAGTTGTCAGCACCTGTAATTCTAAACTAACCCAAATGTGATGTTAGTAATGCAAAATTTGTATTTATTTTTTTATATTTTGTTACTTCAGATGTATGTTTCATGTTTCGTAAGGCATATATATTCACTTTATTGTAAATATGCTTTTAATTTAATAGCCACATGATGTCGTAATCTTATAAACCATCATCCTAATTTTTTAATTAAATTTCTGAAATTACAGAAATGAAGGTTATTTATACAGATAATTGTATCCGATTAGCCTTATTATATATAAAATATTTGCCACTTCAGTTTGAAGTATTTAATCATTTAGGCATATTAACAACAACAAAGTGAAATATATAAATGTAAATACTGTAAGATATGGAGAAATGGATGTCCCAGGTTTAATGACACTTGTTTTTGTTTGGGGGCTACACACCTCAAGGTGCAGGGATGGGTGATGGAGTAATTTGGCATTTTTGGGGTTTGGTTACAAATAGAAAAGCAGTTTTACATTCTGCCAAAGGAGTCAAGTAGATTGGTGTTGGCACTTCAGAGGTAACATCAACAAAGATATTTTAATTTTATTATATTTTATTTTATGTTAGTTTATATGTGGTTAGGTGACTGAATTGCTTATCACCTGACAATCTTGGGGCATCTATGGTCCTAAATTTTATTATACGTATCGCATAGACTATGCCATACAGGATGGCTCAAAAGTAGAGTAGCAGTTAAACTGTTGTTGTTTTCTGATTAACTTTATTAAAGAGTTAAACCAAGCACACATTAAAATTGAAATAAAAAATTTCTACCATAACAATGTTTTAGAAATTGAAAAGTAGGAAATTAAATGGTAAACATAAGAGTGAGATCATGAACATTACAATCCTTATACAAATGTTGTGCACTTACAGTGATATTACTGTAAACCTACTTTTGAGCCACCCTACATTATAATACATCTTTTAATTGTAAACAGGGTAAAAAATTTTAACCTTATGTTTTTGCGATGGGCTTGAAATGAAAATTGATTGCTCATTTTAACTGGGGTCAAATATTCCACGTAATAAATATAACACCTTTCTTTTGGGTAGTATTAATAGCACTATGTGACAAGTAATCATTTGATTCAGATGTATATTTATCCACACTGGGAAAGTATGGTAGTTTTACAGATTTAGCATTCAGTAAACTGCCCGTTTAATTTTTTTCTTGAAATGACAGTATGCATTGAAAAATACATTATTAATTAAGAAGAGACTTGTAGCTAATTTCCAATACCTATCCACCATGTCATCTTATAATTATGTTTCAAAGAATGCATGAATATGTTTTTAAAAAGTTAATTTGGTCTCCTTAAAATAGTGCCTTATAAATATTTGAATTAAAATGGCTACATATATTTTTCACAGGTACATGCTTGTGAGGGAAAGAGACACCAAATTGTAACATCATTTTTTTGTATATTAATGTTTTTATGCTTTTGATGTTTACAGTTTCTGTAGCCACAGTTTTATCACATGTATGTTTTGAGTGAATGTTTCAGCATTAATTAGGGTCACATGGTGTGTAAATTAGGTATAAAGTTTAATTGATAGCTAAAAAAACCATGTTGACAATGGATGTTAATTTGCTTATTTTGGTGAGCGATTATAATGTTGTAGTTGTTAATTCACTACTCAAAAAACGTATTGACTGGATTTTAACTTGGTATAAAAAGTATTAACTGATTGCTCTAAACTATTACATGTTATGCAGATTTTTTACTACCTCTTTAAATTTCTCTGGTTTTGTTGGAGAGAAACTCCAGAAGCTTTGCTAGCCACATTTAAGCAATGGACATGTCTAACTAAATCAGTTTCAGTACTACAAGCCTAGGAAATTAAGTTGAATGCACTGATCAGCCATTTCCAGTATTTTGTGAAAATGTTTCTCATGTTTTGTTTTGAAATTAATTTCACCTGTTTTTTCTGAACCAATACTAGGTGTAAAAAAGCTTTTTTTTTGCACATGACAACAAATAATTATTTGTATTACAACAAAACTTCCTTGATTGTTTGAATTGCTGTAATGGCTGCTTACCTACATTTAAGTCCATCATTATTTGAACATTTTAAATGGGTTTTGATAATTGTAAATAAATGTTTAACGGGACTATTTAAAAAGCTGCTATGCCACTCTCTGTACATCAAAGTTTGAGAAACACCTTTCAGGGGACCAGGAAGGGTATTGACTTCCACATCGTTCATTTAATTAGCTGTTCTGCTGTACCGATCTAGATCCTTCTGAGACTGAATAGAGGAATTCTAGAAATAGTTACTGACCCCGGAAATGATCCTTATCTGTGATTCTTTTGTAAAATGTTATCTCTCTTATTCAAAGATGCAGAGAACTGATTAATATGCAAGTTCATCTTCAGGGTAGACAACAGTTAGTCTTGACTCCTTTAGAAAATACTCGTAAGAAAGATCACCTTCTATTTTCGGTAAGACAAACTTTAGGTCACGCGAGCCTTTAGACATGTCGAGGTTGCGAAGTTCTAGGCAAAAGCAGTTCTAGGCAAAAATTCTTTTGTCATCAATACAAGGGGCATTCTGATAGATAGCTGGAACTACAGAGCATTTCAGATGTTCAATAAACCACTGCAGAATTAATGTGGTTTGCATCATCAGTCATATACTTTGAATAAAACCCAAAGTGTTGATTTATATTTGAAATAGTTTGCTGAAATATACTGTTTTTCATAAACCGGATGTATACAGAGCAATGTAAATGATAACATGCACAAGGGACATTTTATTTCAACAGACCAATACTAAAAACTGGACTAAAACAGGGAATTAGATCAGATTCACAGCATGATCTACATGCTTGTAGACGTAAGTTCAAGTGAAATGGGACATCTAGAAGAAACCCATGGGGGAGTGCTGCAAAGCTAACCCTTTGCAATGGGGGAAAGCCTGGCCAAACCTTCAGGGCAACACAATGCCCCACTGATGGTGAAGCTCGGATTGCTGGATTCAAAAAAGTGCTGCCATTGCACCAAGTGATCCAGTACCATCAGCTTTGCCAAATGACAGTCAAACGTGACAGTAGCGTGACCATCTCACTGGCTAAAACTAAAACTTACAGATATGTTCAGTTTGTATTGCAAACTGAGGATACATAGAAGAAAATGTTCAAGTAAGCGGGCCTAGTGAACCTCGTGCTCAAAGAAGTGACCAAAGTAGAAAAGCCACCTCACAGTCGGTGAGTAAACGGCCACGGGCATCGTAACTTGTCAAGTTTGTTTTTTTGTTCTCATTCAATTGCTCCTTTTGCTTTAACGTTAAATCTTTCATGTTTATATGTTGAATATAACTGTGTATTCTTAATATTTTTAATGTCTGCTGATAGCTCATATAGCTTGGGTCCTTGAAGTTCCAGTCAAGCTGATGCTTATTTGGGACCATTCAGCTCCATCAGTAAACCAGTCCAGTCATAGTTGGGTGCAGCATCTATCTCACTCTTCAGAAAGACTATGCCACAGAAAATTCTTGTATATGATGTTGTCAGTTTTGCCAAACATGACATGTACTTAAGTACCATGCACTGGGCTGGCATCTTATTCAGTGTTTCCCTATAGCCTTGTTCTTCCTGAGGTAGGCCTTGCGAATTTCAGTTTTTTTTTTTTTAAATATACACTCGTATATTTCATCTGGATTATGTATGACGTGTTTAATGTTCATCGTTGGTTTAAATGGGTAAGTGGGATGAACAAGCAAATGGTCAATGACAGTGAAGTTAATCCAATTAAACTCATTTAATTTAAACTGTCATTGTATGCAGTTGGGGTGGAGAAAAATCAGTTCATTTATAAATCTTAGGGGTGGTGACTTTCACCTAAGATTTTGTTAAAAAATGTTGTTAAAATATCAATTTCAACCAAAAAAAAACAAAAATGTCTGCAATGATTTGCTTATGTTTAAAAGCCATCTGCCTAATATTGTGTGGGTCCCCCTTGTGCCACTAGAACAGCTCTGATCCATCCAGGTATAGATTCCACAAGAGCTGTAAGGTGTCCTGTGGTATTTGGTACCAAGTCACTAGCAGCAAGATCCTTTCAATCCTGTAATGCTAAGTTCACACTACATGACTTTCAAGGTCATCAGATCACTGTACCAGTATCACTACTCAACTAATCTTGTAATCGGGAATCTTGAAGTTGTGGTTTACACACTACATGAATAATCAGCGATAGGAGGTAACACTACAAGATCTTTCAACAGGAGTAGAAGTCTGAAGAAGAAGTCTGTCTCAAAATATATTTTGTCATGAAAACATACGTGAGAACTGGGAAATGACAGTTCTTCCATTAGTGTCAACATGCTAGAAATCATTAAAACACTTTCATCAAATTACAACATATGATCTTCATTTACAGACCTGTGGCAAATTAATCCTTGTATACATAGGATATATACATGCATAAATAAGCCACAAATAACAGTGACGCCAACAGTAAACTTTTATTGAATAGAACAGTTACTAAACTAGTTGAACTCTTTATACCTCTCCTGGTTTTCCCCTCACCCAGTGTCTTGCATTTTCATTGGCTGTAGCTCATTGCCAATTGCAATTGGGTCACAAAACATTTCATACTACAGCATTTGGAGTTGGCGACACTTTCAGATATTTAGCCTGAAGGATACACTATATGTGCAAAAGTATTGGGACACACCTATCAGTTACTGAATTCAGCTATTTCATTCTGACCTATTGGCACAGGTGTATGAAATCAAGCACCTAGCCATCTAGTCAGGTTTACAAATATTTATGAAAGAATAAGTCATTCTGAAGAGCTCAGTCAATTCAAGTCTGGTACTGTCATATGATGCCACCTTTGCAATAAGTTAGTTTGTGAAATTTCATCTCTACTAGAGATGGCCAAGTTTAAGTGATATTATTAAAAACTGGAAGTGTTTAGGAACAACAGAAATTCAGCCATGAAGTGGCAGACCACAAAATGTAACAGTTGTGTTCTAGTACTCCAGACAAGTCTTAAGACCACTTTTTTGCGGTCTTGGTCTAGATGTATCGGTGGCTCTGAGGCTAGGGATCTGTGTCAGCAACTGGAAGAAATTTACAAACGCGAGGAGGCCATTCGGCCCGTCAAGCTCATTTGGGGAGAGCTTAACTAATAGCTCAGAGTTGTTAAAATCTTATCTAGCTCTCATTTAACGGAACCCAGGGTTTTAGCTTGCGCTACACTAGCAGGAAGATTATTCCATACATACAAGTACACGTTTTGTAAAGAAGTACTTTCTCAAATTAATTTTAAAATGTCCTGCTAATTTCCAAATCCTGTGAATGCCCAGGGTGATTCTACTCCGTTGGGCCCTTGAGCAAGGCAAGCAATTGCTTCATCCTGTGTATGACGTTAAACTACATCCAACCCTATAAGGAGGTCCTAAAGCTTACAGGAAATAACTTGAGGATTGGTAACAGGATTGACACTCCATCCCCCAGAAAAATCCTCACACTGGTCCATTCGCACTAGTCTGATGCTGAGGTATCACCTGCCACATGGCTGCACTCAGGTTCTCATCCCCGGGGTGGTTTCTCGTGTGGTGGGTGCGGCAACGCGCTGTAATCAGTGCATGTTCCTTACCTCTCCTACCTCTTGGTTTCATCTCGGAATGAACTTTATTTTGACTTGGTTTTGTCTCGGTTTCGGACATAGAGGATTCAAGATTTTATTTCAAGACCAGTCAAGACCAAGACCAAAAGTTTCCTCTAAATACTTTGTTAAGTGATGTTAGACAATAGGCAATATTGTTGAATAAATAATTTTGATATACATAAACAATTTATGTCTTTATGTGGGTGCTTTTGTGGGAATGTGGCCACCAATGTTGAGACCAAATTTACAGTGAAAAAAGAATTGGGTCCATGTCTACTGAAGGGCTGGGACCTGAAACATCACATAAAGTAGCAAAATATTAAGTGATTTTGATGCATCATCTGGTGTGCAGACTCCATCCTTTTTCACATACTGTTTACTCTGTCCAGTACCCAGAGTTTATCATTTGGATGTGTTAGCTTAATGTTAGTGAGACCAAACCTTTGTAAACATCAAGTGCCAAAGTGACATCCTCCTGAATGCAAATACCTAACAGGTTTGGATGCTGTTCAACCAAATAGATACTTCAGCATTAGTTCAAATACAAGAACTCGTGGCCATAGGTG
>JABFEB020000001.1:29077932-29088893 GCA_019775895.2 Stomatorhinus ivindoensis | reverse complement strand
CTGAGCTATTAAGTTCTCCCCAAGCGAGCTTGATGGGCCGAATGGCCTCCTCTCGTTTGTATAGTTCTTATGTTCTAATGTACCCAAAGTTTCCCAGCAGAACATTGCCCAGAGCATCAAACTGCCTCTGTTACTCATCAGACCAGGCCAACTTCTTCCATTGCTCAATGGTCTAGCTCTGATGTTCACATGTTGCACAACTTTATAACACTCATTAAAATATTGTGTGGCTTCACCTGTTTCTGCTATTTATGTTTTTGTTTGCACTTCTGCAACTGGTCTTTGCACTTTGCCTAACCTGCACAAACATATGCATGCTGAATGCAATTATTACATATTTATTGTTCAACTCCCCATATTGTTCTCATTTCTTTTCGTCCCCACATGTACTGCCCCCTCCTCAGCAACACTGGCACAAGAATTTCACCGTTTCACGGAGTTCTATGATCCATGTGAAAAAAGTGGTATTGATTTAAGAGAGCTACTTCTTATTGACTCATTTTAAAAAAACACAGCAAGAAACAAACCTCCAGCTGGAGTCAAGATGGAAACAGTTATTCACTTTGTCAGTACTTGTTCCTTTATTTTTTAAATTTCAGAAAATTCTCACTGAAATGGAACAATAGACAGATTTATTAAGCACAACATATTCTTGCTATTTTGTCTATTTGAGAGTCTGTGTCTTTCTATTTTACATTTAACAACATGCATAATTTCCATAACTATCAAATATAATGCAGAGTCAGATCAGTCTGGCATCCAAACCCTGTTTCAGGAACATTTGTTGTGGAGATGACACCCTCAGACCCAGAAACAGTAAAAGCATTTAAACCTAGCTTTTGTTTGGTAACCCTAAGTTGGGGACTTAAACTTATTATCAAATCCAGCTAAATTGTGGTTTCCCAGAATACAAGACCAAAGAACTATCATCAGAACTCATGTCGAGATCTGTAACAGCCATAAGCTTTTTATCCTTAACCTTAGCTGTAATTAGCTAATTTGGGGAAATAGGGTTACAGAACAGGCATATGCAAAATATGAAACATGTTATGAAACCCAGCTAAATTGTGGTTTTCCTGGTCACAGGTGCCCAAAACTTTCATAACACCCTTGCATGTCTGAAAAAGTCGTAACCTTTCGAACCCTAACCCTAGCTGTCATGATGACAGGCAGAGCAGGGAACGGACAATCAGGATCCAGGACAAAGAGCTTCAGGAATTCAAGGTTTATTAGAAGACACAAGCAGACAGAGCATAACCAGGCACATGACATTAATTGCAGAATGGGGGATACATACTCTGATGTGGACTTAAATACACAGGACTTAATGAAACAACAAGAAACATCTGATAACATCGGGCTTTCACATGAAGTTAATGAGAGGGGCGTGGCACACAGGAGGATCGTATGAGCTGGCCGTGACACTAGCTTTGGTTGGCTAAGACTAGTTTGGGACTTAGGTTTACACAACAGATACTTGGAAAGTCTGACAAATGTTATCAAAGCCAAGCCAGTTTGTAGTTTCACTCGATACAGGGCCATAGTATTTTTACAGAAAAACATTTGGAAAATTTGTCTGTCTTGACTGTCTAGTTGAAGCAAAGCTTTCTGAAGCAATGAAACTTCCTGCACAAATATATCGGTAAAGGTGTCTAATGCTAAGCTTCAAAAAACAGTGCACAATAGCGGCACCTGGTGGTCATATGAGAGTAGCCGTTAACTTGGCAGACGGCGCATTTGACTGCATCGAAATCTGTCATCTTAGGCCTTATCCGGGAAAATTACTTTTTGTTGAATGAATAAAGGCCATTAGAAACACTAAAGAGGTTGTGTTAGTTTATAATTATATATGAACAAAGTGTACATACCACGAGGCCTTTATAATAATCTGTGCACATTTTTTAAATTTCTTTGTCTCCCCCCCTATCACACACACACGCACACACACACACAGGTTTGCAATTATACCTTTGTTGGGACTCTCCATTGATTTCTATGGGGAAAGCTCTAATCCCAACTTGAGAACCGTAACCCCTACCCAGCTGTAACCTTAACCAAAGTATCCAAACCAAATGTGAGAAGTTGTGTGGCAGTTTTTTGATTGCATACACAAATCTTTGTGGGAACCTGAAAAATGATCCCCGACAATGTCAAAATTACAGGTTTTTGTCACATTGTGGGGAATATTTGGTCCCCACAATGTAATACAAACTTAATCTACACACAGGGGGGGTGCTTCGGGCACAGCCGACACGGGAACCACTGGGGGTGTTGCCCGCTTCTGAAACCGGGGAACCCACGGGATAGCCCCTTAAGGGGCAGGCATGTCCTGGTAAAGGGGTTAGCTCCTGCTGGCATGGGCAGGGCAGTGGCAGGTGGACGGGCCTCAGGTGTCTGCTCTGGCGAAGTGGCGGTGACGTCACTCGCGAACACCACTGGGTTGAGGACGGGATTCTCCCGATACGCAGCAGGGCAAATAGCAGAGAGCGAGACAGCCCCTAAGAAGAGTTCTGGCTTCTCTTCCTGTCTTCTGCTTTTCTGCTTTTTTCTCTGTGCTGTGGTAGGCGGAGTCAGGGGCACCACGACTAGCTCGCTGTGTGGCAGCCCGCAGTCCAAAACGACCCGTCTCAGTGATATCTTGGCAACCCCTTCCCAAAGCTGCCGCACGAGCGAGTGCACCATCTTAGCCAGAGACGCGTCTCTTCCAGGATGTCCCAGCATTGATGGGCTAGAGCCCAGAGCCCAGGATCGACCCTAACTTCGGGCTGCTCTAGCCAATAGATCACCTCGTCTGTCATGTTGAGGTACTCCTCTTCAAATAGGCGCGGCGTCGTCTTCTCCACGAATCCGGTCATTCTGTTAAGCGCTGACCAAGGAAGCAGAAGCCAGGAAATGTGAAAACGTGGAAAACACTGGGTTTAATGGGAGCAAGGACGAAGGAACAGGCAACAACGCAAATCGACATTACAATGACCGGACTGGGGAAACAAACTGAAACGCGGACTAAATACACTGAATTAATGATGGTAACAGGAAACAGCTGATGAACAAGGGGAATTCACACGGGGTTAATGAGGTGGTGTTCCATACCAGAGGAGCGGATGTCACACCCACACACGCACACATGCATTTCTATCTTTGCGAGGACAGTTCAATACCTGAAGATTGACTTGTTGATGGGACAGCTTCATATTAGGAAGTGTCTCAGCATTGATGATGTGTTATTATCCGCCAGTTCCTGAAAACAGACCAAACACCAAACCCGTGGATAATATATTGTTGCATCTATATGTCGGTGTGTTTGTTTGTTTTATTTAATTATTTGAGTAGAATAAATGTATTTCAAATGGTATATATATAAATAATATATACTATCATTATTTTCTCATCGGTTGTTGATATTATTTTGAAAAGTTCTCAAACCCCAGGCATACTTCTTTCCTCGTCTGTTCCCTCACTACTTATTTCTGTCGATTTGCTAAGCAAACGCCCAACCAACACGACAATGACCTGACCAAGATTCATGCTTCTTTAGCTGTGTCCCAATTCAGCGGCTGCTCCCCACAAAGGCTACGCTGACTGCATTAGTCAGAAAAATTTGCACAATGAATCTTGTGATGGATCCATCACAGTCCAGGAAAATAAGTATTCATTTCTATTCCACATTTGAAGGAGCTTCTGAAATGGGACGCTGCGCCCCCTCAAATGGGACACAACTCTTATGACACGAAAAGCTGAAGTAAATGTGATAGTGGCTTGAATAAAGATTTGGACGTCATTGATCCTGTGTTTATTTTGATGCCCTGATTTGTCATACATTGGGTCACAGATTTATATTAAAGTAGTTGTGGTAGTGTTCGTGCTTAGCAGGAGAATAAGGTCATGCTAAGATGTTGCATTGCAGCTTTTCTAGCAGGGATGTAACGGTGTCTAACAAAAATAAAGATGGGCACTGATCCCTTGAAGGATTACTGCCAAAAGGGGCTGAGGACTGATGGATAGTTTAAGCGGTACCAGCCTAAATGAGACAAATCTGCACAAATAAGACATTGGAGACACATCAGGGTTACCAAACTATCATTGCTATTGTCATGTGAAGAAGTTTATTTTTGAAAGAGGTCCACAAACTTCTCTGAGCATTTGACAAGGGTCAAAATGCTATATTTTTCAGTCAGGTATTGTCAAAAAGCCATGGATGGAAAAGGAAATGCTTGGTGATGGTAGCAGGACTAGAGGAAACAGAGTGCTATACAGGAACCTTAAGCAAAACCAGAATAAGAGATGGGCAGTGTAGTAACCAGCTAAGAGGGACCGTAGCCTCAGATTCAGACGAGCATTTTGTAGCTCTACCAATGGATGGAAGTCAGCTGCATTGATTTAATGTTTGAGAACATTACAGTAATAAAATGTTAGTCAAGAGTGCCCATAGTAGCTGCTGACATTTACTGACTCGGTTGTGATTCCACAGGGACCGCCATGATGCATTTATTAGTTTAATAATAAACCTGAGGGAGAACAATCACCGCATTCTGATCACCTGAGGCTGTAGTTTGGGACACCAGCGGAGCTTTTGGAGCCCTTGAATGCAGATCATATTGGGCCCCAACCCAGATCAATCTTTACCCGTATTGCAACAGCTGGATACTTTCACAGGAGCAATTCAAGTGGTATTGCAACTCTCCTTTGACTTGTTCTGTGTCATTCCTTTAAACAATATATTATCTATCACTAAATATGAACTTTGACAAAAAATTGTCATTGTCATTTTAGTCTTCCATCATGCTCAGTTTCTGCACACATACAGGTTATTAGTACACACACATACACTTATTAGTTCCCTTATTAAATACACCTGCATTCATTTGGGAGTTTATGAGGCACGCTGCCTCATTAATGCAAACAACCAGCTTCTACAAAGAATTAATCATGTGGCTGCAACTAAACATATTCACTACACAGATGGGATCAAGAGGTTCATTAACCATATGTCTCAGCTTTAGAATGTGATCTATGTGATTTTAAAGGTGGTGTGACTGTTGTTGTAAGACAGGGTGGTTTCGCCATTTCAGAAACAGCCGTTCTGCTGGAATTTTCCTGCACTACAGCATGTGAGATGAATGGAACACCTCTGGGATGAGGTTTATGAATATGTCCATGAGTCAGCATGGACAAAATTGTGGAAGAAATCTTTCCAGGTCCATTTGCCTACTCAATACAACCTTTGTACCCATGCTGGACTCTGTAACTGCCTTAAGGGGTAGATGAGTTTTGCATTTAGAGAGAATTACCACACCACAAAGCTAAGCTGCTATTTTTTGCACTTGTGGCCTTCCTGTTGGCTTAGTGTGAATTGGGCCTTCGCCATCTCGTTCATTTGACGCCCTCTACTGGCCCCTGGTGGATCCGCTCCCCCTTTGAGTCTGGTTCCTCCTAAGGTTCCTTGCTTCTATGGAGTCTTTTGCCACTGTCACCTCTGGCTTGCTCACTGGGGGCTTTGGACAGGGATGCTGTAAAGCGCTTTGAGACAACGTAATGTGAAAATGCGTTATGCAAATAAAATTCACTTGATTTGATTCGAATTGAATTTAAAAAGTCTGACATCTGACATCGCCTTTTGCTGACACACAATGCTGTTCTGCAAAATGAGTAGCCCAAAAGTGAACCTCCTTTGTCTTAACTGAACTAATTTAATAATTGACTAGAACAAAGATATTGTTTCCCATGAGGTATGTCTTATTGCCCTTCCCATCTTGCTACCATGAGACTCAAAGGCACATATGCAAGTGAGTGCAAGTTTTGGGGGGGGGGTCGCAGTGTGCAGCACCACTGCAACTGGGGGTTAAAGGGCCTTGTTCAGGGGTCCAGTGCTCAGATCAGCCTACCAGCCTGGGATCTGAACTGCCAACTTTCTGATCACGGGGGACTTAACCTGCTGAGCCGTTCAGTCGCCTCATAGTTTTACTGCAATACACTATATTTACTACACTAGGCTTTGCTTCCTTGTTTCCGTCTCGGGTCTCTGAGAATTGAGTTTATGCAGCTACAGATTCAAATTCCGCTCTTCTTTTCAAAGTTCACTCCACAGTGGGCAGGGATACTAACAGTAATCCCGTGGCACTGAAGGATATTGCCACGTAATGAATTCCATAACTCCACAATTCTCAAGAGTGCTGAGTTTTGTAATGTGTGTGACAACTGAAGCAACAGGAAAGAAATGTCTGTAATAATCTGTAATTCTCTGGAGTAATTTGTGTCATAATTGAAATATATGACAGATATTCGTGATCCCATTTTGGAAATGAACAGAATAAAATGAATGGATTGGAAGTTTGCCACGTGCAATTTCACATATACTCACAAAAATAGAATCTGTGTGACACATGGTATCACAGATCTTATGCTCATGTACCATCTGTGTCACTGAGCATGGCATTTCAGCACACATGTATTCTAATTTAATGTACTGATTCATGCATTTATCCATCCATTAATTTGTCTATGTTTGTTTTTCACCTGTGTCTGGCAAAGATTATACAAACTTTTGCATACCATTTAGTAGTTATTGATAAATTTGCTTCTTGAGTCTTTACCTCCATGTTAGTCAAGAACATTTGCCATGTCGTGTATATATGCACCCCATGAACTGCAGGAGAACTACACAAGGATTTCAAAAAGCATTCTTTAAACACTCCAAGCATGGATATGTCAGACCATATTTTGCTGCCAGAATAGATCCTTCTGTGAGTGGAGTGCTTGCAAAAACTATAGTTTCTGTTGAAATTATGTGTTTTTTCGGAAGCAAAATTGCATGCCAAAATGAAAAGGAATAATGTAGTGTATGCACAATGGAATGTATTTGTCCAGTACTGCATACCCAGGGCCTTTGAGACGCTGTAATTGTCAGAGACGTAGAAGTGATGATGCATTTAAATATTTTGGTCCAAGTATGTGTTATCAGGGTTACGGACCACCATCTCATTTCAGGGCACAGAGAAGCATGTGAGAAACAATGAATATATGATTCTAAGCTTGCTAAATTTGCTACATTTATTTCACACTGAACTGAATAACAACTTTTCGTTACCCTGAATGCAGAATGTTCTGTCACAGCAATATTCATCAAGCCTGTTCGTGTCTTTTACATCCTTAAACTAGTATTCTGAGGTTTATCAGTCCAATCCAATTATCAAGAATAGACAAAAGATGAAAAGCAAGAATAAAATGCAAACTAATTTAACTGTTAGATTAGACAGGTGGATTTACATACCGAAACAATTTAGTATCAACTCCTATACTTTACATATATGCCATTTAATTTCCATGTCTTTAAAAAGTTTTAGAAATGTGACAGCATAAGTTCCAGCCCATTCTAAGAAAAGCATCGGCCATTTACCTAGTTCAATAATATTTACAACCTTTCATCCATCCAGTACAGTTCACGGTTCTCAGGTCTGTTGTTTGTGCTTGCGAGTGGATAAACACAGATTGTACATGGATTATTCCTGAAACTGAAGCTCCTAGTTGGCTGACCAAAACCAGTGCTGACAGGCACAAGCAGCTAGTTTTCCGTTCTTTCTGTTCTTTTTCCTAAGAAAGGGTAATGAAAGTAAACCAGTTCAGCGGCCCATAGCAGACACTGCAAACGGATGCTCCTTTTCCCAGTCTTTCTTGTCTTATTTTCTAGGATGTAAAGATGCCTACAACCTGTGAATTTTCTTTGTTTCATGCTGACATTTGCTTTCTACTGGCAGAATATTTTCTGTGTCCATATTAGTATTGCTTTAATGCTTCTCTTTGTGTCCTGCCAGTGGTCTTCTCTTTTTCGCAAGCAAAATATGACCACCCTACACTTGGTTTCAGGGCAGCATCAGAGAAGAAGCATTATAAAAAGCCATGGTTGACTGTAATCCATATGTAATTCGTTTTCAAGAGTGTTAACAGAGAGAAAGTGAAGCTGAAACCCCAAAGTTTTATCATGTACATCTTAACAGGCCTGCAACCTACTCCACAGTAAAGTAAAGCAGTTTTTCATATAATTTTACATGCCCCACTGCAGATGCTGTATGAGGTCAGCATCTACTTAATACTTTCAAGTAATATTTGTTAAAGCTCAGGCTTCACTGAATTTTTTTGTGAAATCCCAACTCACAGACACAAACATTCTATGAGTGGGTCTATTTCATGAAGAATGGTATAAGTTTTGTCATGACTAGGCAAAGTACACAAATTGTACACCAGGGGGCAGCAAACACCCTGATCCTTCCATAGGACACTCTGTTTATCCAAATTATTTTACTATCCATTTTACCTGTGTCTTGTTGTGTCTCCTACTTAACCCTACTTCTATGTTTCAAAGTGCTCAGTACTGATTAACCCTTGTTAGTTATTCTGTGACCCCCTGTTGGGTTCTGGATTATGGATTCAGCTTCTGCCTGACAAAGTCCCGGAAAGTCTTTTCACAGCTGCTCGCGGTTCATCCTCATTTTTACACCTGTGTCGTGCCACCACCCTCAGTTATCTCCAGTGTGTGTTCCAGGGTTTTGGTGACATTTGTCCTTTTATTTAAATACTGTACCCTGCCAACACCCTAATGACATATGTTAAAAAAGTTATAATGTCTAGTGACACAGAGGTTTGAAGGTAGTACTTCCACAGAAAGACAAACCAAGTGGCACCCCTGGTTTATCTGGGCCAATGAAGCAGAATGCTTCTCTTTCTTACTATGAAATATGTCAAATTGGGACATTACATCATACAAGAGACCTGAAAACCAGGTCCTGCAGAATGAAATTCCACAAAAGCTAACTTAACTTCTGAAAAATAAGGACAAGGGACATGTGTACCCCATAAGACATTAGGAACACTGTCCCAGTTTTCTGAATTCGATTATCTGAAATTCATTAAGACACAGTCAAGATACAAGATACATATACAGTTACCTGCTTAGTACAAAGGTCAGAAATTCATAAACAAGGCTACTGTGTCAGCTAGTAAATAGCCTAATGAACTTCTCCATGTCTAAAGCAGTCATATCACGGTTTTATTTCTTCTTTTCCCACAGATGTAGCAAGAGTCGCCATCACTTCACATCGAGTCTTAGGTCACTGTCATACTGGGCTGTACCTACCGGTGGAATACCACAGAAGGAAAAGTAAATAGTTACCTGTAGCATTACAGTGAATTCAGATCACAGTAAAGTTCACAAAAACCTTATACATTTCTTTTTATGCCTCGGATGGAAAGTGAATAAAGGCAATAGTGTATACAGCAAAGGCAGCAGGGTTCCCGGAATCTGCTTTGCCTGTGGACTTCCTCGTAGGAAAGCTTTTACCGACCAGCTAGCTATAGCTACCTGTTAGCACACTAGCTTTAAACTGAGCCATATCAATGAAGTTACCAAGCCAATACATATGAAAACTTTTGAATTTGTACATTCTGTGACCCCACATTGGCTCTGCCTCTGGTGTTGGACCCCTCCAAGAAACTGAAATGGCAGTCCTTGAGTTACAGTTTCATCATTGCTGACACCACACAGGCATTGATACACATAGACTGACAGTTAAAACATCCTTTATGTCACTCTCTGTCACTCTCTGGTGTTCCAAGACCTATATCTACAAAACTGATCATGTGCTCACTGAGTTATACGTCTTTATCCCTCAATAAAAGTAAATGCAATTGTGTCTTTCACTCTTTTGATGGATTTAAATATGCACGCAAGACCTGCTCATCTGTTAGTTGTCACATCTTTCATGCTACACGTGTAATAAAGAATGTTCTTTAAGTGTTCATTTAGTACATTGAGATACATGATACTAGTGTTAAATTTTGTTTAAAATTATACAAGTAGCCCCTAGATGGCATTTGTGCTCCTTAATGGGTAGATTTTTGCATGCAGAGTAGGTTAGCTAAGGAGGAAAAGATACCTGCTGCCAGACTTGTGTTTTTAACAGCTGGGGATATGTATCAAAAAGGGAATCTCAGCTACCATTAGCACACAAATAAAGTTCATTTTAAAAATTAATTTTCATCATTTCGTATGAAATCTGAAACTTCTCTGAAAATTTAGACAACGTGTCCTATGCGGGTAATTTTGAACATTAACCTAGAAATATACTGGAAATAATAAACTGCCTATTGTATCAAGTTTATTTTAATAGCTATACTGTTTGGGCTACAATCCTCTTGTCAGAAAGAAAACAACACTTACACTTGTTTTTGTGTAGAGACTTTTCTGGATTTGGCTTGGGGTACAGGGCTGAGTGAGTCTGTCGGATGCTTGTTGACAAGGCCCTAACGAGTTGGAGAGCCTTTGTGGAAAACACAGCAGTTTATGTGAACCGGAGACTCTTTATTGCCCATAGTGTGTGTATGTCTTGAAATGGGCTGAAATCCCATGTAAGGCGTCCTGTGCACTGAGCTCTAAACACCCTGGGATGGGACCCACAGGGAATAAGCAGTTATTGGAGATGGATGGGGGGGTGGTACTTATACCATACGCATAGTGGCTTTTATTACATGCTACTTGCTATCTTTCAGTTTTTTAGAGACCAGAAACAAGCAAATTGCTTTGACTGCTGGTACATACACACTTATCTATCCTCATCTGGATTCCTGCTAAAAAGCAAAGGAGTAGGCCACATTTGCCTATCATTAGGGGTAGACACCTGGAGGTTGCTGGTTCAAGTCCCAGCAGAGGATCTGCTGTGCAGAAACAGATCTTAACATAATCAGTCAGTTTGGATAAACGATTTAGTGATGCTACTCAATTAAATTGGTATGTAAAGTTGTGATATACACTACCGTTCAAAAGTTTGGGGTCACTTCAAAATGTCCTTATTTTTTAAAGAAAAACAGTTTTTTTCAATGAAGATAACTTTAAAATAATCAGAAATATACGCTATACATTGTTAATGTGGTAAATGACTATTCTAGCTGCAAATGTGTGGTGTTTGGTGCAA
>JABFEB020000001.1:29043580-29063190 GCA_019775895.2 Stomatorhinus ivindoensis | reverse complement strand
TGGTTTATTTTTCTTTTGGATGAATTGAATTAACAATAATGAGGAAAATGGTTATTTCTGTAGTGAAGTTCACTTAAGCCTTAAACGCTTTGATTCTCCTGCCATACTCTTTGAAGTACATGGGCAACATTTCATAATATATACATATTATATTCCTATATAAACAAACTTGTTCTTATAACCAATACTTACCCGTCAACTACATGAATCAGTTTATTGTATTATTTTTATAATAAAATCACATTATATATTAAATATTTTCAGGTGCTCTCTATGGCCGGGCATTAAAATTTTACATTTTATAATTGTTAGGATACTTCTTTGATGACCAAAAACCTGAACTAAGGTGATTTCATACTTAAATTATTTAGCTCTCTATCTTTCAATCTTCCATATCTGCAAGGACACATACAAGCACTAACATATTCTACCCAAATAACCTTTGCCTCTCTGGGTCGATAATCCTGTATTTTGGAGCATTTTTTACAGTATATAGAAATTAAGGATTTAGGTAATCTGCTATGACAGGCTAGTGTTGTGGTTGAATACCTATTTGTACTTAATGTTAAATACAGCAGCGTGACATGCAGAAATCTTTCCCAAAGCCACACTGTGGATGCAGCAGATTTTAGATCCTTTATTATTCACTATGTCAGAATACATTCTGTATATGGTCCTAGAAGAGCTTAAATGATGCAGAAGGCAAGTGGCTGAATCAAAATTCTTCTTTTGTAAACTTATATAAACATATGGTTGGAGCTATTCAGACCAATTTATCACCGACACAACTCTGTTGTCAAGTTAATTAAAGTAGAACCAACAGAATTAGGTGAGTATTTAGTAAACCAGAATCACCATAACTTTCCTGTAGGTCCCCGTACTATAATTGGCTGTTGTTTTCAAGAAAGCAATTATTCGACAAATGAGAGTGTAGAGGAAATAAGCTGCTTGTGTGCTGACAAATTACAGCAGCATATAATTTGTACCATAATTAAAGATCACCAGCTTTTGCCATGACTGTGCATATTAATCATACATTCAGGGTGTTGTCTGGCATTAATGATTTCAAAGCACAATATCCATTAGGTGTTTCAATTTTTATTTCCTGACTTTTCATATTTAGAGGTACTTTATTATGCTTAATGATTGCATTTGAATTTGACCTCAGTATGTAAAACTGAATGGAGAACATCCTTAATATGCTTATGTTATGAGGCCTCTTCCATTGGTGCAATTGCACCAGTCTAAAATTCAGCCTTTCTCTGAAACATCAAAGCAAAAGCAACAATCAGTCTTCCTTTGATCCAATTCACCTGGTGACGTATTTTACAAGGATACAGAAACAATGGCTTAAAATATGTGTGAGTTTCAGTCTTTCAGGTGTGCAGTAGGTAATAATGGAACAACAATTATGTGGTGCAGTCAGCGTCTGAATGTCTGTCTTAAGCAAAATTCAGGAAAAAAGTACAGTTAAGTTTAAATCTTGGTTATATTTTGACACATACCGCACCAATAAGACATCTGCTGAGGTTGGCGTTGTTTATAGTTCAGCTGGTGATGACACCTTGGCAGACATTACCTTGAGGACCTGCCAACATCTCAGAACACCTTCTGCAGAAACGGATTTCCTCTTTGTTTCTTAGTGAGACATTCTAATTAATATCGAGCTCGCACGCTGCTCTTTGACTTTCTGACACTGTTCCCTAGCAAGTGATTACCTAGCAACTTTAAATCGTAGCACAATATGAATACATCTTGCAGTTTAATTAAGGAACCAGCAGGAATTAGAACAATTTCAAGTGAACTCCAGTCTCACAGAAGAACATTTTACAGGCATTATGTGCATTAATGCAAAATACCATTAAAATAATATTTCAGTCAGTAGGTCTGGTGCTTCGCTGTAGTCTCAGTGGAACCCTAAAATGTCCTGTTTACTGTTCCAGTTGAGATCTATTAGAGAAACATTCTAACTGTGGTCATTTTCTCACACAATGTGCTGGCAGCAGGCCAGTTTCATGTTGCAGATGCATCATGCACTTCTGTCATCACTGATAATGAAAACCTAAGAAAACTGAGACACATGAAACTGAATGGCTCCCTGGAAAACCCAGGGCTGCTAGAGTGAACTAACACAGACAGATGCTTAGAAACTGCTGTCCTCTCATGTCCTTGAATCCCCCAATTCTTCTGCTCCCGTTGGGTTGAAGGACCATGGATTACAAGAAGGCTTATTTTCCCTGAAAGAAACTTCCAAAACACTGTAAGTTGTAGGCATTAATGAAGTTTAAAGAGGTGTTTGCTTCAATGTACAGAATGAAGTGCATTAAAAAGGTCAGCATATAGCAATATCCATCCATCCATCCATCCATTTATTCTCCATACTTCCTATCACATATAGAGTCACCATTAGATCAGATCCTATCTTATTAAGTAAACAATACAAAACAGAAGATATCATGGATGTTATGCTACTCTTTAACCGAGTAACATATAGCAATACACAGAGGGAAAACAGTGTCTGTCCATAGATTTAAACATGTTATCTTTACCAGGTGTACTAAACACTACGGTGATATTTTATATATGAACTATATATGTGACAATCCTGACAGCTGCACTAGCACAACATCAAATACTGATCCTTTTATTATGAACAGATCGGTTCCCTTATTTGGTTTACATTGTCATGCGCCCCAGTGTGGAGTGATGGAGCGTTATCATAATTGAAAATGACTAAAATAAGCACTCCTGGTGAACAGGCATTGAGTTTAAAATGTAACTTTGTGAGATACTTTTGCATATGTCTATTAAACTTAGAAAGTTATAAATCAAATATTAGACTAGCTGACATTAAGAAGCATTTAGCATTCAGCTGAGCGTCTTGGCTTGAATTATTTTTGATTTAGTGAGAGGAACCTGTAATTTCGGTTTTTGCATGAAAGTTTCCCTCATTTTGCATAATTTGGAATAACTAACTCCAGCTCACTCCCATGTGGTCCTCCTTCTCAGAACAGCTGCGTTTTCTTTGATGTGTTTGCTGTCATCCGCCTGCTTCTCCTCCCATTTCAATCATCAAGGTTCATCAAGAGACACTTTAAGTGCCGTCCTTTTAGCCCACCTGTTTGCTAGAGGCTGACTGCATGTTCATATTTGATGGAAGGCCATCCGGTTTCCGTATGAGCAGCAATACCTGGACTTGATCTGAAATGGAACTCCATCATGAAGCTTTCATGCCAGTTAGGTATACTTCTTCCATTACGATGCATATCACAGGCTTCTGTGAGAGAGAATGGCTAAGCCAGTCTTTATGGGCAGGTATCACATGACTGGAATCTGTGTGATTGTTTTCACTTTTTCCTCCTTCGCTGTGAGCTGCAGGAATGCCTGTATTTTGTGGTTTCAGCCCAAGTAACCTGTAAAAAACCATAATATACCTGACCTTCCAAGAAAAATCATTTCCCTCTTTGTTTTTCTCTTTAAACCCCACAAAGATGACCAATTTCTTCTTGTGTTCTCTTAGTATGTGCTGCCCATACCACCTCTGGACAGCCTTGTTTCCCCTGAAAAGGACACGGGTTTTTCAAACATAGATCCCGCCCCCTGTCCAGGGGTGCGTTTCCCAAAACCATAGTTGCTAACTGTGTTAGCAACTTGCATGGTTCGAACTATGTAAGTATGACGCAGGTGTTTCCGGAAACCATTAGTTTGCACTAATGAGGTAACGATACTGCGGATTTACGTAGTACGATGTGGCATTTGCAAGTTTTTGTACGCGACTGACTGTGAAACTTAGACCATTTGTATTATGAAGTTTAAATGTTAGTTTTTGCACACAACTCACCGTGAGTCAGACCAATCAGCTCTGGAACCACTGTAGTTTCAAACTACGGAAGTCCCAACAAACTTCTGTGGTATGACGGTTTTAGGAAACAGTCATACTTTGGATGTTGGTTAGTTTGAACTAGCATAGTACGATGCATTGTTAATGCTAACTTCCGTCGTTGTTTGGGAAACGCGCCCCAGCTCCATGTCCCATAGTCTTGTAGGATCTCTTGACTATTTCGAAGCCTGTTAAAGTGTTTGTTTCTATTCCTACTGTGCTTCTACCTATCACACACCTTTCTGGCATTAAAATGTCCCCAATTCCCAAGTTTATATTATATATTGCAAGTGTCACATGTCCTTCAAGCTTTTCATTCTTTCTTCTCTAGTAGAACCTCATTTCCACCCCCCAGATCCTCTGCATGTGTTTTATTTGAGAAACATTTATTATTTTTAAAAAATAATTTTACAGGTTCTTCCTGGCTGACTACATACCATTCTCACATTTCCTCTAAATGCAGTCATTTTGCTGCCTAATGGAGTTATCATCACCCTGCATACTGACCTGTATAGGTGTGTATTTTTAGGCCTGGAAGGACCCTTATGCCCAGTTAAAGCCCTCAAACACCCTGCGCATCATGCACCATTAGTGCAACGTAGCTCATTCCCAGGCATGCCAGACCTCCAGGACAAAATCTCTGGCAGAGATTCAAAATGACGATACTGACATAAATGACAAACATTTGACAAGCATGCATTAACCACTACCAGGAACTTTCGTGAGTAAAAGTCAAAAGAATTCAAAACTTGTGCAATTCTCCTCTTTGGTGCCGTGCTGTAGTAAAATTATAAAAACCAAAAGTGATACTGATTAGCAAACGGAGATCTCTTTAGATATGAATGCAGGTGATTGATTGGGTGATGGATCTGCTATTTTGCCATACAAAGTGGTGGTGGCCACAAGATAGATTTATCAGTGAAACATGCTGCCCCCCCCCCCCCACAAGCAGTCCTATGATGAGAAGAGAGGGCTTAAAAAACGAAAGATGGGACAGGAGCAGCTCAGAAACATGGAATCGTTTGGAGATTAGCTTGTCAGTACATTGCTATGGTGGATTAAAGAAGATGATATTGTGTTTTTCCAGCCTGATCCTTTGTGCTTCTTTGGACTGCAGGAACTTTTAATGAAAGAGCAGCAACTTTCTTGGACATAAAAGCGCACTAGTAAGGAACTTGAAAGACAGCTTTTCTGGCTGGTGAGAACTTCTTGTGAACTTGTAGAGGATTTGTTCCTTCTGCTTTTATCTGGGGTTACTGTCAGCGGAAACCTCATCTCAACAAAGGTGCCCGGAACACAGAGTGGTAGATTTATAATGAAGTCATTATCTATTAGGTCTTGGGAACCCTTTGCTATTGAAAGTGGATTATTTTTGCCCGTTTTGCAGACATATGTCATGTGTTTAATAAAGGCCATAATTAGGTGTAATGCAGTTAAATTCACAATAACTGCAAGTTTTAGAACTTACAATACGTGATTTTTAAAAACTGTATTTTAGACTCATCACTTATACTTAAGAGACATATTTATACTTTTATAGTTCATGCCTTAGTGAATTTCACAGAGTTTTACAGACAATAACATTAAAAACGGATTTTTTTAAATGGCACAAATAATGACACTTCAAAAGTTTGATGCAAATTAGGCTCGTTTGTGATTTATACCAAAAACAATTTAATGTGTAAGTTAATTTTCTGTGCTTTATTTCATAACTCTCTAGGTTCAATATGGTCACCAATAACATCGTAACTACTAAACCTGTGTTTTCTCAAGGAAAAAGGTTTTAATTATGTTGTTATACAACATAAATTATGCATTGCATAGGTACATTGCATTTAAAGGCAGGAATATCACAGTCTTGGTATTATTTCTGGTATCTAATGTATTTGATTTTATTGCTCTCAGAGATACAGAATGACTGATTTGGTTCCTGCTTCAGCTCAGACTGCATACATTTTTCCTATGTGGGTCTCTTTGTGTTTCTAAAATGCCCAACATGTGTGAGTGTTTACCTGCTATGGGCTGGCATCCCGCTTACTGTGCCCCTTGCATGTTCCCAGAGCTGCCTGCGATAGGCTCCCAGCTCACCACACCAAATGGATGGTTACAATGATGCAAGCAGTTCAAAACTGTGAATACATAACATCATTATATAATAACCAAGTCTGTTCATAAATACATACAGTAGGTAGTTTGTTTTTATATACTGTATCTTTTATGTTTTTTATACATCAGCAATTTATTAATTTGAAAAGAAAAATCAATGTACAAAATATAAGGTGATTTATGCATATGCCATTCATTAAATATTTTTCAACTACAAATTGTTCTTCAAATAATGGTGCATTAATGAAATGGCATCTTCACTGGATTGGTGTGCAAGGCAATTTTAATTGATTCTGAACATGATGGTAGGAAGCTGATATTATTATCCTGAGTGAGCTTCATTGTACTACTTGAGTTTTCAGAGTCCTACTGTCTCAGATAAAATTAGAAGTGGATTTGAATCCCTATAGAAATAGTGTTGTCTGTTTGTGATGCAAAGCTCTGCAGGAATTCCCCATTTAATGCCAAGGCATTAAATTCAAACATGTTCAATCTATCATACTAATTAATCTCTAGCACGTTGCCCCGTTTTGATGAATAGAGACCTTTGTGATCAAGTCTCATGAAGGAGAATAGCCGTTAGCTATGGCAAATGTACTTGGGATTCTCACAACACAACCTGAGAATTTCATACACAGATGGCCAAAACATACAAATATATACAAAATATGCATATATATATATGCACGCACATGCAACCACATACATATATATATATTTATATATACTGTGTAAAATATTTGTATGCATTATATATTACATAAATATATGTGTGAAGCTTTCAGTTAGATAGCAACCAGACTATACCGCTGCATGCATTCAACCATCAATTCTCCATCGCTTATTCAGGTCTGGGTCATTGGGTCTGGCGGGATACTGAGATATTCCCAACCCATATAATCTCTCCAGCATGTCCTGTGTCAGCCCCGAAGCACCTCCCCAGGGAGGTATTCAGGAGGCACCTTAGATAAATGCCCAAACCACCTCAGCTGGCTCATTTCAGTGTGGAGAAGCTCTATATTCAGCCCCCCTCCAGAATGTCTGAGCTCTAGGTCTGAGCCCAGACTCACTGTGAAAGAACCTAATTTCTACTGTTTGTATCCACAATCACGTTCTTTAGGTCACTACCCAGCGTTTATGACCATCATGTAGGTTAGAATGCCCATTTACCAGAGTGGAAGGTGGCATCTCCCATTCTCCTGCCATGGTGTGGCACCCTATCGTGGGTTGTTCCCTACCTCATGCCCATAGCCTGTGGGATAGGCTCCAGAACCCCCACGACCCTGAATCTGACAAGCAGGTACGTATGGTTTCCACCTGATGTCGTTGACTGGAGGTGGGGGGTGGGGTTAAAGTACAATCCCAGGTGAAGTTCTACTGAATGCCCAGGTACAAGTGTTAGTATTGGAGCAGGAAATACCATACATATCAACTTTTAACTAAACAAGGACTAATAAGACTATTCAATTTAAGGAGTATCTCACATTCAGAAAACGTAAAGAAGCATCAGACTAGTACAGAAATTCATGGAACAGATTGGTCTTGAATTGTTTCTTGAAGGTGGAGGGGGGGGGGTGATGACTAGGCATGGTTCTGCAGCTCATTCCACCATGGAGGACCACACAAGAGAATATTCAGGAAAAAAATAAATATTTCATTGTATGGTACAATAAGTTTCCTTTTATGTAACAAAATAGCACAGTACAGGTACTGTATCTGTATCATGTCAGCTTATTGCATTACAGGTTAGATATGAACATGATATAACTTGCATTAAATAGCTTGCAGCACTGCCCATTCTCCTGCAGTTGTTACATTACAGGATAATGTAACAGCTAAAATCCAACTAGGTCTGCTTTCAGACGTCTCTGTATATATTTAATTTGTTATGGACTTCAGGCATAAATCCTACTGGACCCTTGATCAGGCATATCTCAACATAAGAATGTATTTTAGTGACAGTGATGTTATTTCTTTGGCCATGGACCTTCTATGACTTTGGAAACGATTCCTAGTTATGAGCATGACCTGCCTGCTCATAATTTGTGCAAACATAACTAGATCATTCTGTTTGTCAATCTACCAAGAGTCTGTGTGTATCCTATGTGCCCATTGGTTTACTTCTCTGCCACTGCGGGCTTGTGTGCACACACATTTCTACACACAGGAAAAAATTAATAAATGCCCATTCTATGCATAAAAATGTGGGTACGCATGGTTTATGCGCAAAATTATTTGTACGCATGGTTGATAAATGAGACCCAGGTTTCCAAAAGAGCCAGGAATGGAAGCATTAAAAGAACGGCAAGGGCAGGAATAGAGTCAGCCTTTTTCATGGTGGACGGGCAGTTCCACAGTCCTATGATGACAGAGGTGATGGCAGAGGTTGTAGGAAGACCACGCAGGTGTCCTCCTTGTGATGATAGCAGAGGCACCCAAGAGCAAATTGCTGGCTTATACCTGAAGCACATACCAGAAAAGCTTTGGTAGAGGAAGAACTGCTACTTAAGTGGGTGAAGACGTCATCTTGTGTCTTCACTCAGTAGACTGGCCCAGGTAGACTTGCTGGATTTTACACATGAAGGGTCTTTATACAGCAGGTGCTTCACACAGGGCTGCCAACTATGCTGATGTCCTGATAAGGTCCCTCATGCTCACAGCTAAAAGCAGCCGTTTCAGTTATCAAGACAGGGGCCTCGGCTTCGGAAAACCAGAAGCTAAAACAAATTCACCTGAACAGAAGTGTTAACTGCTTTCCCTGAAAGCTCCTAAATTCCTCCACTAACTTACTATGGATCACCAGACATAATGTCAAATCAGCTAATAATATACAAACTAGAGGCCTGATTCATGAAGGCAGATTTTTGGGTTAGCAAGATAACTAGGTAGATTTAAGGTAGTCTGGGCTAAATGTAAGTGAAAGAAGATGAAGTCCGTTTAAACTGGGGTACCTTAAATCAAATTAGCTAAATAACCAGCAAATCTCATTTATTGTTACAGGGCCCCAGACTCCAAACAGTGCAGATGTTTGCATTTGAACCCGGTCCTGTTTTCCCTTAAATGTCTAACACTTTGAGACAAACTGGGATTATGTTATTATGGTATGTAATTGATTTGACAATGAAAACCATTCATAAATAACCAACCAATAATCAACTCCAATCCCACAGAAAACAGAAGTATGAGGAAACAACAGATTGTTTGTAAAATATAGACAATGTATATATTAATATATTATTACATGTGGTATAAACTTAGCAATAAAAAAGAAAAATATATTTTTGAAAACCCTTTGGGTTCCACAGTTTTCAGTTAAATCAAATCGGACAGTTTGATCTTTATATTTAGATAAGAATAAAAATACTTAAGGGTCATTCTTCTGGTCAGCAAATCAAAATGTTCCAAAAAATGTTTTTCTATCTTTTTTTCTTTAATTAAGGAGTTTCACTAAGCCAAATGGTGTTCTATATCGTGCTTTAGAACACGAAGAAATGCATTATGTTTATGTAACTCCCCCGCAGAGGTTGTTATACTTTTTGGCACGATGTTCATGCAGGTTGACTAGGGGTGTCCAAACAATTTATGTCTGTGATTAATTTCCAGCTCTGTTTAGATCCACCTTGTTAATAATGCCCACTTGGTTTCTGTTAATGACCAATAAGCAATGGATGTAACCAGCTGGGCTAAGAAGGCTGATAAAGAGGAAATCGAATCAAAGCCATCTTGTTTTGTGAAATTTTCTGTATAATTTTCACATTTTGTTTATCTTTGTTATAAGCCCAGTCCAATATATTTTAAAGTGCAAAATAGCAAGTGACAGAGTAATGCCATTACTTATAATATCTATATCTATAACTTCAGGTGATGATTTACATATAACCTGCAATTACAATTGTGTATTATTTCAGCTGTAGCCCCATGAAACACCTATGAAACATACTCTATCCTGATGTGTACATGAGCAGGCTACATAGACTAGACTGCAACTTAGTTTTGTAGAATGGAGCTGTGGTCTGCAATGATTACACAGACGCTCTGAATCCACTGTGAAATATATTTTTGTTAAACATTTCCCTGGAAGTCTAAACATTGTCTGGCTGCTTTTCTGGTTTTAGTCAAAAATGTATTCCCTGTGCTAATCTTTAGCATATATTCTTTTGTGCACTGAGAACAATTAGCCACTAAAAGCGGAATATATCTGGAAATATCTTAGAAATACTATTTCTGACTTTAATATGCACCTCCAGACAGGTTTCTTACTCCAAGTGGCAAGATTGAGGCTTTCTTTTTCCTGGCGGGGTATTACTCCATATATTGACAAATGAATAAAAGATGCAGTCTTATTTTAATCATTTTCGATCTAGATGCTGGCACGTGTTTTACTACATGTTTCTATTAAATATATTTTATTAGTCAAATTAGCCTTGATGATGTGAAAATTAGCTCTTTCCTCAAGTTTGTATCAGTTTCTGAAAATGTATTTGAGTTTGTTGTGATGTTTTTAGCATTTCAAAGAGTACTGTGCAGCTGAGCGTTCGCTTTATTCCTGAGTGTTTCTGTTTTTGCTCAGAGGATTTTGAATGAAAAAATTACAATGATATTTCAAAATCCTGCAACTAAAAACAGAAACTTGGGTGCTGCTAACAAGCAGAGGAGCTGCTTTTCAGCCAACCGGCGAATAATTTTAGGTTTTGACAAGATCCCTAGAGAGGTTGTCAGGGCATTGCAATGCAACCTGCAATCTCCAATGGGGAATATTTTTGGACATGTTTAAATCACTTCCTAGTTGCATAATATGGAAATACAGACCTTTTATATTACTTAGAAAGTCATAATAATTATAATATACACTAAATTCATTCATCCATCCATCCATCCATCTTCAGACCTCTTATCCTGGTTAGGTCTGTGCAAAGGCCTAGATCTCAGGCAGCAGAGGACACAAGGCTGGACAACACTCTAGATGGGATGTCAACACAAATATATATTTTTAGTGAATTTTACATGCTTTGAAAGGTCCCATATGTTGGTAATCCATAACAACGGCTCCTGTTTCACATAATGTGTTGTTGTGTTTGTGTTACTGCTTTGCATTGGCAGTGAAAGAAGATTCAGGGATCTCATTCTTTTAAAAAGACTTATCACTGTTCCATTGCTGACATTCAAAGGCTCAAGGACTGTGACTCTCTGGGCTGTGATGGTCTGACACTTCGGTCACCCCATTTGTATGATGACTTCTCCATTGACGTCAGCCAGCCAGCCCCAGCGGCACAGGTAGTGCACCAGTCTATTTCATGCTGGTCCCCAGCTTCCCTTCCACCCAGATATCACAGACAATGCCAAGCTGCCCGGCGCCATGGCTGTCTGTCTCCACTGTCCTTTCCAAGGAGTTTCTTGGTTCCTTGCCATATATGACCAGCTAGCTTCACAGTGGCCTGCTAGATACATGCCAAGCTTCTGAAGTAAACATTTGATTACTGCCAGCTGACATACTGGAGTGCGACTCCATGGTGCCGTCTGTGGTTCTTCCTGGACTTGTAAATGTGGCCAGTAAGATGGATTTCATGAGTTTCATTGTGGGGCTGGATGATAACTCCTTAAAAACAGACAGAGGAAGAAAAGAATGGACATGTTTGGTATAGGTTTTTCTTTCTTAGCACTTAAAAAATTGGTTCAACCCCAATTAGAGCTTATGTGTTGGGGGGGAGCAGTGAGCACCAATGTGATGTGTTGCTGTACCCACCATACAACAAACCACCTCAGGGATGAGAACTCAAGTGCAGCCATGCGGCAGGTGACACCTCAGCACCACCCTTGTTCAAATGGAACAGTGAGAGTTTTTTCTTAATGGTATCTTATTGGTTTGTATTAATGCCGCTCTCCCTTAGGCTGGGGCCCAAATCCCACCTCTGCTCTGTCCTGAGGTTTTCCGCAGAGCAGCCTTGTGCCGCATGAGACCTAAGATAGACTGCCGAGCCCCGGTACTGTGACCCCCAATGCTTTGAATGGTGTTTCTCAAACCAGTCCTTGGGGACCCACAGACAGTCCATATTTTTGTTCCTGGAGCTGGGAGGGAGCAAAAATGTACAATGTCTTGCAGGGAGCTGTAAGGAAGCAAAAACATGGACTGTCCAGGGGTCCTCAGGGCCAGTTTAGGAAACACTGGCTTAGAAGACAGATGGATGTAACAATCACCCAATGTGCATTCTACCATCATGTGACCCTGGGCCCACACAATAGTATCCAAAGTGAATTGCAAATGGAACAAAGAAACCAGTAGATCAGACCTGCCCCTTTACAGTATAAACATTGTAACCCTGGGGGGTCACCAGCCAAAGCAGCAAGGACTGTCAGGCTGAGTACCTGACCATGGGGGTAGACACCGTTTGGGGCATGCTCTTCTGCCTCAGACCATGGACTACGCTCTGGATCTTGTCTGTTTGATTTCTTTCAACTCTGTTATCGTGACATATTGTTCACGAGAGTTTAAGATCCTACCACTGTAAATATGACAATAGCAATGACAAGATGCACTGGTATTAGAATATCAGTTACTGGCTGCTGGCTGCATCCCTCAATATAATTAGACTGTGTAGTTTAAGGAGCTTTATTTATATTAGGGGTACTCAACTATTATTCCTTAAGGTCCAGGTTTCATCAGCAAGGCAAGGTTCACTCTCCTTGTAAAGTTTTCCAAGTACCTGTTGAGTACCCTTATTTGCTATGTTCATTTAACCCTCTGGAGTCGGCGATCCCGCCGGCGGGAGCTCAAAGAAATTTCGCCAAACCGTTTAAATAACTCTGCGAGTTTTTGTCATATGCACATTTAAAAAACCTTGGACGGTCTACTTTTCAAATATATATAGGTAGAAACTAAATATATTTTTACAGCTTCGTGGTAGAATAAAAAGAACAAGAGTGACTGATTTAAGTGTCTGTGTCTCAAAGCAGCTCTGATCGCCCACCCACTTGCAAATTGCGCTATTTGCATGATAATAACATGATAATCCAACAGTCAGTATTGGGTAAAGAAATACGTGAATACGGCCATTATGATCGAAATAAACAAGAGCACATGTCTGGGTAGTGTTTACACTGATTGGCTACAATAAAGCACACGGATATGTCTCTGCCGCTGAAGCTTTGCGCCAATGTTGCCATTTTCAGCAGCGAATCTCATACCTGTGTTCGCGGCTCAGTGGGCTAAGCCTGTGTGCTTGTCGTTACAAGGTTGACACTTCAAATCCAGCCCATTCAGAACACGAATAGTGATCTTCAGCTAAGAGTGGTATTATATGCCCCCTATGTAGGTAAAACAAAGAATGGTAATGTGGTTTGCTTATTTAACCTAATTTTAAAAACTTTAATACTTCTGACAATGGACGTTTTGAAAAGAAGACAGCTTATGATTTAGTCAGTTTTTTTCATGATTCTACATAATGTTTCAGTGAGATATAAACTGAAATACACGAGAAAGATACGCAGTTGACGATGTCCTCATTTCCAGTGTTAATAATAGTCATTGCATCATATTTATCACTTTCTATATTTATATGCTCACAGTTTTTCATTTTTCATTCCATCTAACAATGAACTGTGAAAGGGATTTTATTGTTGCTATTTTTCTTGCGTTTCAAACTGCCTTTCCAAAGTAATGAGTGTGGGGTGCAGTGACATTCCAGACTGATGGGCCATTGACAGTATGCAAACTACTACAGGTGTGGGGACACCTATTTCATATTCATTGTGCAGGACACTGACTTTGAGAAAAAGAGTGTCACCCCAAACACTTTAGTAATCAAACCACAACAAATTTCAGAATGTCCCTTTCACCTATGTCTAACCAATCCCTGTGCCTATAAGCTTCAGAGCTCAAAAGTCTTGGCTACAAATGACTATAATGTGATTTGTTACAATTTCTCAGCATGTCTGAAAATAATGTTTTGCTCTAGTTTAGGGTTGGAGCCTAACAAACTGAAAGGGAAGGAGGGATTGGGAAGGACAACCAGAGGTAGGATTAGGTAGCACCAGCATGCTCACCACACAGTATCTAAATTGGTGAAAGTGCAGGAGAGAATTCACCAATTAAATATAAGGGATGATTAGGAGGCCAGATTTGATAGGGCTACAGAGAGAAATTGTAGCCAGGATAGCAGTGTCACGCTCCGTCCGTTCGAGCCTCGTGTGTGCCACGCCCCCCTTGCTTCTCGTGTGCAAACCCTGATTGAAACCACTTGTTGTTCATCTGTGACTGTGATTTCCGGTCAATCTTTTGTATTTAGTCCGCGTCTGAGTTCGTATCCCCAGATCTGTCATTGTGATGTTTCGTGGCGTTTACCCGTGTTTCCTCGTGAATAAACCCCGTTTTTGGATATTCCTGCCTGTCATCACCTTGTTTCGCTCCACGCTGCCTACATCCAGGCACGCTTCCTCGGAATCGTGACAAGCAGGGTACCGCCCCTACTTTTTTTAGAAAATATCTATGGGTCTATCCTGACCTCAGAGAATCAGGACCTTGGTTTTATATCTCATTTGAAGGATGGCCCCATTTTTACAGGATAGTATCCCTGTCACTGCACTGGGGCATTGGGATCCACACAGACCACAGGACGGGCTAAAAAACTGGCCACACCAACACCTCTTCCAGCAGCAACCCAGCTTTCCTAGTTGGTCTCCCATACAAGTACAGAGAAGGACTTCAGATGAATTGCCAGATCTGAACTTCAGGTGGCACCTGAGGGCCCATTCTGTCTGGAATGCTTCAATGATCATTATAATTTTATGATGACTGTGGTACACAGTGACCTGGAAATGTATACCTTCACCCACCATGCTGCCCCCTCATTGGATGATTTCCCCAGATTATAAAAATCAAGCTTACATTGTATATGATAAAATGAAATTTAGTCCTACCAATAAGAACTGGCATCCTTACCTTCTTTTCTGCTACATCTGCCATTATGATTTTTATGCAATACTTGATGCCAGTGCCATCCATCAGTGCATCTATCCATCCATCCATTGCAATTACATTAGAGCAGACAGGGCAGCCGTAGGATCCTACACACTGAATGTGAAACATATTCTCAGTGTACGGAAAGTGAACAGTATAAAATTAAATCTTAGACTGATCATTTAGGTTGAAAGCAGTACTAACCATCACTTTAATAAGTAATTTCAAGCATTTGCCAAGATATCTTTTAATGACACTGAAGAAAGTATTTAAAGGGTTGGCTGTTTGGATATGAACTTTGTGGATGTGGAGTTGATCTTTGTCATACTGAACTGAGCATAAAATCTCAAAATTCTCAAAAGAGGATGTGCCCTTTACATGAATAATTATGTGATGACACTGTGACATACAGCTCCGGTGAATAACTGCAGATGGTGAGAGAGCTGTAATTAAGACCTGAGACATCACAGGAGACCTTTGGATGTTTTTGCAATATGTTAAGCTGTGATCAAAAAAATAAACTGCACCTATTGCTTTGTAGTATTGTAAATGAGAGTTGTATTTTCATTCTTTTCATTTCATATTAATATTATGGTTTAATTGTATGAAATAGACACTATTTATGTTACAGTAACAATGATGTTGTTATCCTGCAACAGAAAGAGGTTAACAGCTCATGGATGAATTGAATTGCAAGGAACAGAATCTCTGCCTGAAGCCAGCTGCCTGGACTTGTTAAAACATAAATCTGTGTTACTAATGATGCTTATTTGGACTGAATTCTAAGCTTGAATCATTTACAGAGTGGCCTGAAAATGTATGCCTTCAGTCACCTATTTTTCTTAACTTCTTTTCTAGTACAGGATCATTGCGCACCTGGAGGCTATCTCAAGATAAAGAGGACGAAAGGCAGGGTTCCCCCTGGATGGGAGGGCAGGTCATTGCAGGGTGCATGCTCCCATAGTTTCGCCGATTGAAAGATGTATTTTCTTACCTGCATGTTTTGGTGTGATTGTGAAGCCACCATTCAAGCCCAATGTTAAACATTTGTTAAAGGGAAATTACATTTTCAACTCAATAGTATCATGTATATTTTTATTTTATATACTTGAACCTCTCTAGCCTTCTGAAGTTTGGATAATAGAGCATTCCTTCTGAGCTAAAGTTACCTAGGAAGTACATTGAAAAACTAGTGAGCACTGGGAGAATATGCACATGCAAATCCAGGACAAGGTCTCAAACCCACAAGCGCAGCACTAACCACAGAGCCACCATGCCGCCCCCTCGTTGGATGGTTTCCCCAGATTATAAAAATCAAGCTTACATTGTATATGATAAAATGAAACTTAGTCCCACCCACAAGATTATACCGGCACGTGTAGAACCAATCACCATACTGCAACAAATGAAGTCCGGACTAAAAACGGGCCCTGGACTTTGGGGTCCCCTGCGATTAATTATCCTGGCTCACAAATCCATCTGTATGTGTGATGACCAGTCCATGCCTGCAACAGATGCACGCTTACAGTGACAAAGCTCCCTGTATATAGCACTCCCACCCACTTAAAACATTATTGCCCGCTCCTTCAGTCAAACGTTACTTTACTAACTCTTCTTTATTAGTCTGTTCACTTCACTGAAACTTCATGTGGTTGAAGCAGAGTTGAATTATGTTCTCAGGGCTGAAAAAATATATCAATAAAACTCAGTTCAACTCATTTAACCGTCATGGCTGATCTGAGATTTGCTTCTGAGGTGGACCTTACTATAAATTAAAAAAAAAGTCCTGAATCTCTTTTTTCTGGCAGAAAACACCACCAGACATATGCAACAATTAAACGATTTAATTACAAGCAAAACAGCAATCATCAATTCTATTGAGTTATCAATTTTTACAAATACAGTAGGTCTGCTGTTCATTTAGGCTTTGGGAAAATCACAAGTGATTTTGGCATGAATGAATATTGTATGAGTAGATATAAATAGTAAGTATTCTCAACTGGACATCATTCGATGCATTATGGATTGAAATGAGAATTGTAGTGCTAACAGATAATCCTACTCTGCAGTACTGTATCTGTTGTATCTGTCTATTTTAGTGCATTTTAAATTTAGTTGGTTACATTTTTCCCAGTGTGACAAATAAACTGGTGGTATTGGCAACTGATGAATAACAATCCTTTTAATAAGTGAGAATTAAATGATAATTGCATGCAGTGATACATCAGAATTGCACAGGAGTTTCAGGTCTGTAAATTTATGTTCATGAGTATAATTTTGGTGTACTGTAACAGGGGCAAGTATCATTTATCAGTTTAGATTGCTTAATCTTATACCCACTTCTGAGATTTATATAAATATGGGAATATGGGGCCCATATGGGAAAGACATGGGCCATCTGGGCTGGCCCAGCTCACATTTAGCCATGTGGGCCCCATATGGGCAGGATCTGGGCAAACCCATATGGG
This sequence comes from Stomatorhinus ivindoensis, assembly GCA_019775895.2. Taxonomy (NCBI): domain Eukaryota; kingdom Metazoa; phylum Chordata; class Actinopteri; order Osteoglossiformes; family Mormyridae; genus Stomatorhinus; species Stomatorhinus ivindoensis. Next base: position 29,045,783 of record JABFEB020000001.1, on the reverse strand, counting down.
TTAAATGTGAGCTGAAGGATATGGCCCCCATATGGGTTAAATGTGGGCTGAACGACATGGGCCCCATATGGGCAGGATCTGGGCAAACCTATATGGGTTAAATGTGGGCTGAACACGATATGGGTAACAGAGAGCTTGTCTAAAAATCACTGCTGTTATAATTGTTCTAAACACACATACAATTGTTTAATTCTTAATATTTAATTAAGTTTCTGAGTGGAAATTTGAAACGTTGTAACTTTTTTGGAGTACTGAATACAGCAATTAATGTTGTATATTAGTTGTGTTGTTGCAGTCATAAATGTACAATATACAAATATTTTTGGTAGACGACCATACTTCTATTACTATAGTCTTGCGGTTTCTAATTAACATGCCAGCAACAGTTCTGACTTGTAATGTGTACAAACATTTGACTTGTATAGTGTTTTCAATTTTTTGCTGTAGTGTGTAATGACCATGTTCATTAGTGTTTATTTAACCGACTGGCTTGATGCGTGATCTGAAAGCAGTGTTTGCTTTTGAGCAAAGATAATAGTTTTCAGAAGATTGTTTGATTTTGCAAGACGAGTGTAAGGTATTGTGAGTCTACCTTGAATTTTAGGGTTTGTGCTCAGTGGTTTGAGAAAAAGAGAGGAGATTTTAGGAAATGTGTTTTAGCAAATCAGAAAAACTGTAAAATGTCAAGGCATGTTAGATTACTTTGAAAGTGGGTGAGAGGCCTCAGACTCGATCCATAATAAGTATTTATACTATTATTATATATTATATTATGTTTCTTTTATGTTCCTCTTTTTGTGTCTGTTACTATGACAAAACATCCCAGTCTATCTAGTGCTGCTTCATTATTCCATCCTCTTTGTGCAATGTACTGATGTACAATACTCTCAGCAAAACAGCATGATACTAACACCACCATGCTTCACCGTTGGTTCAGTGTTCTTGGGTTAAGAAAACAACCTCACCCTAACCCCTGCAAACATACCTCTTTTCATTGTGACCAAGCAGAGAAGTTAATGACGCAGTCACACATCATTGTGACTGCCCCCAGAGCCCCTCCATGAATGTGCAGTCACCCGTCATTGTGACTGCCCCCAGAGCCCCTCCGTGAATGTGCAGTCACCCGTCATTGTGACTTGTCCCCCAGAGCCCCTCCGTGAATGTGCAGTCACCCGTCATTGTGACTGCCCCCACAGCCCCTCCGTGAATGTGCAGTCACCCGTCATTGTGACTGCCCCCAGAGCCCCTCCGTGAATGTGCAGTCACATGGCATTGTGACTGCCCCCAGAGCCCCTCCGTGAATGTGCAGTCACACGTCATTGTGACTGCCCCCAGAGCCCCTCCGTGAATGTGCAGTCACCCGTCATTGTGACTGCCCCCAGAGCCCCTCCGTGAATGTGCAGTCACCCGTCATTGTGACTGCCCCCAGCCCCCCACCCCAAGGGTGCATTTTATTATAGGCTACAGCTTTTGATAAGATCTGATAATTACATCTAATCTTAAATCCTTTTAAATACTTTTAAGTTTTTAATACATTTTAAAAATAACTTACTTGAAGACCACATACATACATAGAGATTCATCAAACAAGTTATCAAACAATCAGTCATTGGCGTAGAAAAAACTGAAAAAAGGTACCTTTCGAAAAAGCCTGGCGAACTACAGCTGTACTCCGCATGCGCGATACATTCCAGCGGTTATTTCAACGGTTATTGCTTTAGCGTCTCTTGTCCTTCACCTTAACGGGCCTGGGCGGGGTGTTTTAAAAGCTGAAACCTGTTTGCAAAGAAACACCATAGAGATGTGTAGAAGCTTGGGCGTAAATTATGGGAGGGACTGAGGAAGAGGAAGGAGGGTTCAAATTTACGTACAAATTACGGTAAATTAATTGGCAGTCTGACAAAGTTTGGAATAAATTGAGAAGTGGTAATATATTTAACATTTAGGTTTTTTCCGTTTAAAATTTTTTTATGCTCAGCTGTTCCCAGTACAATAGAAATGCAAATATTATTGTATATTTAGGTTAGTAATTTTCACCTTGTACTCTTGGATTGACTGATATAATAATTTGATTGTTTTTATATAGACAGATAAAATATCAATTACTGCCAAATGGAATGCACAAGTTTAATTAGATTATTCCTCATCACCTTTTTTCAGGTGCTAAAATGAGAGAGGCTACAAAAGATGAGGTGAAATCGAA
>JABFEB020000001.1:28964337-28975580 GCA_019775895.2 Stomatorhinus ivindoensis | reverse complement strand
CCCCCCCCCCCCCCCCCCCCCCCCCCCCCCCCCCCACGCCCAAAACCCGCTCTGCTAGGGTCACTTCCTGGTGACATCATTCCTAGGCAATCTAGGAGTAATTCTTTTTTTTTTTCCCCCCGGGGGGGTTCACAAAATAGATTAAGGCTCTTTGGAAATATAGAAGGAAGCAGGATATAAGACCTAGCATGCATATCACTTCTGGAGGATGGGGGGGGGGGGTGTCACCAGTATTTCCTCACTGTCGGATTTGCCCCCTTCCCTTATTCACACTACAGAAAATTTGGCCTCCCCATTAAATCCTCTCCACAAAAACCACCTTGTTACATGTGAAACTGAGCAAGACATTATATGCACACTTTTTTACAAGGTACAAAACTGACTCGTTTATAAGACTGTGGCCTGGAGGTGTTTCTTTGAGGAAGTCAATGAGGCAAAACTACCGAAACTGGTTCCATTAAAAAAACAAACTAAAAAAAACAAGAACCAGTCAAATTATCCTCCTCGGCACTTTGATTATAAAAGCAGTTTTCTGCTTTGTTTATTTGTTCTCCATTTCTTTCAGCCATCTGTAAACCGTCACTTTCTAATGAAAGAGGAAACTGGATCCCGGTACCATCGACATGGGAATTACCCTAATCTCCTCTGCCCGGTCAGACAGGAAGCATGCAGAAATTTCAAAACTGCAAAGGCATTGCAGGCCCTTACAAACTCTTTTGTATGCATGCATTTCTAATACTCTGGTTACTTTCATTATTTATGTAAAATATTATTTTTGAATAAAAATAAAACTTATATCCCACAAAGGCATATCTGTTACCTAAATGAGCATTATATGGGCTGGACTGTCATCTGTTCACACCATAGACCTATTTTTATTTCATTGGGAACTTGAGGTCAATTTTTTACATCTATATAAAAAAGACAAATGGGATATATGTAAAGTAACCCAGGAAATGAAAGATTTACTAAAATAGTAAATAATAAAAGTAGTTAGAGTTTAAGAAAAAGATCATTTACTGATGTTTGTTCCACTTCACTGTGAGCTGTCCTTAAACACTTGTTCAGCCATAAGGACATTTACAATGTGCCGCGTTTTCACACGACGGCCACATCAGTTAGCCACACTGATACACGCCCGAGTTCCGAGATGAAACCAAACTTCTGTAATCAAGATGACCCACTGCATTTGAATTGAAGCACTGCAAGTACAGTGCAATGTGAAATTGAACGCTCCATCACTGACCCTTCATCAGCTTGGCATAACCTGAGCTGGCTCATCTCTCAGAGGAACGTGATTCATGAAAGTGCAGCCATAAAAAGTTTGATGAATGTTACATTTTCAAACATGGCAAGAACATATTTACGACACAGCAGAAGCGAAAGCAATCTCTCTAATCTGCGACAATCGCTGTGGTGTGAAAGTAAGTAAGCATTTTGATTTGGGGATACTATTAATCATCAAAATTTCACTGGTATTATTCAAACTTTATCAGTAATATGAAGGGGAAAATACAATGTTGCAAGCTATAAATAACAGCAAAAGGAAGATTTACAAACCCCCCCCCCCACCTTACCTCCAGTAAAAAAAACACCTTCATATGCCTGAATTCTGACAGTACATTACACCAACCCCCCCCCTGTCTGACATTCTGATTTCTGGTTATTCTCACATACATTGTACACATGTCCTATAATTACACTACAGTATAATTATTCCCCTATTCAAGTGAACTTGATTTTGTCCACAAAAAGAAATTGTGACTCCAAAAATGTTTTCCCTCTGTGTAAATGGTTACAAAAATCCTTCAAGGAGGCAGGACACGATCTTTTTGTGAATCACATAAACCTTTGCATTCTTGTTCTAAATCTTTGAAGCTAGTTTAATTTCTGAGAAAATTATACTGGTAAAAAGTAAATCTTTAATTCCAGCTGTTTGTGCAACACAAATTGCAGTGATTTGGCATACAATTTCCCCTAAAATGTCTGACCTTTACATACATAACCGGAGCCCACACAGAATTATAAAAATTACACAAAATACATTTAATTGTAATTAATTACATTTAATTAACATGCTGTCTGCATTTTGTATGCTGCCAACCTCAAACTCTTAGTCCCCAGTTTCATGCTGCGAGGACCATTGCGTAATCAAGGTGACCGGTGCTGCATTTATCTGCCACCAGCACAAGCCATAGCAGCCACAGAGAGAGTCGTGTAAAAACACCACCCTTCATTTCATCAGCTGAACGCATGCCCCATGCATAAAGATCTGCTTGCATCAGCTCACTTTTGCGCTGCTGCACAGGGCCCCAGTTTCCCAAGGAAGACACCGAACTGTACGCTCCGTGTTTTATTCCATCCTTGGGACTCAAGAACAGGCTCCCTTCCAGATTTTTCTTCTCCACTTTTTGGGAATGGCCTTCTGCCACTCAGGAAATCGCTGAAGGAAAGCAGTGGCTTCCAGGTGTAGGAAATATGCAGGGCATTTCCCTCAGAGACACAGAGAGAAACACTATTTCAGTCTCTGTCGGAACTCCCATCAGCTTTCAGGACGCCTAACAATACCACAGTGGTGCTTTTTCTAGGGCTGCATTTTCCCAAATTGACTTCATGAGCAGCATAAAAACCCAAACACCGACACATTCAAGCTGACAGAGAAGCCTCACTGTGCAGGTCCTCTTACTCATTTCACACTCCTCCCCAGCTCAGAGAAACCTTCACACTGTTATGGATCGACTCGTGGCATTTATCCGAGGTCTCCTGTTCACATCTGTCACACTGGTAACGTTCTTAAGAGATTATGGTCAGGCACTTCACTGCAGACTTTCAGACGGTCATGGCAGAATGCTTTCATTACAACGATAGCCACTCAAACAGGGCAAGCTAGTCCTGCTAATAGATAGCTGACTGCGCTGAAAAGTGCCACCAGTGCACAAGCATGGGCTGTAAACCCACCGAACCAGCAGCAGATTCAGAAAGTCCCCGTTCGAGATCTGTGGTCAAGCCCAGCAGACGAGATTACCGAGAAAAACCTGGCAGGCACAGCTGCAACTTCCTCACACTTTAATGGGCTGCACTGCGAGTGCTGTTGCAACAGCCAGCTGTTAGATTATAGTTCTTTGTGGATTTGGGGGGAGTTCATACTACCTCTAACATCTTCTTCCCATGCAGTGGGAATGAAAGTGTCACATATACAAAAGTGAGGCAAGAGAAGTACAGATGGTGAACCTACGAAACTGTTTTTATGGGGCAATTTGTGCCATTTTTTTCATATAAACTCTCAAGGCCATTGCTCAAAATCGATATATTTTTAAAACTTTTATTCATTGCATCAATGTCCAAGGTTTAAGTATCTTATTTTTAGGCATATACAGTACAATCAAATTCTTGCTCTTTATTCATAAAAACTACCCCGCTAACTTGCATTAGGTATATTTGCAGCACTCATTTACACATAAAAATGCATTTAAAAATGTGAATGCAAAAAAAAAATCTATTTTTACAGTGCAAATATATCAAAGTGGTTTCCAAGAGGCTACTTATTCATGCAAAACAGAAACAGTGGAATGGATCACAGCTGTTTTATGACATTATGCCAAGTGTAGTATATTTATAGTAATAGCTCCTAACAGCTGTAAAGAGGTATGCAAAAGAAAATGTACTTTTCAAAAAATGCATGTAAGTGCATCTACTGCCATGAAACATCTAACATAGCTGCAACCTTCACGATCACGATCAGGCTGAAGCAGACTGAAGGAACTCATTTGTTTTTACACTTGTATTCTGATTTCTGCTGCACTGAGGTGCAATAGCAAATTCACAGGTATGAATCTTTGCATTGTAGCCACAAACGAATGGTTATTTCCTGATGCAGTCTCTGGGTATTTTGCTTCCTCTGAGATCTTCAAACTCATGGACTAGTCACTGGTAAAATGGGAGGAAGACTAAATTATTTATAGCTTGCAACATTGTATTTTTCACTTAATATTACTGTGGTCAATTCATTGTGATTAACCGACATTACACTGTGATTATGATCTAATCAATGCACTATGATTAACCCCCACAGAACCACTGGCAAGTCTTGTATTGTGCTCTCTCATTGAGTTTCACATTTCAGTACATTCCAGGTGTAACAGCGGTGACCTGTCCCAGCAGCCATGCAGAATTACAAAGACACATTGATGTACTTCTAGTATAGGAGCAACAGAGATTAAATCAAGAGCACACAGCAAGGCTGATGTCCAGGAACACTGTTCGGACGGGTCATCAAGCAAGTCCGCATACACACGAGCTGGTGTTTGTGCAGGTGTGTACTCACGCAGGCGAGCGGGCCCTTCCTCCATCCGGCTGGCCGGCTGCGATGCTGGTGCATGGGCGGGGGAGGAAGTACAGTTTGGCAGGGCACTCGCTCAGAGGCTGTGAAGGGATCCCTCCTGCTCCAAGGAGATACAGAAACAAAGGCATATCTAGCAGGCCACAGGCTCTTCAGAGGTGGCAGCTGAGACTGTGGCAATAGGAAAATGGCATCATGGAGGTTGGCTAAAGAAAAGAATTCAACTTCAAATATCAGTGGATAAAGCTCTTAATGTTTTAGCATGGTGCTATTACAGGACACACAAAATTACAAAGTCATTTGTGATCCAATACTTGAAATAGTCTGAGGTCATTTTAGTGTTTGATGACACGCGCGCACACACACACACACACACACACGTATGTGTACATTTGTGCGGGCCTGTACTATATGAACAAAAGTATTGGGACAAACATTTATGGAAGTAAAATGGTCGTTCTGAAGAGCTCAGTGAAGAGAAAGCCACCTTTGCACTAAGTCAGTTTGTGGAATTTCTGCCCTGCTAGATAATCCATGGTCAACTGCAAGTGGTGTTATTGCAAAGTGGAAGCATTTAAGAACAACAGAAACTCAGCCACAAAGTGGCACAAAGTGAAGTAACAGAGCGGACTTGCCGAGTGCTGAGGCGTATAGTGTGTAGAAGTTGCCAACACTCTGTTGACTCAATATCTACAGAGTTCCAAACTTCCTCTGGCTTGAACCCCAGCACAAAGACCGCGAGATGGAAGCCCATTCCATGAAGCTCCTATTGCCGAGCAGCTGCATGGGAGTCCCACACCACAAAGTGCAATGCCAAACGTTGGATGGAGTGGTGTAAAGCACGCCGCCACTGGACTCTGGAGCAGTGTTCTGTGGCGTGATGAATCGCACTTCTCTGTCTGGCAGTCTGATGATCGAGTCTGGGTTTGGCGCATGCCAGGAGAATTTTACCTGCCTGATGCATTGTGCCAACTGTAATGTTTGGTGGAGGAGGGATAATGGTATGGGGTTGTTTTTCAGGGGTTGGGCTGGGCCCCTTAGTTCCAGTGAAGGGAACTCTTACTGCATATCAAAGCATTTTGGACAATTCTCTACTTCCAACTTTGTAGGAACAGGGGAAGATGGAGGCGCAGGAGGTAGCAGTATCGTTCGGCAACTGTAGGGTTGCAGGTTCGAGTCCTGGTTCCTTCTGACCCCATCAAAGTGTCCTTGAGCAAGACACTGAACCCCCAATTGCTCCCGGTATGCAGGTTGGTGCCTTGCATGGCAGCCTCCGCTACCGGTGTGTGAATGTGTGTGTGACTGGGTGAATGAGAGGCATTATTGTAAAGCGCTTTGGATGAAAGCGCTATATAAATGCAGTCCATTTACCATTAGGAACAGTTTGGAGAAGGTCCTTTTCTGGTTTTTTCCAATGCTCTTCTGGATGAATGGGCAAAATTCCCACAAACACACTCCATAAACTTAAAAAACACCTTTCCAGAAGAGTGGCAGCTGTTATAGCTGCAAAGGGGGGACCAACTCCATATTGATGCCGATGGATTTAGAATTGAGTGTGTAGGATCACACATGCACGTATCACAGAGCTTAAATTCCAGGTGGCCTGAGACCAGGGCCTAGCCAGCAAAGGGGGGGTCAGTGACCCCACGCACACAGATAACAAGGGAGGCCAGCACTCCAACTTTTATTGCCCAAAGATTTAGGGTCCTACAGACAGCAGAGTGGACCTCAAGGACTAGGGTCCCTCGACTTGGCACACAACCCTTTCCTCAAACATCCTACCTTACATACCACTCACCCAACAGACCAACACCCTAAAGAAAGTTTCTTTTAAGTTTGGTTTTTGTAGTCCCTGTATATTGATTTACTCATGACTACAAGTCTCAATATACAGATCGGTTATGTTTGTATGTGTCCTTGAACAATTTCAGTGTTTTGTGTGCCAACGTTATAACCATGTTCGGAGTATCACCTATTTTACCCTTGAACACTTATATAATTTTGAATAAATAATAATCAATCCTTTATTTATCCCCATGGGGAAATTCCTTTTTATGCCTCCCTCAACTTGCTCTTTGTAGAGCAAGCTGTCCGCAAGGGGCAGCCACCCGTAGCAGTGCCCAGGGAGCTGGGGGTTAAGGGCCTTGCTCAGGCACCCACAGACAGGCTGAAACTGGGTTTGAACCAGCGACCTTGTGATTACAAGCACACAGGCTTAGCCCACTGAGCCACATGCTGCACCCAAATAAATAGGTATAGCTACCACTGCATATATGTTCTCATGGTTATACCAGAAGAATCTAGAAAATTAAATAGTTTAACCAGTGTGTCTGTGAATGTGATGTAATGTCTGCACAAACTGTAACATCTGTTGAGGTGCAACCCAAAACACCTGTATCATATACTGATGTGAATCAGTTACACACATAATATAAGTAATTATTAATCAATTTATACAGATGGTATGAGGTGTGAACCTGTGAAGCTGGTATAGAATGGTTGGTGTCAAACTAATGGACAATCACTCCTGATTCCAAATCTGGTCAGTGGATACCATGAAAGTGGATGTATCAAAGGTTACACCAGCTTAATGAAAATCATCAGTAAAGGGGGAATCAGTCTGGTCATAAATGCCAAAAGGACTGATACAGACCCGCTTCCCAAAGCCCGCCAAATGGATGGCCAGCCATTGGGCCAAGAGTTGAATTCTTGGTCGTCCCTTATTCATGAACTTTATACCATAAAACCTGGGACCTCAGAACAAAGGGGAGCAGAAAGACCATCAGCCCAAGCAGAGAAAAGCCCATCAGCCCGAGAGGAGCTGAAAGAACATCAGCCCAGGACTAGAGGAGCCCACAAGAAGCCCTCCGGTGAAGGCCCAGTTAGACAGAGAACTGCAACAAAGACAAAGCTTCACAAGGAGAGAGAATCCAAGGGGCTCCATTCCAATAACTGCTCCAAATGCCGTGCCTTCCTGAGTGCCATCATCCCATCAGCACTGCAACCAACTGCCAAGACCCCCCCCCCGCAACCAAGTAAACCAACCTCTTTTTATTCTAACAACCTAAGCTGTTCTGTTAACCTGCTGTAAGACTGTAGGGTCATGTTTCCACAAACTGTGCTTGCTCTACAGAACAGTATTTCCCTTTTAAGGTTATTCATTTAAATCTGGTCATTGCATTTCCATAGTTACATTGTTTGTTTCTATTCCGTTATTTCGTGTTTGTTGTTTGTGTTAAGTGTAATGTCTGTCTGCAACTAACATTAGTGTTACCTAGGAATAAATGCATGTCTTTTACACAACTTCAGCCACACAATCTGAAACCTCGTACTTGCCTGAAATATCGTAAGACTGTCTCATCGGCCGTGAGAGGAGCTTCAGTACCAATCATTTACGTTACCTGGTGATGCAGCTCGCTGGACGAGCCTTCTAATCCAGGTTACTAAGCGATACTGGTAATTAGTGAATCCCATTTAAGTCTCTCATTAACAGGGGATCCCGCAATTGAGTTTGGAGGAGCCGCCTATTTGGCATAACAATTGGTTAATATTTGGCATTAAATAATAATTAAAATTTTATTAATTTCAAAACATATTGGTGGAGATATTAAAATTTACCTGAGCTAATAATTCCTACAGGTGTCATAAAAGTTCTTGTAGGTGTAATGGCCAGGTGTCCCAGTACTTTTGTCCATATAGTGTATGTCTGTCTGTGTGAGTGAATACTTCACAATGCAGAATATAATTGATTTCTGTAAATCAGGCCATCTTACAACTAATTAAAAGAAATAATAATCCCTACCTAGTGTTTCCCCATAATGTATACTATCTAACTTTTGGTATACCTTAATACATTTTTCCAGGTATGTTTTATAAAAAGTATCTTTCCAAGAACTTCAGCCCCATATATAAATTTAACACACAACAAAAATGTCTGACGTGCATATTTTCCATGCACTTTGCAGGAATGCATCCCAGCTAGCGCTTGGCATTGTTACCGGGTACAGCGTTGGTCGCCTTTCCCCAACCATCTGATGGGAAGATGCCCTGACTGAGCACCTGACTACCTCTTGCCATGCTGTAATGAAGCTCATACAGGGTCCAGCAGACTGCATGGTCAGTAGCCAGAGTGGGGAAAAAATGGTACCACTGAGTACCATTACAAACAGAACAATGTACCTCTAATCACCTCAGCAAATAATTATGGCCTGATTCAGTGCAATATAAATTCCTAACAATGATCATAGACTTTCATTTCACGCACAAAGTCCAAAAGAAACACAATTGTATATAATTTCTAATTTATCTAAGTAGATCAGATTCAAAACTACTCTGCACCCATATTAGATTTGTGATGAGACAGTGAAGCAGCATAATGTATAAGGTGCAGAAGCCTAAATGGAGTATCTATGCAACACAGGACACTCTGTTTCTCTCACACACACACACATAGACACACATCGTCACATAGAACTGTTTGCAAGTTTATATTGTCACCCACTGCCTAGAATATACAACTACGTAAGCTTATGACAAAAAATGCAACAAATGTGTGATGTTCCATGACTGGTCCAACTGAAACCCTAACGTTTACATACAAACACACATTTAAAATGTCTTTAAAGTAGATGCTCTGCTAAACTTCCACTAGATTTCAACTGAAACAGGGTCATGGTGATTGTGAACATCTGGAGGATGATGATGACATGGACTTCATCACACAACACTGAGCAAAGTCACAAATGCAGGCTTGAAGCACAAAGATACTGAACCAACAGAATATGGAAACACTTCCAAGCTGTCATTCAGACACAGTCTGTAATCTACAAGGTGCGTGAAGGATGCATTACTGTATAGGGCTTAAAACAGTGTAAGAATCATTTTCACAATGTTATTATTTGGCTGCGATTTCTTTAAGGACTTGTAAACAGGGACCATTTACCCACAAACCAAGATCCATGAAACCAAAAGAAGAAACCGTATCGCAATGACATTTTCTAAAGCCCCAAAGAGTGTTTTCAAATAAAGCCATAAAGCGTACTTTTGAACAAGCCGAGCAGAGCCTGTTGCAGTTTCATGTCACAATGCACAGACAACATGGAGACTGTAAGGAGCCGCTTTTGACGGTGAAGCGGAATCAAGCGAGCACGTCACTTACCGAGTCTTGTGTACAACAAACAGCACGATTAAAAGTCCTTGCAGCAATAGATAATGATTACGCGTCCCTCCGTAATATTATCCTTTAAAATGAGGATGAGATACAATAAAATAAATCGGATATGAAGAATCCGCGAATATCTTCAATGCACATCGCTTGGAGGTTCAGACCATGTTTTTCGCAATTCAGGAAGTTCTCCCTTTCCCCACTTTTCCCCTATTTTCCTTTTAAAAATAATCCTTCATGAACACACTACCACTGATTTTCGGTCGCGATCCATTTAAAAACCATGCGCGCCCGTTTGTCTTGTTAATGTTTTTCCAATCTATGGTCATTGTTCACAAAGGACAAATTCAACTTCTCCGTTTCCTCCTTTCATTTCTCGGCCCATCGTGGCCCGCCGTCAGTTTCTTCCTGGAAAAGGCTGAAAGCAGAAACAGCGGATCGGGCTGCTCATTGATTTTAGGCAGAGATGAGGCGGATCGGGCGCTGTGCGGCGCTGCCCCCTTAAAGGGGACCGGGCTGCGGTGAAGCCCAGCTCCGGAGCACGGTGCGCAAAGTGACGCATTGGGGGACAATAGTGAGATCATAGGGCCTCCTGCACTTTAAAAATGCATGTGCCTGTCTGATCGCCACAATTGATGCAAGCTGAAGTTTCAAGCTTTATGTGTCACCTACACAAACACTTACACACGGGTAGCAAATTGTTCTACATAAATATATACATACGCTCGTGTATGTATGTGTGTGAATATATATATATACACACACATATATATGGGGAGGGGGGTTGATTGCACATTCTACTAGTAAGAGCAGAGTGTGAATGTTGAATTAGCAGAGCAATAGCACAGCTGTACTGTATTACAATCCACACATCACACATGTAATGGGAGACGTATTAGAGTTCAAAAGAAAGCAAATTGTTGGCGTGCATCTCACTGGTGAATCTGTGACCAGAACAGCAAGCTTTTGTGGTGTATCGTGAGCCACTGTAACCAGGATAATGTCAGCATACCACTATGATGGACAGACCAGGAGTAACTAGACAGGAGAGGAAGCTGTCTGAAAGGGATGTCTGGGTACTAACCCAGGTTGTATTCAAAAACATTGAACCACAGCTGCCCAACTCGCCGCAGAATTAAATGTGCACCTCGACTCTTTGTCAAGAGCTCCACAGAGTCAATATTCATGGTTAGGCTGCTATAATCAAATATTTCGTCACTCCAAATGTTGGCTTCAGTGATATCAGGGGCACAGAGCTTGGGCTGTGGACAACGTGAGACATGTATTGATTATGCACCAATACACACAGCAAGACTGGTGACTGAGTGGTTTAATGAGCATGAAAATGAAGCTGAACATCCCACATGGCCTGTACAGCCACCAAATCTACTTATTATTGAGCCACTTTCAGGTGTTTTGGAGGAGTGAATCAGGAAACGTTTTTCTCCGCCAGCATCATGTGCTGCAAGAGGAATGGCTCAAATCCCTCCGGCCACTGTGCAGGACCCTGTCTGTCATTCCGAAGATAAATCGAAGCTGTATTGGCTGCAATAAATTATTGTGGTCTAAAACCAGGTGTTTCAGGTTCATTGCTCAACCCCTGTGTGTGTGTATATTTTATATATACACACGCGCACATACACACACATCCACACACAATAGTAATGTATGGAAGCTTATAAGGTGCAAAATTCAATTGGCAATGCAATATGCAAAATGGCAATACAATATGCAAAATGA
>JABFEB020000001.1:28928120-28943670 GCA_019775895.2 Stomatorhinus ivindoensis | reverse complement strand
CCCCCCCCCCCCCCCCCCCCCCCCCCCCCCCCCCCCCCCCCCCCCCCCCCCCCACCAAAGCTGCACGTTGGGAGCACGGGGTGGACACACGCTGGGATGCTCCCATGGACTGGTGTGCATCTCTGACTAGATATCCTGTTTAAATATTTAAGTTGAATCTCCCCCAGTCAGTGGTGCTGAGGGAGCTCTGGTTTGCAATGGAGGGAAGTCATGGCCTCTGTAATCTTGTGGCTTCACCTCTTGACAGTAAAAATAAACCTCTTCTTCTATGTCGTGTCTCTGCATCTCCACAGTTCAAACAAGAAGGCTGAGCAAACGGAAAATGATTTTATATGCTGAGACTGTAATAAAATTTTAGGAATAATGATAAAGGCAAAATGTGCACCTGAAATGTAATGCAGCATGAGTCTGGTGGATTAAACCAGGGGCGTGGCAATCACTGTATGAGTCATCACCGGGAAACCTATCTCTGACCTCCTGTTCCAGCGGGGTCCAGGCGAGGTCTACACAAGGTCCACAGGGAACGGCTTTCTTTAACAATGCTCATGTACCAGCATTATTCTCACATTTAAGTGGTGCTCTGTGACCCAGAGCTGTTAGAATGACCACATGATGATGCACTATGTCAGTGGTGATTCTTACACTCTGGGATCTCTGACTGCTTTTACTGCGTCGGCCCTTCATACCTAATGGGTTTGCTGAAGCTAGAATTTGAGCAATATGTGATCTAGCCTAGTGTAGTGAGTAAATCAAACCCTAATAAGCAGGTAGCTAATGCATGCTGGAATTTCACATATTAGAAGTGAGATATTAGAACTGATATTTTCACTGGAATCAGACAGGATGGTCTAATGAGAATGATTTCAGATTTTTAGACTGAGGTCAGTCTCCGTTATTTGTATCGTCCTTGTGAAATCACGAGATCAAGTATGCTGTGATGTCAATATTAGCATTGCATCATTCGTGAGATGACACACAGCATCGCAGCGTCAGCAGCCAACTGAGTGATGAATCCCAGTTAGTCCAGTTTGGCTGTTCCCTTGTGACTTTGTACAGGGTCAGCTGGGTGGATTTGAAGGACAGTTTGGGGAGATGAAGAGTGGTCTGCGTACCCTGTGCGCAGGTCTGCAGGCTTCCCCCCTACAGTATTCTTCTAGGTTCCATTCTTCTAGTAGATTCCAGTGTTATGTTTTGCATGATGAAGAATTTTGGTTACTTGAACCTTTTTGGTCCCACAGCCCACCTCCCATTTTCTGTAAAAAAAAAAAGCCTGACAGACGGCTCAGCATCATTACCTTATTTTATTTGCGTCCTCGCATAAAATATCCTCCTGAAACCCAAGGAAAAAAGTATCCTTCAATTATACAGTAGGTTATTTGTCTTTGGAGGAAACAAGGCATCTTACAATTTAGATTTTTTCAAAATAAGTTTTATTTTTAATTTCACAGCATGTCCTCTTTAGTGTACAACAGGAATTAATATGTTTCCTTACATCAGTGAAAAACAACATGTCCACTACAATGGACATAAATGAATGGGTGTGGTCTCAGGAGGTTACAGAAATTCATATTTAACTTCGGTTGAATTAACCGGGATGCTGGAGCCAAGACTTATTGTTTACTGATCAGTCTACGCCTCGGTCCTTGCCCTTGTTCAGGCCCACGGTGCATGGTTCTTGGGACAAAATTACTTCAGCCTGGCCCCTATGATGTGCCGCCCCTTCCAGTGGGGGCAGGACTCTTCAGGGGGCCCAGAACAACCCTTGGGAGGCCCCCATTGAGAAAATGGAGGATCAGTTCATGTCCTCTACAACGCAGGTAATTTGGGGTCCCCAGCAACTACCTACTATGTCTATAGCTAGAAGCAAGCGACCTGCCACTCTCCTGGACTCTGTCCTGGACACCACTGGAGGACCATGCTGGGACATCTTTCCCATTTGTTCCCCAAGCTGGTGGGCCTGCCTATAGTTAGGAGCTGTGAGTAGTGACTCTCTTCAGCACTGCTGGGCACAGTCTCCATGATCGTGTAAGTAGTTTACAGATCTGGAATAGAGCCTCTCCTCCTTTGCTCCTTTGGAGTGAAAGGACCTGAGCTGATGTGGGTATCTCATACAGCTTCCAAAGGTGGGAATTATTCATACCCATGACACTGTACAGGACACTGGGTTGGAACATGGATGGATGGAAAATATAAAATAACCTCGTCATTATTTTAACATTAATATTAACTTTGCATACAAGTAACTTTGCCTGTGGCAGTTTTTCAGCTCAGGGCAATAATTCAAAACCACCCAGAGTACAAACAGTACAATTCAATTAATTGGCGATTATACTGGTCTAGAAACCTTGGCTTTTAGTGGCAGCCTGAGGAAGGGACAAAGTGAATTAGTACACGACTTCCTTACATCACGGGACATTCATCAAATAGCTAGTGTGCCCGTCGACTGAGCAGTCATTGAAGCTAATGGACCAGCAGGAAAAGAGAAATATATGAATAAAATAGCATGCAGGAGCTGAACTATGGGCCCTGATGGATATTCTTATAAATATGAAATGATGCTTAGGACAACCTTCATGCATAGGACCAAGCGAACATTATTATTCTCTGGCCGCAGGATCTTATTTATAATACAGTAACAGACTTTGAATAAGGGATGCAGCCCCTATTGCAATATTCACTTTAGTCACTGTTACAAATAACAGCCCTTTCGGCTATATGTATAATAAAGTCGTTGATGTACTTGCAGACTATGTATATTTGGTAAAAGGTTGGTAACAGTTCAACGGCGGGTGCGTGACATGGCCTAATTTTAGCGCTGTTTAAATATTAATGCCATATTTGTAGGGTTGAATGGGGCGGGGGCGAGGGGCGTCTTTTTAATTTCTGATACGAGGCGGCCAATGAGAAGCCGGCAGCATGAATGAAGGCAATAAACCGAGCGCGTCCCCAGCCTGCTTTGTTCAACTGGGAGGCGGCGGAGAGCCCCGAAAGACAGGTAAATAAAGGCGTCCCTCTGCAAAATACTTATTAAAACGTTTTATAAAGCATTGCAAAGCGCTGACTTTGGCATTATTAGTCGATCTGGAGCGTTAATTGCATGATCTGGTAAACGGAATGTCTCAGTCGCTGGCGTGACTTTCCTATAAGCAGGAGCGATCGCTTGTCAGTGTGTAACGTGGCACCTCTGTATAGATGTTTAATACAGCGTATACAAAAATCTTTATTTTCACAGTTGTAGGTATTGATCAAGTATATTATCAGATATTCAGGTGATCCTTAGGTAAAGGGTAATTTTCTGACATAGCTCCGGGATTTATTTGTGCCCGATCGAAACACAATGACTAATATTCTCTGCCAAGTGTATTAAAATATGACAAAGCAGTCCGATACCTGCATGGACCGCATGTATCCAATGCGACAGGAACCGGCGCGGATTTGGGGGGTGACTCAGACACGCCGGTGCGGTGATGCACTTGTTGAAAATACCTCTGGTCTACCCCCCCCCCCCCCAAAAAAAAAACTAGATGCATCATTTTTTTTTCTTTTTCGGAGACCGATAGTTTGCTACCACTTTTAAAAGGTGCTGTACATTTTTGTCACACCCGCTGCACAAGGACAATACTAATAACAGGCTGTCATATTTCCTGTAAAGGATGGGAAAAAGGATTAAAGTCACAAAAGTTGAAAGTGTTCTTGGGAGGCGAGCGGCTTTTAGGTCTGTCGCGGGATGATGTGGAAATGCAGCCCTGAGAGGGTGACTGCGATGCGGATCTGCTGCAGACCAGTGCTGGCACATGGCTCGGGTGCAGGACACAGCTAAAGGTCCTTCACGTATCTCACTACATTACAAACCGACTGCCTCGGGGTTTATACTCACTGATAATGCACAGATGTCTTTCCCTACTTAAATGTCTGTTAAACCGCCACGATGCATTATAAACACTTCGTGCAAGAGTATGATAATACGATTGCCTCTGGCTTTCGCTTTCATTTCGGGACTTTTAACATTGAGGTTCAGGTTGGTCTGATCTTGTGACCGCGGCACGAATCTAGCAAAAAAAAAAAAAAACGCAGACTACGTACAACAAATGTAACCGCACTCCCTATGACGCTATTAATTTCTATATGCCCTTCCTCAGTATGCGTCTTTCTTTCATAATGCCTCTTTTCATCTAACGATATTTCCTGCATTTGATTAATCCCTTACTTAGTATTCTTCACTATGAGCCAATTTAACATTACTCTATTGAGTAATTGCAAAATTATCTCTGTCGTTAGGTTACTTATGAAGGCAGTCTTTTATGAATGAACATCTGCACTGAAATGAAAGGTACATCTTTTGTTGTTCTTGTAACCATCCAGTTTTAAAAAGCCTTTTTGGAAGCTATGTTAAGGTTTTCCTGGCCCAATGAAGGTTACTCCTAAGGGTAAATGCTAATCAGACTGGGGGTAGTGGGTACATTAGTATGACAGGCTAGCTCACACCGCAATGAGAATAGTTTGATGATATATGACTCCCACATTAATCAGACACTGCTTTGTGTTTCACACTTCAGTAATACTGTATTTGTATTGTACAACAAGATCATTTTTAAAACTTGTGAAACTTTGTTGTGTTTATTGATCAGTACTTTATATGAATTTGTAAGTTAATATACAATGGTGGCAATATCATAAAGATGTCCCTATGTATATTGCATCCGTACATTTTCTACACTGCAGTTGGCTCAGGTGAAGCCGTTCCTGTTCACACCCCCCTTCTGGGTAATGTTACCAAACACTGCAGACTGTGTAGGATTTTGGCAAGTGTGTGATATCTGACCCTCATCTAGGGCCATAACAAAGTGATTTGTGCTGAGAAGCAATAATGCAAAAAATTGGTTGATCCACTGGGAACGAATAGTGGTGACTTGCTGATATATATTTTGTTTAATTAACACGGGAGTGAGAATTCTTCCAATTCACGTGATCTGTGGCTTGAATTGAAGGCCAGAAGTCTGACCGTAACCCTTCAGCAGTGAGTAGCATGTTGCAGCAGGTGAGCAAAGTGAATAACCACCATTGTTTGGAAGTCAGAAGACATGTGTGAGTAATTAATTCTGACAAAGTCCAGTAGCAAATAATACTAGAAAATGGAAAAAAAAGAAATGGTTGCTTAGCAACAAATGGGGGGGAGGTGAGTGTGGTTTCTCGTCAGTCTCATGCTGCAGAGTTTCAGTGGAGTCAGAGTAATTAGGTTACTGTGCACTGAAGGTGCGACATAATGGTATTGGTGCAGCAGCACATTGACCTGGTGGCGACAGGTGACTTTCTGTGTGACGTCAGGCTAATCATGAAGTGACATGAAATAGTGAGCACAGTAAGTCAAGTATGTAAACCAGGCTCTCTTGATTAGTCGACACCACCTAGAAGGGACGCTTGAGTCCCCCTCCGCATGTCGCCTTTTGAGACGGCACACACAGCTGTGTGGATTCTCCTCACGTTTCAAAGCTTTCCCTCATCTGCAAACCCTGTATTATGTCAGTACTTGTTTGCCATATAAAGGAGGGTGTGGAATGGATATTACAGACTCCACTAATTGCCAAACTAGTTCTCCCAGCAGCTTTCTTGCTACTGGAACCAATTTTATTCTCATGCTTCTTTAACTTTGACAGCATACAAATGTGATTTTACCAGAAAGCCATATTAGATCATGACTGAGGACAGGTCACTGAAGCTGATATGCATTTTGAAGAATTTCTTTATTTCCG
The DNA here is from genome assembly GCA_019775895.2 of Stomatorhinus ivindoensis. Lineage (NCBI taxonomy): Eukaryota > Metazoa > Chordata > Actinopteri > Osteoglossiformes > Mormyridae > Stomatorhinus > Stomatorhinus ivindoensis. Next base: position 28,937,920 of record JABFEB020000001.1, on the reverse strand, counting down.
GATTATTCAATCTGGAAATTCTGGTACGGTTGTCTAACACTGAAGAGATCAACACTATTAAAATATATTGAATCATTTGAATCGAATTGTTAAGGTAAATTCTGAGCCTGTTTTTTTTTTTTGACGTTATGGGGACCATTTTTCAGGTCGCCACAAAGATCTGTGAGTGCAATCAAAAAACTAAAAATTCCAAAAATCTCGTATTTAGTTTGATTATTTATGGTTAAGGATAGGGCTGGGTAGGGGTTAAGGTCATCGTGTCGGGATTATAAATTTCATAATAGAAATTAATGGAGAGTTCCCAAAAAAATATAATTACAGACCTGTGTGTGTGTGTGTGTGTGTGTGTGTGTGTGTATGGACTGGCATCCCATCCAGGATGTTCCCTGCCTTGTGTCCTATATATCCTGATTAAGTGGCTGTGGGTGGGTGGGTAATGATAATAAAGATCAGTCATGCTGCCTTTTTCTTGGTGTTGGTACAGACTACCCAGTTCGTCTGCCCGATTACGCAGACTGAGCAGAGAACACAGCATGCTATTTACTGTGTCGGGAGCATCAGATGTGTGTTGTAATTACAGAGCGGCGCAGGTTCGCGGGATGACGCCCGAGCCCCCGAAGCGAGGCCAGGGGGGAGTTCTTGAGACAGACCCCTGTTCCAACCCTTTCATTAATCAGCACTCTCATGGGCATCAGCTGGCTGTCAGTACAGAGAGCTTTACTTTACTTGGGTATTATCGAGGTTAGCTGTCATTCAAGAGCACTGGGCCAAGTCAGAAGGTGGGCCCTTGGGGCCAAACTGTGGTTTCTGTGTTTGTCCCTTAAGAGAGGGACTTTCAGGACCATACACAGGGGACAGCTCCATATGCCTCCCCCCCCCCCCCCCCCCTGCTGCTGAATGGAGGTACTCACTGCCACTCTGACGTGTGCAGGCAGTTCTGCAGATGCCTCAGCTTAATATGTGTGAAGAAATGGCATTTGAGGACAAAAATCACAATTCTTTTTTTGAGTTTTTTGAGTTTGAGTTTTTGTTCTGTGAACTTCATGTTATGGGTGAACCTCTGCGGAGTAATATGTGCTTTGGGTGAGATATTACAGAATTTACCAGGCCAAAGAAATGAAAAGTTCTATAAGATGCTGAAGTACAGGCGGTCACTCTCCAGGATACGAACAAGCTGAGTTACGTAGGTCTGTCTTTAAGGTGAATTTGTAGGTAAGTTGGAAAAATAATAATACAGTACATAATAATAATAATAATACAGTAATAATAAAATTAACTGCATATGGCACTGTACTGTACCTCGAACCAATGATACACTGAAGCCACACAATGTTTTTATGAGCGTGACAAAGTAATATTCCGTTTATTATTACGAACCGTTATATTTAACTGAATTTTTTTATATAATAGGCTTTATTGCAGTCCGTTCATATGTACGAGTCGTCTGTACGTTGGAATTTCTCAGCCTGGGGACTACCTGCACATAATTTGTGTTTTTAATTAGTTTTTCTGACAAATTATTACACTGATAGCTACTAATTAATTTTCCGCTACAGTTATGATGCCCCAGCTCATTCCCCCTAATACATATTTTTGTAATGCTTACATTTATTTTTTATTGAAAGATTCATTTTTATGTTGTAAAAAGGCTGTATTTGAATTATTATCATGTATTATACACAATCAACCCAGTGCTTAATGAAATGGCCAGTAAATTTCTACACTTGAATTTCCTGACTCACTAAATAACTTTAAATGCTGCGTTTTAAATGCGACTTCCTGTCAGCTTGGTTTGACCTATGTGTGAAAACCTCTAGGCCAGGCATTAAGCGAATTTAAGGCGACACGGCTGTGAGAGCTTCTCCATCACGCCAGCTATCTGCAGCCTCTGTGTAATCTCTCAGCCTCTCAGCATCTTTATGTGCATCCTGTTTGTTTTATCCATTAGGTTTTTTTTTTATTATTATTTTTCCAACAGTCAATATTTTTATTGGTCACGAGCAACAAGTGCGTTGGAAGGCTTCAGATACAGCCAGCGTGAAAAGGAACGAACATGCAAATGGTGACTAACACAACTAACGAGCAAATGAACAATAGACAGTGGACTAGAAATGTGCAACAGTGCTGTGAGAACAGATAGACTTGACAGCTCACGTCATGTGGAGTGTATGTAGTACCGCAGTGGTGCATATTTAGCTGTTTGACCACTTAGGGAAACAAACCAAAAAACCTAGTCGTTGTTCTGATGCTGAGAAACCTGCCAGCAGGAACGAGAACAGCTCCTGACTTGGGCTCTGTGATAAACCTTCAATCTTATTATACAGCAGCAGCTGAAATATGTGTACTAGAATATATACACAAGGGTCCAATTTTTCTTCTCCTGTACGACATAGTTTTTGATTTTCATCTAGGATAGAAGTAAAATATATATGGTTTTGAAATGTCTGATGTTTAATAATTATAAATGTGATTATACTGTTAGTAGTCAGAGCAGAACCTCGACACCCAATACTTTCATTTACCATATGTACTTATCCGATGTGGGTTTCCTGCTGTCGCGCCTTTTTGGAAAGTGGGAAGAGAAGAGTACCTGTGAGAATCATACACAAGGGTTGAAAAACATTGTTGAGAGCCGAAGGGTGCTGCCTTCCATCTCCTGTCCTTAGCTGGATGTGAGAACTCTTTGCCTGAAGGAGACTTCTCTGTGTTCATTGCTCTTACGTTCTGTCTTCACCATGCAGTCTCAGGTCTCCCTACGGAGATTCTTCTGCTCAGTGCCTATCATGCTGGTGACCATATGGAAAAATAAGCACCAGACAAACTCATCACGATAGCACTTTCAATCCAAATACGCACACGATGCCTCCGCGGTATCCTTGACGTTAGCGTTGAGTTTCCACAAGCACGTTCATTCAGGAAGGCTTTATGGACCATCTCGAGGTGTTCATTCCCAGAGCAATACGGCAGATGTTCTTTATCCTTGACCCTCCTGTAAACAAAATATTGCTTGGTGGGGTTCAAACCCATGTTTAATGGTTTCTGTCTCAGAACCTGCAGAGCTTTTATAATGTTTAATTATTAAATCATTTGTTGTTTTGAGGGAATCATCTCTATGAATACTTGGAATTGCACTATATACAATTTTTTAGCTACTTAATGATATGTGCACTGCAGTTATTTAAGTTAATACGTATGATTACCTGTAGGTTCAATTTCAAACTCATAATCCTGTGCTGGCCGTTATCAAAACTCATTTGTACATCTATATTTTATGGGACTCCTGCCTTTATTAAACTAGCCATGGTGGGGTGATACTGTTGACTTGCTTACTGTGATTTGTACAGAGTTTGTGCAAAATTTTCAGGTGAAATTACTGGAATTATTGGTAGTTTTGATTAGCTTGTACAATTTTAGGTTATTTTTGTATTTCCTGTGTCTCTGAAATGTATATTCACCCCTTGATAGAATATTCAGCATTTTGCTTTGGTAGTTCCCTCATTCCCTGTTATGAACCTGCTGGTTATTCCCACAGAAGCAGCAGACGAAAGGTGACTTTTAAGAACGTCTTGCGTATCTTTGAGTTGCCGATCGTGCTAGTGGTCCTGTAGGTGGCGGGCGTCAGCTTTGCCTTGCCTTTTATGCCCTTTCTCCTTCATTTCCTCCACCGAGAGCTGATGTCATGGTGTCTCCACAGGAGTGTGACCATCCCAGAACGGCCTCGTCTCACCTTCACCATGAACTTCCTGCGCAGGCGTCTGTCTGACAGCAGCTTCGTGGCCAACCTACCCAACGGCTACATGATGGACCTGCAGCGGCCGGACGAACCTGCCACTGTCCCTCCGCCCTCCCAGCAGGGCTCCACCGCTGGCCCGGGCCCAGCCTCCTCCTCCTCTGCATCCTCCTTTTTTAGCTCCTTCTCTAGCGTGGTCAAGCCCTCGCAGACCAATCAGAGTGCTGGACAGGTCGACGCGTGGCCTTCCGCTCCTTCCCTCTCCAAGCAGGTTCCGCCCACATCTGTCCCCTTGAAACCGACCCCACCCACAGCTGCCCCTTCCAAGCCAGCTCCGCCCACAACCATCACCTCTAAGCCAGCCCCGCCCGCAACCATCTCCCCCAAGCCGGCCCCAGTTGCAACTGCCGCACCTACATTAGTGCCACGCAAGCCCAAGATTCTTCTGGTCATCGATGACCCCCATACAGACTGGTAAGAGCACCTAATCCACTTGGCCACATCCCAAATGCCCCCCAGGCTTCCTGCCCTGCCCTCACAGCCCTGCGCATTATTGTCTGTCACATAAATGGCAATGAATGAAAAGGTGAAGAGGGATCTGCCCTGCTCACAAAGAGCCATGCAGGGTTTACACAATGTCTAGTTGTTATTGCCCCATAAATGACATAAGCAGGGATAATAAAGTGAAAAATGAGCAGCTGCAGATATTATATGGCTTTCTTTCTATAGTTGATATCAGTGTTATTCTACAATTACAGTACATTACAGGAAGCCCTTTTATCTTTCATCCCTTATTTTGAGCATCAAAAACCGCCCCATCCATCTGTCTGTAAAGTCAACTCTATTTTATGAAATAAGTCCGTAAGCCTAAGTCGCCCTGGTTACCGGAGCAGGTACCTGACCAATGAGTGCTGCCTGCTCGCGTTGGCTATGGCTTCCTTGTGCTGCCTTCCATCTTAAGTAGGATAATCCCTTAATTCGGACCCGTATCCCCTCGCACCACTTGTGGCTGGGGCTTAGCTGTGAGGCTGAGCTTTTCGTGTTGCTGCCACAGGATCAGATGCCATCTCTGTGGGTTTTTAAACCTTACCAGAAGTAACGATCACATTGACTTAGAGGCAAAGTACATGTATAGTTCTTGGAATTCTAGTTTGTAGTGTTCTTTGACCCAACAGCTGAGCCCTTCCATAACGGTCTGAATAAATAGCATATTTTTATGTTTACACTTGAAGATGGAAGGTTATGTACGCATCGGTTGAAGTTATTAAAACGAATTTTTAATCAGTCCACAAAGTCAGTTAGCACATCTGTTTTGTGCATGACACAATTATTTTTTTCCAATGATTGTTTACAGAGAGAATAATTAAATTTTAATTCACTGTGTCACAATTCCAGGGGGTCAGAAACCTACATATACTTTGTCACAATTTGGTAGAATTCTGCCTTTAGTAGAATTGTTTAACTTGGTGATATGTTTCAGGAAGCATTCCACAAAAGGCTGCTGGCCCAATTTTGGCCCAGTGCTTCACATAATTTTACTTCCGTTTTAGTTTGTTAACACAAAATCTATGGAGTGTTTAAAAAATGAGTTTTAGTGATTTAAGTGTGCGTAAACTTCTGACTTAATCTGAATATTTTATTCCCCTTTTTATGCAGTACTGTGAGGAAATGTTAGGCTGCCAAAGAAAATTACACTTAAATGATCTGCTGCTTTTCTAGCCATCCAACAAAGTATGAGTAAATGTCTGGCTAACAGAAGAAATTCTTGTGACATTTTATGTTTCTCTGCCTCTGCATCATTCTAATTTTAGTTTGTGTTTTTTTCCTGAGCAAGTAACTAACTGACCAGTTAAGCAGCAGATAAAATAATTTTGAAAACTTTTTTTTTGCATTTTGTTACTGTTTTTTAGAAAATATCTGAAAAATGAATAAATTTGCTCAGCTGTACCAAATTAATTATAATTAACATCAGTTTTCCACAATGCAATCTCTAAAGTCAGCATTATATGCAAATTCCCTGCGATACAAACTTGCAGACTGAAATCTTTACATTCTCCTGTCTCTTTGCCGTGTCTGGTGTTGCCCTGGACCAGGATATCCGATCAACAAATGGCTGCTCATTTTAAAGCTGTTTGGGGAAAGCGTGAGTGCGGCGATATGGGCGCGTGATGCCTCTCCTGCGAGGTTCTGTTCCCGGTCGACTGTGTCACTTGCCCTTGGCAACATGGGCCAGTGAACGGATCATTGACTCGCGTTTCGTCTGGGTCTTATCATCATCATCCTGCTGAGATGATGGTTGCTCATTACAGGTTGCTCATTGGCTATTCAGCTGGGTGATGTCACTCTTAGGGTGTGTAGCATGAACTTGGGCTCTGGCCCACTTTTATTTCATACCATTGCAGAAGGTTGGTCTTCTGGATGGCGGCTGCAGCAGCAGGGGCTGACAGGTGGAAACGCTGGAAGTAGCAGCCGACAGTTAGGGCGAAGCTGACGGTCCCAGATTACAGGGTCAGACCTGCGGAGGGTGATGGGGATTGGGGGTGTGAGCAGGTCACGTGATCCACCTCACTCCCACCTCTCCTTCTTCGTGTTCTTAAAATAAACCATGCGAACTGAAGTTAAGGACACACGAGTTATCTTGAGTTTTTTTTCATCATACATTGTATTTTCGATTACATTTTTTGATATTTAAGATCACATTATTCATGTTTTTTTTTGCCTCGGAATTTCTGAGTATTTTAAGAGGGTGTTTCATTAAAAAAAAATTAGATTCTTCCACAATGAATTTCTGTTCTTGAGGAAGTACAATGATGACAGTACATAATAGGCAAAAAGGGCCACTCGTCTGGATATTGAACAGTTACAATCCAGAATTGTGTCTGTCCAACAGTAAAGTAAGGATTCCAGTCATTATAGTCATTTTTCAAGTTGTCCATGGGGTGGTGCTGTTGTGCAAGTGTAAGAATGGCACATGACCTGGTGACAAGTGCTGAATCTCAGCCAAAACATGACAAACAGCAGATGGCGCTGGTTGTTAACTCAAGAATACTGTTTGAATATAAAACTGCACTGATGTCCGCCTTGGTTCTTCTATTACTTTTGTCTAGAGAAACACAGCACTGTTTAGGCAGTGTGGCTGGTAACACTGTGGTTAAAGGCACAGACATGGGACTGTACCTCCCATTAAGGCCTCAACCTTAAGCAAAAGAGCCCAGTGAAACACATGGGCAAGACATTGTAAGTTGTTTGCTTTCAGTACCATAAGGAGAGCAAACCAAATGCAAAATTGGGTTTGGTTAGTGTCCTGTCTCATACTGCTGTGAGTCTGTTCTGTTCCCGGATTTTGAACCAGCAACGTTCCAGTTAAGCACATGTTCTCAGCCGTCCAGTCAAGGTTCCATCAGTGAAAACAGATTTTCTGTATCACATGTCTAGAAACGTTTAAGTGGGCATCTTGGGAGCCCTTCCTGCTGTGTGACTATGACCGCAAAACTCACTTTCAAATGAAAGTGTTTGGAAAGCTGGTCCAGTGTTGTCACAAAGCATGAATGGCAGTAATAAAGGTAATTGTCTGGAAAATTACGCATCACAGCTGAAACAAAAATAATTCTGCCTTAAAATGCTTGTCTTTTTAATGCTTGTCTAAGTAGTTGATGTTAGTGCTTTATTCACTATTTAAAGAAAGGAAGAAATTAAAAGACCAATAATTGCTAGTTGCACAGAATCATTATATGAGTAATGTTGATAAAATTCAGATAATACTTGTCCATGCCCCCTGGATAGGCACGGTATTGGGGTTTGGATCTGGATTCCTATTGATTTACTTGACAGTATTTCATAAATCCCAAGGTTATATCTGTCGGTGGAATATTTTTTTGTGGTTGGACATCAAGTTTATTACTATGAACTGCAAATTCTGTGTCCAATTTTACAGCATTGCTGTGTAGAGAATAACGTGTACTGAGGGCTTATGGGATTCTGAAATTCTCTCCTGTTGCAGCAGTTCAGACTTTGTTTAGTTTCGGTCCTGCCTGCTAAGGCCTACTATACATAATGAAAACCCAGTTGAAAAATGATCTGTCATCTCTAATGTCTAGGTCTGGGTGATGCTTATCTCTCAGGTCATTTAACATATAAAAGTTTTTTGTCTTCTGTGATGCACTGCCTTCCCACCCAGGCGGTACCCCAGCCTTATGCTCTATGCTGCCTGGGAAACGCTGCAGAGTCCCTGTCACCCAGACCGTGATAAGTTGTTGGCAGAGAGATGGTTAGCCTAGATACACAGACAGGGATAATGATATATAGATAATCCCTGTCTGTGTATCTTATTAGACCAATTTATGTAGGTGCCATAAGCACATGAGTATGTAAGTTTTTGTCAGTTTCACTTTTCACTTTGTACCCTGCGAGTTCTCCTCCAGATGCACAATACCAGGAGAGAGCCGACTTTTCCCACACTAAGCTAAATGGAGGATACAGGGCATGGTACCAAGAGCTTCAACGCGCCTCTCTAGATATTGTTTAAAAAGAAAATATACAGTTCCCAAAAAGATATCAGATATGGTTACTTGTGTGCACTCTCCTGCACTAATCAGATTGCAGAGGAGGTGGGTCCAAGCGACCAGACGCTGCGAGGCCACGGCATCTGATTTGTTGGTCCTACCACTTCGAGTTGCTGTGAATTGATGTTAAGTCTGTAGATTTTGATCAGCCGAGACACGCGTGAGCACGGAATGCTCCAGAATGAGTGCTTCTCCTTTCAGTTATTAACTCATTATTGACTAGTAATGTAACCACTGGCTGACCCTGATCTGACTGCTGCCCGGTGACTCTGACTAACTTCTGGATCATGTTTAACGTTGACCTCGAGCAAGCAGAAACTGCTTTATTGCTATTGCTGCTAATAGAGCGATTTTAAAGTTTAGAACTGAAATTGTAATGACCAGCAATACAAACATTAGTGTAAACTAGGATTGGTGTGGTCTACGGCTAAAGTAACATGTCAAACTGAGAAATGTAGGGATAGCGAGGACCAATCTCAGGCCGTGCTGATAGCAGCTGGTATGTGTCATGGAGCCCATGGTGTCACAGAGTTAATGCCACATCTGGTGTATAAGATGGAATAGCTGGTACAAATTCGTCATACTTCCTGGCTTCCTGGAATGCTACCGTTCACTGACTGATCAGCAGGGATAGTTTACTAGAATCTAATATTTGATGGAGTGGAATGTGGGCCGAGTTTGGAAGGTCACAGGTCAGTGCTGGGATCCACGGGGCAGTGCTAGAATACCAACTGCTCAGTGTTTCCAGAACATGTGGACGAAGGAGCTCAGCTCTGGAATTTAGCCTCGAGAAAAAGATTTTTATTTGATACCATCAATTCCAGTAAGGCCTTCGGAAGGCGTATTTAGTTAGTGTGTTTTTTTAAGGGCGAGTGAAGCAGACGTTTTCCGTCTGTTTTACCCATAGAACATTTATATGAGCCTGGCTGAATATGTAATGTGGTGGGCACAGAAAATTGTATGCGGCAGACGTCTGTGAGCAGAAGGAAAGCAGAACGGCAAATATTAAATAAGCCCGTCAAAAGGAAAAAAAAAAACGCCTGTTGCAACATTTGTTACTGAAATTGAGGGAATCTCCTTAATCCTGTGGGTGTTCCCACACTTTATACAGCTGTGAAACTTATTACTCGTTTTGTGTGCCAACACAATGTCTGAAAACATGTTTCAGTCATGTTTAAAATAAGAACAATAAAACCAGGTGTAAATTGGTTTTGCTCATTAAATCAGTCTGCCACCTATCCTACAACTGTTTATCCACTACAGTGTGATTGGGTGGGGGGAGAAGCAAGTCAGGGAGAACACCCTAGACAGGATCATAGCCCATGGCAGGAACATGTACCCAAAATGGGCAATTTAGAGACACCAGTTTCTGCAAATTTGCATTTTAAGCCCCTTCCTTGAAAATTGGGGTGGTCAGTCTTAGTGTGATGATCCAGGGGAGCTGAGGGTGAGTCTCAGTGTGGAGATCATGGGGAGCTGAGGGTCAGTGTCAGTGAGGTGATTCAGGG
>JABFEB020000001.1:28897567-28908327 GCA_019775895.2 Stomatorhinus ivindoensis | reverse complement strand
TAGAAGAGGTAAGGCTTTAATGGCCGTTATAGCTAATGATAGAAGAGGTAAGGCTTTAATGGCCGTTATAGCTAGTGGTAGAAGAGGTAAGGCTTTAATGGCTGTTATAGCTAGTGGTAGACGAGATAAGACTTTAATGGCTGTTATAGCTAGTGGTAGAAGAGGTAAGGCTTTAATGGCCGTTATAGCTAATGATAGAAGAGGTAAGGCTTTAATGGCCGTTATAGCTAGTGGTAGAAGAGGTAAGGCTTTAATGGCTGTTATAGCTAGTGGTAGACGAGATAAGACTTTAATGGCTGTTATAGCTAGTGGTAGAAGAGGTAAGGCTTTAATGGCCGTTATAGCTAATGGTAGACGAGATAAGGCTTTAATGGCTGTTATAGCTAGTGGTAGAAGAGGTAAGGCTTTAATGGCCGTTATAGCTAATGATAGAAGAGGTAAGGCTTTAATGGCCATTATAGCTAGTGGTAGAAGGTTTTAAAACAGCAGAAGTGGTAGGATTGCTGTGTCTTAAGAGACGCTAACAGGCTAAAACCAATGGACAGAAGTTGCCATATTTGGTGATTTACGGTATACTGTAATCCATCCATCACAGGTTTCAGAGCCTCAAGCCTGTACATTTACACGTGTTCCTTCTTAGCATCACCTTTTCCATAAAGAATCATCCCATTATAATATCCAAGGGGACTCTCGTGTTCTTGTGCCACATGCTTGTGACCAGTCGTGTAAAACATCATTATCAGAATCATAATGGTAGCACCATCATCCCCATCGGTCATTTATCTGATGAGCCCTGCGGTCTAACATGTAGCATTCATTGCCGTTTCATTGCTCCAGTTCTCCCAGATGATAAAGCTCTTTCATGCTCTGGGCCCCGAGAAGTTTCCTCTGAATGAGCAGACCTTCTACCCAAGCCATAAGCAGATGGTGAGCTCTCTCTGCCTCCTACTACGACTTTAAATTCACACTCTTGCCACCATAATGATGGCTCCTACAGAAATAACAGCAGGTTTATAAGATGTGTACAGAAGTGGGTATAGTTTATACCAGAATCATTTCTATGTCCAATTTCAAGGACTGTGTTGTTTGGATCATGTCCGTTGTTAATAATCAATTTGTGATTGTAATTATTTTGGGCAAAGTCATTTACTTAGATGTGTAAGTAATACATGTCAGTTGTAAGACTTTGAACCTGTTTTTTTCCTGGTGTCATCACACACATAGATGCTAAAACGTTAAGACGTTTGCTGAAAGCAAAACATCGTTAGATAGCAGCAGGGGAAATGATTTCAGACATGTAAAAGGGAAATGCTGTTATCTTTTGGAGTGAAGAGGCAGGACAGACATTTCAAAGCTCCGTTTTAAATAACAGACTCCATAATTGGTTTGAGTCTGCCAGAACAGCTAATTATTAAGCACTGTGAATTACCGAAGACTGGGCAAGGAATGAAGCTTTTTAAATTATTATGATGACATCAGATTTGAGCTTTGGGGGGAGGGATGTATGTTTATCTTCCCATATACTGTCAGGGAGCTCAAAGAAGGGTTTCCAATAGATGGCTTCTCTCTGGCTTTTTCCTGCCATCATGTATGGTGTCTTCATGAAGATTAGAACTTGCCAGCGTGTGGGCCAGACATTCCTTGCCCTGCAGATAAATAGGGAGCCATGGCGGCCTGCCATCGGTCAGGGCCAGGCTGCTTTCAGGGTGGACGTGTGGAACGGGGCTCAGGATCTGCGTGAGCCTGAAGATCCCACCTGTGTCAGGACTACGGTCCAGAATTAAGGGAGTGGAAATGGAAAGAGATCTTACAAAGGAGCTCTGTGCAGAAAGGGGTCTCTCCGAGCCCGCAGAGCTGAGAGATGCTAAATATCACACTCAACACAATTCAGTTACGCTAAAGAGAGAACATCAGTCAGTCAATACCCCAGTAACAATAAACACCCTAGACAAAAGGTGCTTTTTATTAATTCTTTATTATAAAAATATAAAACAGAGTGTTAAAAGTCAAACATTTCTGTAGCTCCTACAAGAGACGGAAGCTCAAAGAATGTGTGCACACATAGAAACAGATGTCGTCAACAGTACAATCATTGGTTAGATTGCGCCTCACTGAATCAAGGTGACCACGATTTCTTCCCATGTTAAGCAGTCTCTATACAGCGACATTAGTAAAACTTGCCATGAAAATTTGGTGTGAATCTTACTGTAGCATGTAGAACTAAAATACACAGGACTAGTGATGACAGGAGTGATGGAGAATCTACACAACCGGACAGTGACTCACACTGCTTCACGCTAGAGACTCTAGAATCAGTTGCCAGAGTCTGATCGTGGGACTGATTTTAAGTACAATGGCATAATCTGTATCAAACAGCAATCATGATATGTGGATTAGAAATGACCATCACATATGCTTGAGTTCATAGCATCTTGCGTAATTACTTCTGATCCTAACCGGTCAACATACATTGTGCCATTACTGATGCACTGGACCTCAATAGAGTTATTTCACTTGTCATGGTACTCAGAACTAAAATGTGTGTCTACAAAATACTTTGAGGCCAAGCGAGACAAAAATATAAATTTTCTGCTATTTTCTGAAAATAAGATTTTAAACGAAAGGTTTAATGGGAAAAAAAAAAGTAGTGAAAAATATTGTTTCTCTAATGAATAAGTGCTTGCTCTTTAGTAGGAACTTATAAAAAGGGTGAGGTACCATTAAAAAATAAAATTATTATAAGGAGTCTTCAGATCAGTACAGACCTGACATCATAAATACTTTTTTTTTTATAATAAAAATCTATACCATATGTAACCCATCTGTTCATTTTATGGAGCATATCATTAATGATGCATGAATTTATTTTTTTTAATCTTCATTCAACTTAACCAAATACTTGAATAAATTAGCACTAAGATTATAGATTATCAAGCACATACAGTAGGGGTTCATAAACCAAAACATAAATAAATATATACCATTTGCACTGTGAACAGACAAGTTCACGCACATATATACTACAACCTCGATATTTCAAAATAATTTTTAAATAGCTGATATGAACACTGCTGACAAATGCCTCAGTGGCAAGAAGGAGACGGCGTTCTAATAAAGCCCGTGTTACGGTGCCATTGTCCTCATTGGTGACAGTGGACACTATACGGTAGGTACTGGGAATGAAAGCTTATCCACATTGGGAACATTGAAAGCTTAATGGAAGCACAAACATAACGCTGCGCTTGGGAAAGTCACTTATAATGTCGCTGCAAGCGTCTATGGTCAGGCTCTTCTTGGAGGAGCGCCGGCGTTTACGCGTGTCTGGTGTGCGGCTTTTGGTTCTGTCCATTACGGCAGTGTTTGGCTGACCTTAGAAGCAAAGCGAGTCGGCGAGCCGAAACAAAACGGTATTGCTTTAGATCTGTGCCGCCGGCACTAGAGCGTCACGGTGCAGCGGTAGAGTTGGGTGGCACCCTATGGGTGGCGAAGGGGGTGGGCTGGGGGCTCAGGGGTGCCGGGGGTGTTTTTTTGTGGGTCAGGCTTCCTCTGTACCAGCTGCAGTGTCCCTCCTTTTGCTGGATACAGGCAAAGTGGCGGAACTGGTGTCCGGGGAATTCGGAGTGGAAAAGCCTGTCCGTCCACAAGCATTCGCTCTTGGAAGTCAGAAAGCAGGGCGGGTAGTGGCAGGCTTTAATCTACAAACACACAAGCGACACAGCGGGTGAAGCCTCAGACAGACAGGAAGCAGTATTATTAACATAGAGAGAGAGACGGACACTCGGCACAGGTTCAGGGTGACCGAAGCCATGCACTGAGCCTTGCAATCAGCCCACAGAGACACCAACCTGCATCATCAGGCACTCATTCACAAAGACGTGCATCCCTTCACTTGATACAGAGCTAGATTTCTAACCGGCGTGTCACATTTCAAACTTCTGCATCTCTCTGCCACTACAACACCATGTCACGGAAATCCGTTAAAATTGTTTTTTTCTGCAGATAAGCCGTTGTCGCTGACAGAAAGTGATAATTACAGCAATTCTTTGAGCGAATTGACTGGAGTTTACTTTTAGCTTTTAGAGCATTTGAACTAAATTCTCTCCAGTTAAGTGCATCTGTGTGCAGTACAACTCTGTACTTTGCACCCAAGTTCACATAGTACAATGCATGCATTATATAAACCATAGAGGTGTGGGGGACATTCACAAGGTACAGCTGGTGTGTACAGTAATTAAGCGTTAGGAAAACATCACAGGAATCAGGAAGAGCTGCAAAGAGCGGGAATAAAACGGAACAGGGCTAAGGGTTATGCAGAACATGTGTGATCTGGAAATATCACAACTGCCTGCCTAGACTGGAGAGTGAAAGGACAGCGAACGAGGAGAAAGGTGTTTAATGTACAGCCAAGAGCTCCAGGGTGACGCCTGCAAAATGTATTCTGCTGTTCCTGGCCTTAGTACAGGCAGTGCGGGTGCATGCGGGTGTAGACAATGGTTTAGTTCAGCAAACATTACAGCACCACCCCTATTTAGCCAAGTCTGCAACCTCAACATGTCTGTCACAGAATGTGCGTCTTAAAAGCAGGGGGAGGAAAGAAAAAAAACCCCACACCCTAATATAATTGATCCCTAATGTTATTCAAATGACAGGTGCTGTAATAAGGAAACCGTTACGTTTTTCTCGTTTTGTCAAGTCGTAACCCAGCGGCAATGTCTCAGTCCCTGCAAGCGACTCCAGAAGCTTCTTCACTGTACTGGATACTCAGCCAAGGGCTGCTCCCCCCCCCCCGGCTGCTAACACGCTTGTTTGTGTCATTCGGACCAAAGTCCCCGTGGCAGATGTTTGCAGCTGTACTGAATATTTACGACTGCTGTGTCGTGTCTGGCAGTGGGGGGGGGTTACATATGTGGAAGAGTGTCTTTGTGTCCCACACCGAGGAATGTGGGGTTGTGGTGACAGCAAGCGTTGGCTGGCCAAATGGCTGAATGATTAGCAGTTCCCCCCCCCCAAAACTGCCCGCGATTCAGCTGCGGGTGAAATGCTTCCCTTCTTCTCACTCGCAACTTTTTATTATCAGCCTTCACTTTGCTCACTCCCTTCACAGCTAAACTCTGCACCCCCCCCCCCCTTTGAACAAAATGTCCACAAATTGCTAGTTTTTGACTATCCAAAGCTTGCAGGTGGCCACCCAGACACCATATGGACAGATTGTGCTCAGATCGATTGATATTAATAACAAAAATTATTCGAAATACAAATACAGATTAAATATGCTGTAGCTAATTCTGATTAGAGCTGATGTTGGGTTTGCGCTGCCTGGTCCAAGGCCTAACAGATAAATACTGAAGGATAAAACCAGTGGGTTGCTGGGGCCGAAGCGGCCTTCCGGAAGGATCTACAGGGAGCGGCTCAGAGGAGGATCATGTGCTTGGGAAGGGTGCTCTGCTTGCCGGCGGACTTCCTGGTGCCGTGGCGGCGGTACTTTGGCCTTCTGCTGGCGCACGGCTGGCCGACTGCACTCACCCTGCAGTTGCAGCCCTGCTGGTAGCGGTGGTTAAAGCCCTTTTTCTGGGCCAGGGTCAGCTGCTCCCACTTCTCATTGAAGTTACAGAGTCCGGTGTACACTTTGCCGTCATACACACGGCCTGGGGGGGGGGGGGAGAATGGCATCAAGTCCAGCACGATCATAAACAAGTAACAAGAGCTACTGATAACAGAACAGTGCTTCAGGAGATTTCAGCCGTGGCTTCAAAAGCAGTTTACTACAGTAAGATGATACAGTACAGTAAGCACCCGCAAACCACAGCCCCCTATTTCTGTATTTGCAAAGGTCGCCTGCGTTATATTAATAGGATCAGGCCGCAGGCGGCGCGCTACATAGGGAGATTACAGCCAGGAAGCAGGTGCACCGCGGAGCTCTAAACTCAGTCATGCGAGACGCCCATCATGTGAGGATGCAACAAGTAAGATGGATGAGCAGCCTGGACACAGTGTCAGGCCTGGAAGGATCCCACCCCCCCCCCATCTCAGGGGCCTTGGGAGGACACACGTTAAAAGCCAGGCATTGAGGGAAAATAGCATACAAAGTACTTTCCCTGCTTTATCCAGGGAGGGGGAGGAAAAAACTATTCCAGGAAAAAAAGGAAGAAAAAAAAAAAACCTAACCAAATGCATTCTACCAGCATACAACTGAATTACCCCTCAAAGTTCACTGGGAGTTGTAACTAGTGGGAAAGTACAGTTAGGGCATCCTGCGAGGAATTCGCATGAAATGAGTAAAGTTGTGCTTAGCTGTTCTGCCAGGCTGGGGAAGCTATGGTGTGGAGATACAGTCCAGCAGTGGGCCTCAGAGGGCTCTGCAGTGATTAAAGAGGCTCCTACCCACCGAAAGAGACATTCACTCTGATAGGAGGAACCTTTATATGCCAACAGAACATCTACCAGGACCAGCATTTTAAAGAATAACTTCCCTCAGTCTTATTCCACCCAAATAGCAGCACTTACCTGTGATTAAGTACTGGTATTTGTTGACATCAAATTTGACACCGCATAAGCTCTCAGAAGCAACAGTGTAGATGTGCTGGACATGTTGAATCTTATCAAATCCTTTATACATCTGAAAACAAGGGGAAGAGACAGCTAATTAAATATCACATAGGGGACGTTTAAGCATTTTGAATCAACATTAAAGTACTGAACAGCACTTTAAGTTGACTTGGCTCATCATATAAATACATCTTGTCACTATATTGTCCAAAGCTACTACAAAAACAGGAAATGTCAGCGATTAAAATGAAACGGAACAAGGATAGAGCTGATGTGTGTGACTTAGGAAAATGTTTAGCAACTGTTGCTCTAAAAATGCCTCTCTACATATCTGGAAAAAGCACATCATTCAAAATGAAAGTTTCCCTTAATGTTGGAAGCCTGATAAATGTGTACATGTGTCTCTCTTGTGGCAATGTGGAGTACAAGTCATCCAAGGTTATACTATATTTACTCCAGAGAAGCCAGTAATGGTGCAACTTCCTGACCAGTTACTCCAATGGTTTCCCCCCCTCAGATACCCTGAAAACTATAAAACATCAGCTATCTGTGTGTGTGTGTGTGTGGGGGGGGGATTTTGCCATATCTCCAGGCCTTTGTCGTCATTCACCGAACACTAATGGTCAGGGCATTGCAATGCTGACTTTTTTTTTTTTTATTTGCAATGGATCTGTTCATCAACAGGAAATCCCTGTTTGGGGTTGCAAAGAAAAAAAAAAAAACTCCCAGAATGAGAAGCTGGACATGGCGAGGGAATAGAAGCCATTTGGACTGATTGTCTGAAATAGAGGCTTCCTAATACCTTCTATGGAGCTGCTTTCAGAACCAAATACGGGATCCCCGAGGAGCGTTCAGAGGACACGAAGCATATCAGTCAAAACAGTTTTGTCTGCGGTAAGCTGCTGTCTGAAGACCATTAACACTGCTGGTTACAACAGTTTAACAACCCTGTGTAATCACTGGGCTCAAGCTGGCTCTTAAATGCCAGGATGTTCCATTTTCTTTAAAAAGTTCATTCCAGTACTCAATCTGTTTACCCACAAGGCACATCTGAATCAAAAGTCCCCTCGTAAAAGGTTTCCGTCTTAACGGCGGTCTCAGAATGTTTTTGCCATCGCCTGCTTTAAGAGAGGCGTGTCCCCGTGTCCTTGGTTTATAGGCAGCTGTGATTTAAGAAGCACAGGTGACAGTAGCTTAGCGAGTGGCAGGCTCACCTTCATCTGCTTGACAGTGTATCGCATGGTGCCGAACGGGCCATCCTTGAGCAGCTTCTTCCCCACCACCTTGGCCCGGATAACTGCAACAACATAAAATCACCCCCGATTAAACTGAATGGCACGACGACCAAATCAAGACAGCGAACCGGTAGCACAGGCCCTCGGAAAGCCCTGAACAGTGGACTAGCAGGTCTGGACTCATGTGGGTAGAATAATTTCACAATTCTGTGAGGTAAAGTAGAGGCAAATGTGAGGTTATACGTCAAGTGCATCATGATGATATGATGCAAAGAACACAGCATTAAGGGTAAAACCAACGTTTTTGCTTGTGTGCTCACGTTGTAATGCATTGCAAACTCTACTGTAGAGTGGTCTCAAAGGTTACATGCATAATCACCACCACTCCCTATGTTTGTATTCCCATTAGTTTTGCATCATTTTTGGGAATGGTGAAACGTTGGATTTGTGCATCCCTACAAAGGACTCAAAAGATTCAGGAGACCATAAACTGAGCCCCCTTCTTCCCAGAGGGCACCTCCAGGGAGAATGGCACCAGCTTCAAAGAGTGCCGAAGAGGCGAGGCTCCAGACACTAGTGCTGCCATATTTCTCCCCCCAGGGCTCACTGAGGACTTGGCTTTGGACACCACCAGCAGATTGTCAGAATGCTCCAGAACAGTCCTAAGCTGATCCAGTTCTCATCCAATTTTAACCATTTCAGATGGTCTTGTTGCCACAGAGTTAAAGGGGAGTCTGAGGTAACTCTCTCACTCTGGAGTCTGTATAAGACTGGACACATTACACTATTCAGCCCTTTCAAGCAAAGATTGCAATGGGTCTCTTTAGAAGAGCATTAGAAAAAGTTACAAGATATGCAGGATTTTAGTCTGAGACATCATTCAGCATTGTAGATTTTACACTTCGTGCCATTTTGCTGATTTTTTTTTGTTTGTTTTGTTTTTAAAGTGGCTACGCTGATAAGCTCCCCATGCTCCATCTGTTCACGGACCAGCTATTCAAAAATTAGTGTAGTAAACAGGTGCCTAGACAATTTCTGTGTTGGTATTGAACCATATTTGTTCATGCCCCCCAGGATTTACACAGGCTGCACATTCCTCCCGTCATTGTGGGGTTTTGTGGTCTTATAGGGAGCCATGGTCTACTTATTAGCCACATATAGAGATTCAGAACACCCTCTGCTGTATCATCAGGCTGTAATTTACAACCAGCAGTCACTCTCTGACAGGGAAGCGGCCTGCTCTTCAGTTATTTTCACGTAGCCGTCTTTCCTGTTCTTTTATGCAGCACCTTGGGTTACGGTGCAGGTGAACCCACTGCTTATCCAATACCATGCAAGTGTTGAGGCAAGTACTCCAGCAGATGCCTGTTAAACGCTTGTTAGAATGGCTAATATTACTTAATCATCTGTAAATACAAGTCTTAAGGAATCACCCTTTCAAAAATAGTGAAATTCACACAACTCTAATTATACAGGTTGGTTTCTCTTCTATTGGGTCACTTCCAAATCTGAATGAAGGCCACAGTGCTAGACTGAATACATAAAAGGTGTGCATCCAATCAGTTACCTTTTGGGCCATCAGCGATCTACAAATAATCTATGGTTTACGTCCATTCATGCATCACAAACATTTATCCCAGTCAGGGTCATGGAAGGGACTGCAGGCAATCCAAGGCAGGACAGGGCACGTGACTGCTGAATATTTTTTGTATATTGTTATGTGCCGTAAGTTCGGGCACGCTTTCAGATTCTCCGGTGCTCCCTCCCTCATCTTCATTCCCCGGCTAGATCTCGGCTCCGCCTCCCCACCAGACTCCACCCCTCCAACCCGACTCTGCCCACATCCCCTCCGATGCCCTGCATTGAAGAAGCCGCAGTTCGCCGTATTCGGAAGCTCTCGCTTGCCTTTTGCTGTTTGTTGGATTGCATGCGTTTATTGATTGACCCCTGTATGTGGCTGCTTGTGTATCTCGACTCTCACTTTTTGATTCACCCCTTTTTGGTACCTTTGCTTGATTTTCTCGCTTTCCTGGTTTATGAACTTTCGCCCGGCTTCCGACTACTCTTTTGCTCGCCCCTTTGGTACTGTGATCTCCGTGTTCTTGTCGCGTGTTTTCGGTGCATACAAAGTGTCTGCCGTTTTGCAGACAACAGAATGACAAAACTAACCTGACTCCCTTTCAAAACACTCAGAAAAACGAGTCACGCAAAAACAAAACAGCAGACACTTCGTACGCACCGAAAACACGCGACGAGAACATCATAGTACCAAAGAGGCGAGCAAAAGAGTAGTCGGAAGCTGGGCGAAAGTTCATAAACCAGGAAAGCGAGAAATCAAGCAAAGGTACCAAAAAGGGGTGAATCAAAAAGTGAGAGTCGAGAAACACAAGCAGCCACATACAGGGGTCAATCAATAAATCACAAGCAAACCAACAAACAGCAAAAGGCAAGCGAGAGCTTCCGAACATGGCGAACTGCGGCTTCTTCAATGCGGGGGACCGGAAATGACAAGCAGGGCATCGGAGGGGATGTGGGCGGAGTCAGGTTGGAGAGGCGGAGCCAGTGAATGACAATGAGGGAGGACTGGAGAATCTGAAAACGTGCCCGAACTTACGGCACGTAACGATATGCTGTACTAAACAGGCCAACATAATGAGGCAGATGGAGATTTAGCCAACAATTCTGGGATGACACCAATGTGATGTTTATTGGCAGGCCCCGTCTATCTTTTACAGGACCATAATTCTGGGGATGAAACGGGCTCACGTGAAAGCTCTCGCGTGCCAAATTAGACAAGAGCATCCAAAATGGATTGATTCGCTTCCTGCTTGGAACATGCTTTGCATATGTTGTGCATGCAGCTCCATGCGTGTGTGATATGCAGCCTGAACCAAGTCGGCCAGCGGGCATGGGGACTGACACAGATGACGGCCATCTCCAGCCAAGCAGTCGTCTGGGGGGGGGGGGGGGGGGGGGGGT
>JABFEB020000001.1:28881426-28893684 GCA_019775895.2 Stomatorhinus ivindoensis | reverse complement strand
TATATATATAGTTTATTTCGTGATGCTCTGTACATAGATCTCATTACTTGGGAATGGAGACTTGTTCACTTTTTTGTGTATCCATGACCAGATCACACATCAGGAAACCTGTTCAAGACAGATTTCTGTTGGGGTCTGAGTTGCAGCAGTAGTACTAAAAGCAACTCTCTGTTTATTATTTTTTTCTTGAAGTTTGAATATATAATGTTTATGTTAAGTATTTCAGTACGATTCATACGTTTATGACAGCCTTGTCATCTAAAAACAGTGTTACAAGCAGTTTGAGAAATAGTGAGGCTTCAGACTCATAGCCCGGATGCCACTGGTTCTGGTCCCAAGTTTGTGCTTGTTGTTGTACCTTTGAGCAAAGAACCTGCTCCAGTTAAATTACAGGCTCTGTTAAAAATGATTAGTTGTTTTGGATGAAACAAGCAAATCAAACACTCTTCAAATTCACGATTCCCTTATCAGGGCAGTTTCATATAGGCCTAAATGATGGGGATTTGCTTTATAAAGATACACCCTTTATATAATTATTACCAAAACATTTGTACTGTATTGACTGTGTCATTAACAAGTTTCGACTTGCACATTTATGAATGTTTCTTTTCTTAAAATAACTTCTAAACCATTACCAGCCCTGACGTAGCGCATGAGGCAGCAAGGCCATTGTCCTGCTGACATGGTGAATTGATTAATTACTTCACACTTGTTTCTATGTTGTTAAATATCAGAGTGTATAAGAGGGGATTCTGAGCCAACTGTGAAATGCATTAATGACTCCATTTCCTGTCTTATTGTTCTGCCAATGGTTTTAGGGTTACCATAAATTGTAGATTTAGATGATGTGGTCTTTTCCTATTAGCCTTAATATGATAATTTGAATGGTGTGTGCTTTTGAGTAGTCTGCACTCTACACATACACATATTTTGTGTGCGGTCAGAAGATGCCAAAATTATGGCATTGGACTGCATGACTGGGTAATGAGGCAAAATTGTGACATATGAAGTATGCGCATATGACCATTCGCTGAGGGGAATCCGAGAAATTTTCAGAGATTTTCGGGAAGACTAAACCCAAGGTCATTGTAAATTCTGGCGCAAAGTCAATCATACCTCAAAAACATTCTTCTCATGTTATAATTAGGTTAGTTTCCTTCCTTCCTTCCCTGACTTCCTGTAGAAGCGGGACATAACGTGGGGAGTGGCCCTCAGAGATCAGGCGGTGAGTCAGCACACAGCATTCTTCCTACACATTCTATGAGCAGACAAACAAATAAAACTGCGTCTGGTAACCATGGGGGAAAACCTACACAAGAAAATATACTTGCTACTAAATTTTGGGTGAACTACATGGTTATTTTGTTTATTTCAACTTCATATGTCGTTCCTATGGTTCCTTTATGTGCATTTCTGTTCATTGCCCTTGACTAGTAATGTGTTTTCTTTGGCATGAATAGAAATCACCACCTCAGTGGTGATGGTGGACAAGATATGTTGTCTTCGCACAGATTGCTACCGGTGGAGGCATCTTGTGCCCATGGGGTGTCGAGCGTGGTGCTGAATTGTGGTAATCTGAAGTCATCGATGCTCTACCAACAACATTCCACAAAGAAAACATACCTCACATTCTAATTACAATGTGATACTATTCCCACGCATGAGGGCAACTATCCATCAAGAGAATGTCGAAGGAGGTAATTCCATTATATAAACATACTGAAGTCAGCTTTATCTTGCTCTTATGTATGCAGGTGTAGCTATATCTCAGAGAACAGGGAATATTGTCCAGTTTGTGCACTGTAGTTGTTACCTTGGTCTTACAGGTAATAAAACATCAGCACCTTATGCTGGTGTGGCATTATCTAGTCAGTCTCCTCCCTGGAAATATGACCATGTGTGGGTGTCCAATGAAGCTGTTCCAAATTGTTTTGCCTTGAGGCTTCCCTCTGAACTGCAGCCATTTGAATACACATGTTGCTCTCCAGAGTCACCACACTTCAGTAACATGGCTATAAAAAGAACGAATGGGGCATGACTGCTAGCTAGTGCTGGAAGATGAAGGAGCAGCAGAGCAGCTGCATTTCGGGTGAGCAGAAGTGGCCTTGCGGAGTGGGCGGGGAGGTCAGCTAGGAGTGAGCTGAAGAGGGCCTGGACCAGCATCTCAAAGGGTTCAGAGCAGCAGGCAAAAATTCCTCTGGCATTGTGCTTGAGGACCATGTAGGTTTTTGTCAGACAATGTAAATATTCTGATATACTGTCAGAGAAAGAGAATGTGTTCTTAAGCATGACCTCGAGGCTCTGAGGAGCCAAAGCAATCAATGTACTTTGCAAAGTGCAATGATGGGATGTAATTTGTGTATTTGCTATCTTTAGATTGAATCTCTTTCTTTGGTGACCTTTATGTCAATATCCACAAGCAAACCTTGTTTGTATCCAGTGAAGGGTTAAATACAGAGAAATATTTTACCTTCTGATGATGAAATATTGAATTGTTAGCATGGGTCTGGCTATATTTTAGGACATTTGGCAATAGAGAAACGAAAACAAACATCACCCACGGTCAAGACCAGGAAAAATTGTGAAAACAACTAAAACATTCTATTTGTTGTTGAAGTACATAGTTGGCTATCTCAAGGGGCCTTTCAGTGAAGATCACACCTACCAGTGATGTGTGAGCTTTTGCCAGGGTTCACACAATATCGATTGGCATTTTTGAATGAGAGTGGAAGGAGCTTTATATAATACCAGTACTTTACCATTTAAACCTAGTCGTAGTAGTTGTTTGCCACTAACCCCTTAAGACGAATTCTCCTGATCCCAATCATTGAGCTGTTTTTCCTCATTAATTGAGATACTGTAGTCTTATCACCTAAACACAGGCAACAGTTGCCTCACAAAATCCCTTAGGGATGAGTGTGTTGGCATATGGTTACCATAGGAGGGGGGCGGTTTGCAAATTACTGCCGTCCAATGGTGCAGTCAGATGTTACATCAACATTTGCTATCACAGTCTATAGTAACCCCCCTGTTATTCTTCCTTGGGGCCACTTCTCATCAAGTTATTTACTATCTGAGGCGACCTTTTCGTTTAGAGTGACATGCATGCCTCACGTTTTTAAGAGTTGGTTCAGACAAAGCAGCTCTTTATCTACCATTTGACAAAAAAGGAACCATCTCTGTCCTCATGCACAGCGGCTAATTAATAAGGACACTAATTCATGTCCATTGAAGTGATACAAATGTGTGTCTTCTAAAAGGCCTTCCTTTGACCGTTGCTTCCTTGTGTATTTCTCAAAAATGTAAAAAAAAATTAATGACATGAGTATGGGAATCAAAGGAATACGCTGTTTCACATGTAATTCACATAAAAATATCTAGCCAGTAAAGAATATCCATAGCATATTCCTTTGATTTATATCTGAAAGGGGCCAGGAATTATTTTGAAGTGAAGCCCATGTTTCAGGTAGCTCCAGACAAATTAAAATGTTGCTGGCAGTCAAGTAGCTGTATAAGGTGATGCTAATGACTCAACTGAAAGCCTGAGTGACGCAGCCCCGGAGTGTGAAATCAGCTTAAGTGTTTGTTCACATAGACATCATTGACTGAATGTTAAAATAGCACAACATTCACCAGTGATTAAATTCTTCAGCTGTCTTCCTTGAGTCCAATATTTGTCCTGTATATTTACTCAGTTCTTAATGTAAATGCCCCCTCCTGCTATTTATACTTTTAACTGAACATATTAGTCAGTTAACTTGCATTCTTTTCCTACCACCTCCTGTTAAGAGTGACAGAAGGCCTGTGTTTATTCATCTGTCCATTCTTAGTAACAGTTTATCCAGGTATGGTTAGGTCACCCTGAACTTACTCCAGGAAGCACATGGATCCAAGACATGGTTTTCCACGGTTAGGAGGCAAGTTTTTTGTGGGACCCCAACTAGATGACTGAGACGGGATGTCTCTGGTCTGTGGGAGGGACGGAGTGTCCAGTTTGCAGCAAGCACAACACCTGCCGCTCAGCTTTTCCAGCCGTTACCTGGCTCTCCCTGAACCTGCTGCCTCTGCTTCCAGTTAGAGGCCCCCGCTCAGGGTCACAGTAGCCAGTCATTGTCTGGATTCATTTATAGCCTCGGTTTATAGGATGAAACCTCTTTTCTTCAGCCTGGGGTCAATTCCTTACATTTCGCCATTGGGATTAAAACTTTGAAGTGGGAGAGACTATAAAACTTTAGCATCTAAGGATTCTGGGCACTGTTCGAGGATTCTTTTACTATTGGCATGCATGAATGTTATTATAAAACTCAACACTGACAGAATGGAAGCTGACCTGCCTGCCAAATGGGAAAAATGAAGAGAAGATTTATACTATGCTTTACCAAATTAAGATTCCTTTTTACTTCATGTCAATGTATAGCTGCTCAAACTATATTTGAGAAAAGACGCAATTGCAAAGCTTTTTTTTATGATAGCATTTTTAAATGGTATTTACTTATTAGTTACTTATTAAGTCAAAGCCGTTAAAATAAGCTGCAGGTCGAAGTGTTTTAAAGTTTTAATTTATGCTCAATGGTCTTTAATGTATACCCTAGTAGATCTCAGCTCAGACTCAAAGTTAATGAGGGTTTTGACGGATTGTTGTTTTATTTTGTTAATAGAAATTCCAGAGGTAAGAATCGGGTTGAGTGCCTGCCATTATACAGAATATGAAACAGGCACCTTCTGATTGTTTAAACATTATGTATGATAAGGTCTGTATTAGTATTTTAAAATAACAGACGTATTAATCTGATTACTTTGTTCCATTTATTACAAGGTCAAGAACAAATGTCTGCAAAATAACTGCAAGTATGTGGATTTTTACTTTAGTCAAATGGGAGAAATCTAAACTTGGTGAGATTAAATTATTATTATTATTTAGTTCATGTCTTAAAGCCTTCTGAAAAATCCAGCCTGCTTTATATGTTTTGACTTGATTGCGACTTGCCTGACTGAGGGTGCCCTGTATTATACAACATAGTCGGTAAATTTGCCTTTAAAATATTTAGCTACTTTACTCACATCACATTTATGGCATATTTTCACAAGAGAAATGTGGCTAAAAATCATAAACAAGTTACTTTTCCCACCATGTTGCAATATAATTCCGAATGTTCACAAACCAACTAGCGGTGAAAAAAATGATTAAAAAAACCCACCAAACCTCAGGGTTGTGACTAACGCCAAGCATCTGTCTGGACACTTGTTCAGGGAAGCATCTGTATCTTTGCTATCTGTCATGGGTTAATTTTTAGGATATTAGAGGTTCTATATGGGCATATATGATCGGTGATAAACAGAATCTTTGTTCAAGGACCTTATAATCCCCTTGGTATAAACTCTTCCTGAATGTTTTGTTTCTAATGAGAGACTACTGTAGTGCACAATGGAAAACAGATGGACCTAAACTTTATGACCGTAATCAACACAACCATTAGATCTCTGTAACGGTTTGGAGGTGCAACAACAGAAGCTGAAAGAGTTCCTGTGACTCATGTTATGAGACTACCGTAAGTGCCAAATGATAAAAACAGGGTGTCTGGGATATTCTTGCCCCACAGTCAGACTGTGGGGGCAGTAATCTCAGTGTTGCACCTTCTCGGGTAACAACTTTGCTAATCGCAACCAAACAGACTTCCTGTATGAGGGCACAAAGCATGTTTACCTTTGAATTTTTTTTTTAAATCAATAACTAGGGGCTGTCACTGGCATGTGTGGTAAAAATGGGCTACATATTTTCATAAAGAAGATATTGTGATTTCAAAAGTGATTTCAGTCTGTTGCAAGTCAAACTAATAGCATAAAACTGCATCTTATCCTATAAAAATAATTGAATGCTTTTTTTCTCTCTTTAGAGGGAACGTGCCCAGCCTTTGTGTAGCTAAAAAGGTAATGGCTAGTGGTTAGGGTCATGAAATAATCCAAGCGTATCAAAGGCAGACTTGCCTCACCCACTGCAGGTACCTGGCCTTTGCAGCCACAGAGCCATCTGCTGGCCTTATTTAGCCCGTCTCCCTTGGATGGCTGTATCTAAGTGAGTGACATCGCTCCTCTTTCCCTGCCAGCAAATCTTTGGAAGGCGCTTTTTGCCAGGATCCCTCTACTCTGTCATGTGTGTGGCTCGATCCTGTGTTCGGTGCGCCTTGGTGTGGTGGCTTTGAAAGACCCCAGCAGCAGCTAGGGGATGGGTAAGGGATCTAAGGAATACATTCCCTTAGCTGTGGTAACAGCGCTGGAGACAGGGCTTGGGTCCTGCTAAAGACATCCGGACGCCTTGATTTGGATGTCAGTGCAGGACGACTCTGGCTCTGTATGTTCAAAATCCCATCCACTAGTCATTATTGTACCAAGAATTTCTTGAGTCAAAAAGTGGCTTTAATTTGCAAAAAGACAGGACCATCTGGGCCTGCTTTCTGTTACAGTTACAGATTGGGCAATGCGTCAACCATAAAGTGACTTTTTTGGAGTGCTGTGGGGGTTAGAATTTTCACATAACTCTGACTGTGGATTTTGCATGTTCCTCCTATGTCATATGCATTTCCTCCTATAGTCAAACGACTTGGGTGAAGTGATGTCAGTAAATGGCCTGTAGTGTGTATGATTCTGTGTAAGCCTTGTGAAGGACTGGGATCCCAACCAGGGTGGTCCCACACCTTGTCCCCTATGCTATGCTGGATGGACTCCTGCTCTTCTCCCGTGACTCTGTATTGAGGGACCCACGTAGTTACTTCTTGAATTGTCATAGCTCCATGTTCTGTATGACCGGATTGAACCTGAACCCCCATGTTCATTAGAATAAGAAACTACTCATTTTTTTTCTTGCAGGATTCTGCTAGATTCATGTCGTTTAAGGCTGAAATGGGCGTAGCGTCTGGCAAACTTTACCCTTTCGTTTTCAGACCTTGAACACATGTTTATTCACAGAGCTGGAATGTGGCACACTGGTGTTTATAAGGTCAGGCAGCCAAGAGGCCAACTGAATCATCCCCTTGTTTCACTGTTGCGCCACTGTGTTGGTGGACGCCATGTCTCAGCTTGAGCGGAAAGGATTCCCTGAAGTATTTTATGGAGCCCCAGTTCGGTCTGTACACTGCAATGTAAGTCACTTCATTAAGCTAAATTATGCTATGACTAATCTTTACATTAGCCACTTAATGTGTATATTTTTCCATACAATTTTAAAAAATCACAGAAAAACCTTCCTGTATGGAAGTAGTGAAATGATCCTATATTTGCTGACCCTTCATTGGCTACCCTCATGTTGCACCCCTTGTGACACGCATAGCATGCGGGTGACATCAGGCTTGGGGCTCTCACTGCAGGGTTAGCCAGTATGCAGCACCCCTAGAGCTGGGGGGATCCCAATGGACATGTATCTGATTATTCTGCCAAGGCTTGAACTGGTAACCTTCCGGTCACAGGCACAGAGGCTTAGCCCCCTGAGCCACTCACTGCCCCCTCGTGTCGCGTCGTCTTTTTATATTTTGCACATTGCACAATGTGTACAGTTAGGAGAGAAGACCTCGTTTCATATCACACTGACACTTTTGTGTAAGGATACATTTGAGTGTGGGTCAGAGATCAGCGACCAGCCGGGGTTCCTGCAGCAGGGTTGATGTTACTTAGCTGATCATGGGATTCAAGCAAGCAACCTTCTGGACATAGGGACCCACTGAGCTACACACTGAAGATAAAATCTGAAGCTAAGCAGATCTTCCGATTAAGTGCTATGACAAGAAGTGAAGATCTTTTGATGCTTTCTTCTTAAAGAGGTCATATTCTTGGTAGGTCTTGACCTATGGTGTTGGGAAATACTTGTGTTAAGAATACAATGATTACCAGGATGTAATTTAAATATACAGTATATGTCAGTAATTACTGTGGTGGACTGGCGACCTGCGCAGGGTGTACCCTGCGTCTCGCACGATGATGCTGGGATTGGCTCCGGTTTCCCCACGACCCTGATGGATAAAGCGGATGGATGGATGTCAGTAATTAATACAATTGAGTTAACGGTGTTTTCCTTTCTCAGGCCTCCTCCGGTTTTAGTTAGATATGGTGGGTGCTTTGCTCCCAGTTAGTTGTCTCAAATGGTTAAATTGAAGTTGCCCAATATTCATGGAATAGTTAACTCTTGTGAAAGAGCACAAAATGTTCCTAAACAAATATTTATCCTAATTTGATGTTTTCCCGGCACTAATACTTCGCGTTGTACTTCGTAAAACATGCGTAAAACAGTTTTGTCTGAAATTGAGGGAATATAAAGTTCTGTAATTGCTTGTGTCATTGAAACATCTGATTGTATTGGGGTGTGGATGGCATCTAAGGCGCGGCAGACTAATTACTGTGCTCCCAGTACGCCGCGGCATGGTGTCACAAGGCCCCAGCTCACGTTAATCAGACAGGGCGTGGTTGCCATTTCACCGGCTCGCTCTCCATCTGCCCCTAATTCTCTGCAAAGGAAGCAGAGACTCTGAAGGACATAGTGGCTCCCCGTCACAGGACGGCTTCTGTTATCCATTGCTAGGGGTGGGCCCCGTTTGAAGAACGGTGAATCAGAGGACTCCCAGATCACGGCCAGGCACTGCGAAAGACCTGTCCCACCCAGTCCAGGAAATTACCATTTTTCTTAAGCATTCCCAGCCTCTTATGGCATTTGGGATCAAGGTGGCCAGCTCACTGTGAGTGTGACCCTACAGCCCTGTGCTAAATATACCAGTCTGCTCTTCACTTGATCTCTTTTATCTTCATGCCTGTGGCTAATGTAGATCGCACCTCTGCATTTTTCTGAAAGCCCCCCTAATTCACATAAACGTGGGTATTTTAATCTGGATGCGTGGCTTAATAACATTTTTTAACTACATTTAAGATGACCATTGATATCATGCATGAGTTGTTCTATTTTACGTTACTGTAATCCTTGTTTTAACACGTTAGTTCTTTAACTACAATGTGTTCCTAGACAACCTCTCTTTGATTTTCTGAAAACAGAAGGAAATAAATAAAAGTATGTTTCCTGTGAGCGTTCTAAATATGCCCGTTATGTCATATTTGTTTGAGCTAAAATACAGTCAGTGGTACCAGTTGTGAGAGTTATGACAGTAAGGTCAGCATGTGTGAGATTTTTTTCAGTATACAAGGTATTCTAAAAGATCAAATGGAGACCAGGAACGTTCTAAAACTACCTCAAAATCCTCTGTTTCAGCATATTGCTTTCTGCCTTGCAGAATTTGAGAATGAACCAGAGTGGTAACTTTCAGCAAACACGAGGGGGGGGTCCAGCCCAAGCCTGGGCAAATCCATCAATATTCCTTCCCCCAGCTTATCCTGTTTAGGGTAACGGGACAAATGCCAAGCAATTTTTATTATTGTAAATGAAGAAAGACAGATGACAAGGTCTAAAAGCTAATCTCAAGATAAGTGAAACCCAAATAGCCTCAATATGTGAATGACATCAGTACTAACTACCAAAACAATAAGCTCCAGTTTATTTAAATGTCTTATAACTTGATGCTGCATCAAAAGAACAAAATATTTTGCATCACCTGGGGAAACCCTCGAGGAGTTACACTCCATGAACACAAGACGCCAAGCAAACACGGAACCAACACATTTCTGTAATGGGGTTTTTCCATTATTTAGCACTAAATAGCATTATAAACACGAAATGTACATTATAAAACAAGGAGGCTTGCAAAATGATAAAGATCTTATCCCAACATTACCCCTGTCCTGCCCCGATCGTCCGCTCCTTCCGTGTGCCACGCCCCCTCATTAACCTCGTGTGGGATCCCCATGTGATCAGCTTTCGGGTTGTTGTCATTAGTCCTCTGTATTAAGTCCGCGTTTCAGTTTGTTTCCCCAGTCCGGTCACTGGGTGCGTTCGACTTGCTTACAGCGCTGGCTTAAAGCAACGCATTCTGATCCTGACGCAATGCATTACGATTAGATGCGTTGCGATCTCTCACCCGGCTGCACAAACTGGAACCGCCTCCGTAACGACATACATGTACCCTTATTGCCTAAAGAGTTTAGTTACACGCATGATGTTTGTATCCCAGGCAGTTCCGGTGCATAATCTGCTATTTCTCCCGAATATCACGTAAAGGATTGAGAACTGGCTTTCAGTTAATTTACCTGGTAAAATAAAGTTTAAATAAATTACATAAATGCTCTAATAGTACATGTAAGATAGTGATTTATTTATTGTTAGTTATTTAATGTGACCATCCACAGCGTTCATCTCCATTCTTTTAGCAGTTATATCATTAGGTTTGCTACTGCTAACACTGAATATTGTGAAAGTTTAAACGTCAGCTGGCAATATCAGTATTGTGCATTTCCGTGTATTGCCTGTACCGTCTTCATATAGATGATATCTAATGTAAATTAATAATGGAGACAGAAGTAGGGCTACATTGCTCAAGAATTCAATTCTCAGCGAAAAAAAATGCCCAGAATCTTGCAGCCCTACAACTCTATTTATGAGAGATATAAACATGTTACATTAGGCAAATAATAGCAAGTGTGAATGTCAGGGCCATGCCGAGTGCTGAGAGGCGTAACGCTGCATTCTAACCCTTTGCCGGGAAGCGCCTGCCATTGTAGATTGCTGCTTTTTGAAGCCTCTTGTATGGCTTGTGTTTCCCCTAATAGAATAATATATAATAAATATAACTATAGTGCTCATTTGTGTTGGGTGAGACTTTAGTCATCTGCTTCTACTTGCTAACCGAGAAACGTGCATTGGAAAATTGTATGTTTTAACACTAATTTGTTGTCTGTCCAGACATGAAATTGCATCATTCTTCCTGTTTCTTTTTAAAAGGCCTCCTTTAAAAATTCACCACACTAAAGGGATGAATAAACAAGTTGGGCTTACACGGTCATGCAAGGTTGGGATCTATTTCCTAATGGTTTCCTACGTTTTTTTTTCTTTCTGAGGTGTGACATGCTTCACTTGTCTTTCCCTTCAGGTCTCTTCGTCAGCCTTCCCAGTAGTGGTGAAGATGGGACACGCCCACGCTGGCATGGGAAAGGTGAGGCCTGTGACACTGCTCTGTGGCCACGCCCCACTGACATCACTCTCCCACCTCCCATTGGCTAAGAGAGTCGCCCACAGCTTCCAAGGTCAAAGGCAGAGCTAGCAAAGCTAACGGAGGCATAGTGTTCGCGTTACGCTAAATTCCGAATCAGGTTCCAGTTGGTACATGTTTCTTGTGCTCAGGGAAGAATCGAGAGACCTACATTTGAAGGACTGCCATCATTCTAGCTGCTATCTCTCCTGTTCCATGCACAATCACTGTTTGTTTTTTTGTCTAAATTTGTCATAGATTGGAGAAAGTTGATGATATGTCCTAATAAAACATTTTGCAAATTAAATTTATACAAAGCACATTTATAGTTATACAGAGCGTACAGTGCTGTTCAGAAGTCTTAGGCATTCATAGAAAATGATGTTTAAATAATATTCATGTTGGTGTAAAAGTTTGCTATTATATCTATTAAAATGTGTTAGCCTAACCATTTAAAATGTCTCCTAAATCACCCCAGTATTTGCAGCAACTGTCCAATATATTTTTTTTGATGCAACCACTACTTTACTAACTCTTTAAACTGTTTAAATGGATTAAGTGAGCTTGTGGTGAAATTTAACAAATACACAGAATGGCTGAGGTGCCCATGAGGAGAGGCAACTGCCCCAAACTCCTCTAAGAGGGACAAGGTTAAAACCAAACCCTGTGCACCATCAGAACAGCTTGATAGCAGTAGGGCCATTTAGAGTAAAGTATCTCTGAAATACTAGGTCAACCTAAATGAAAAGGTTTAGAAGATCTTGTAAATTTGATCTTTTTTTAAAAAATAGTCTGCTGGTTCTTGCTCTGTGAAAGTTTAATGCTTTAGAACGACATTGCCTGCAATGCGCTGCACAAATATGGATTACAAACAGCAGGAGAACTGACCGGGCCCTCAGCTTTTGACTCCACAGCACGTCATGGGAAGGAAGACATCTTAGATTTTATTTCTTAAACAACTGATTATTTCATGGGAAAATTTGAAGTTCCTGGGGAAAGACCCGGACCTGTCCTGAGACCTGAGGTTTATGTGGTGCCATCAGCATGCAGAAGGACACCTTTCTGATATCGCATTGCTGCCATCGGAATGCATGACTGGAATGGAGCTCTGAATTCTCCCTTTGACACATTCCACTGACCCCCC
>JABFEB020000001.1:28870099-28881326 GCA_019775895.2 Stomatorhinus ivindoensis | reverse complement strand
CCCCACCACCCATTTACTGCTCCTAGGTATTGAGCCAAAAACTAGAAGCATCACCACCACTCAAGTTGCAGGCCTCGGCTATGGACCAGCCAAAAATGTGTGAGGGAATTTGTTTTCCCATTCACCTTGTGTGGATTCTGATGGAACAACAGCTGAATTAGCGCATTCCAGTACCTCAGGGCAATGGAACTGTTGTAAATGACAGTGAAGATTACAGATTTAGCATGTGACTGCTCCCTGGGGCGGTATGTTAGGGGAATATTGTGTCACTCCAGTTAAGCAGATCATTAGCAAGCGCGCCATATGCCTTATACACACAAACACACACACACACGCATTTGTGCTCATGGAAGGCAGGTGTGAAAACAACAGCCTTCAACACCCAATACTCTCGAGGACAAGCTTGTCCAGAAAAGCTCTTTCACACGCCATCCACAGGGCAGCGCTTCCCATTGGTTCATTTCTCTCGGCTAGTAAGCCGTCTTTCCCAATGTGAACCAGTGGGGCGCTGTAGAGTTCCAGCTGCCAAGCACTCCAGCTCTGCTTTGGTGATCTGCATAGGCCGTCACGTCGGCAGCATCACTAGAGCCCGAGAATAGCCTTGGCCTGGAGCTCGAGCGTCGAAGATCATACCGTCTTTTGCTGTCACGCTTCGGTTTGGGAAGTCCATGTGAACAGCGCTTGAAGCTCTTTGGCTCTCCTCAATTGGTTACCAGTATGTCACAAAAAGCGAATTAAGGGCTCCGATCACTTGTGGGAGCGAATACTTTTTATTCTTCTTTGCATAATGTGATTTTGCCTGAGTCGGTTTCAGGCTCTTGCATCAACTACAACCCGAAGAATCCGCCATGAAGTAATGCTGTAGGAATTAGCGAAACCTTGAAGGATATAAGCATATTCACTAGATTTTCCTCCAGGAAATGTACACACCACACACTAAAAGTGGCATCAGTTTTACAGCTCTGACAGCAGGGTGTTTAAGACAGTAAAGCTCTAAAGGTCTGAACCAGTATGGTGACGTGGTGTTTTCAGGGGGCTGTTAGTATTTGTACTATGAGTAACAACTCTCATGCTGGGGAGGCTGAGGTCAGGGTCGCCCCAAGGGCTACAAGACTTTCGGCTCCAGAAGAGGCTTTATTTCCGCATTGAATGAGTCTTGTTACCTCTTACTCACCACTGCTACCGACGTGGGTGTGAGGGCCCACGATGTCCCATCTACAGTGCTCTTGTGGTGGCTCTCCGTCATTTCCAAGAAATGGGAGGTGAATCATAGAAACAGTGACTGTGGTAACAAACAGGCCAAATATGGCCTGAGAAAGCACAAAATCTTGGGACACCCCTGCCCAGAGCCCCTCCCTAGCAGGAACAATGGGCAGACTGGGACCAGCTCTTTAAGAATCCTCCAGGGGAAAGTTAAAATCAATCTCCATTTAGCAGTTTAGGCTGGAGTAACACCTTTCTCTTAGAGAGTGGACATAATTTATAAGTCTGTACATGCGATTGCATTTAGATTTATATCTCAAGCCTTTTAAAACAATATTTCCAGCTTTCAGAATATAATTATGCTTCTTAATACCTGTGGATCATAGATTATGCTAATTCAAAACACTGGTGAGCTCTTACTGAGTAGTACTAAATAAATTGTGCGGGTATCACATTACTGAATCATAAATGGATATGGCAGATTGTGTTTGGAATTGCAGTGATTACGGTTGACTCACTGTACCCTGGACTTTAAGTGCAGCTCTGGCTAGTGCCATCTACAGAAGTTCTGTGATACATCAGTGAAGAGCAAAGTGAGGTCTGCTAGAGAAATTTGTTGGGTGATGTTAAAGCTCAGTGTTGGGATGATATCAGCCGCTGACTGCTGTCGCTATCTGAGGAAGGGGTGTGGAAGGTAGATTGATGTCCAGGCTGTATTCCGTTCTGAATAATGATGCCTATCATCTCTACAGGCAAGTTTGAGGAACACCTTCAGCCCTAGGCCCATGTATGATCGTTCCAGGTGCTCCTTTGTGTCTACTGCCATTTTCTTGCTTAAAGCTTCCAGTCTCCATGTCCCCAACCCCAATGGACACAGACCCAGCTCTCTTTCACCTGCGACTTTATAGTTCCATCAGCACTAAATCATTCACCGTCCATGTTTACAAGCCTAATCATACCTCACTTATATCATCCACACTGTTCTGTGCATATATAGTGATTTATGTATACAGTTGTTCCTTTGTTTATTTGAACAGTCTAATTCAATAGAAGTTAAATCTGCCACGCTTGTACTGCCTGCAAGGTGCTTATTAAGTGTAGACTGTCTTATGTTGTGCTGGGAGTTGTTGTAATGCTATGGGACAAAAGCAACCCCCCAAAAAACTGAAATAAGTTCTGCCTTATCTTATCCTGTGTGTTGTCTTGTCTTTCGGAAACCACAGAAATTGACACATTGGGCTTTATATTAATTGCTTGAAAGAATCACTTCATCTGATGAACAAATCCACATGACATAAAAATGGGCGATAGGATTTATTGGAGAAGATGTTTGAGGGTTTACAGTTAAACCCGCAAGGAAAATACATCAAAGCAAAAGAACTGTTTTGCAAGATCTAAAGAGCAACAGAATTCAGTGTTTGTGTCTGGATAACATTTGGTTTT
This sequence comes from Stomatorhinus ivindoensis, assembly GCA_019775895.2. NCBI lineage: Eukaryota > Metazoa > Chordata > Actinopteri > Osteoglossiformes > Mormyridae > Stomatorhinus > Stomatorhinus ivindoensis. The sequence goes on along the minus strand of JABFEB020000001.1, from coordinate 28,878,680 downwards.
ACTTGTGACTGAGTACTAACTAGAGCCGTCTCTCGCATAATTTTGCATGGTCAGATGCAATCAAAGGAAGGCTGAGGCGAGTCAGCACAATTGACCACGGTCACCTGATCCATGTCCAACCTTCTCACACTTGTCTAATGGCCATGTCTCTCGCTTGTCTTTCCATCAGATTAAAGTCGAGAATCCCCATGACTTCCAGGATGTCACCAGCGTCGTTGCTTTGGCCAAAACCTACGCGACTTCTGAGCCTTATGTCGACTCCAAATATGACATCAGGATCCAGAAAATCGGAAATAATTACAAGGCCTATATGTAAGGACTGAGATGTAGTGTGTGGCTTATGACAATACGTAGGGTTTGATCAACAGCAGCATGTTTGATTATTCAATTCAAATATTTACATTTTCTTTTAAACTGCACACACCACTGTCCCATTAAAGGCCTTTTAGTGAAGCCTAATTGCTTAGTTTTACTGGGGCTTAAAACCTAAGGTCTGTGAAGAGGATGTAGAAACGGCTTGTGAGTAGACATGCTTGAACTCAGGCATTCCTCCATACCTCCCCTGGCTCTCCCTCATTAGGTTAGCATGAGCTGTAGGGATCCAGCATTTCACCCTGGGAATGATACCGTCACAAGATCACCACCAGGGGGCTAGACTCTCAGAGGGGCTGGACTAGGCTTTACATCTGACCCAGTAGTTAAGTGGAGGATTGTTCAATTGCAGGGCTTCATTGCATGTAAAAGATACTGGCACGCACAACTACACTGCTGTTCTTTAAGGAGTCCTCACAGTTAAATTACCAGCTAGTAAAAGCCCTTAAAAACCAGAAACAAAAGGTGAGATAAATCATGTCACGCACTGTCCCTTGAGCTGATATTTTCAGTGGTACATCCATGTGGTTATGCCCTTCAGTCACAAAGGCAAATGAGACTGGGATTTAAATTTGAAACATTATTGCAACTGAATAAATGGTATTATCTGTATATTAGTCATGGGGAATAAAGTACTAATCTTCTCATTTACACTGTTAATGCTCTTCCTAGTGAAATGGGAATCACAGCTCTTCAAATTCTATAATGATTTGAATGCATCTATTTGTTTAAATGGGTAGAATAAGTAACAATCAGTACTTATTAACTCACGGCTTCTTTTTACATGAATCACTTTACTTTTCCTGTGGAATAATTCGGGTTCAGCTTGAGGCATCGGAAACAGGTGAAGCTTTTTTTTGATAAACACGGCATCATTCTGTTCAGCTATGGAGAGGCCTTAAGTTTCTAGGGAAGACTGAAATAATTAACCCTTTGATCCTGGCCTGTTATTTGTCTGTAATCCGTCATTCTTTCCCTCTCATCTCTGACTCTCTAGGAGGAAATCCATATCAGGGAATTGGAAAGCCAACACTGGCTCTGCAATGCTGGAGCAGATCGCCATGACGGACAGGTCTGTCACTCCCTTGGTGTTCACGCGACCTTTCTTGCAAATGGCCTCTTACGTGCAGATCAAGGATTGTGGTGCATTTGATAAAAGAATACTTACAGGCAATGAAAAATCCACTGGTTCTTAATGACATCTTAAATTCGTAATTTCACTAGTCACGAATAACTCTTTAAAACATTACACAAGCAGATGCTAAATCTGAATGTCTTCGAATTCATTTTTCACCATTAATGAAAACGGGAGCTTTCCTTACTAAAGGGGAAAAGATGGATTGTATTTCTTTTTGGGGTAATAAGTAATCCTTGTAAGATATATGGTTTATGGTGCTTGTGTTTGCTACTATGGCAGGTACCGTCTATGGGTGGATGCCTGCTCGGAGATGTTTGGCGGCTTGGACATCTGTGCCGTGAAGGCCGTGCATGGGAAAGATGGCAGCGACTACATCATTGAGGTCAGTGTTTCCCTTGGAGGGCTTCAAACTTGGGTCACAGGAAGACATGACCCAATCTTTATCAAGGGCCATCAATCATGGCATCCATCGATCTTCCATAGCTGCATATGCAACCTCAGTAGAAATAGAAGTGACCATGCAACGGCTGACAGCTCAGTGCAGATTAAGTCCTCTATTATTTATCCTGGTAAAATGGGATGATTAAAACGTCACACACTGATTGATCCAGCCAACCTTCTGATTTTTCGCACAGTTTCTACAGGGCAATCTTCTCCATCGACATGGGTGTGGTCAGATAGGGCTGTATTAAAGTGCCAGCATGTCACAGAGTGTAAGCGTGGAAACAGTGTTTAACCTGAGGCACCAACTTATAGATTTTGTTGATAGTTATGAGGTTTGGGCCAGGCTGAGACTTCATTTACTCTCTTCCCCAGAAAGGCATGTTTGAGCAGCCTGCAGGAACACTTATAACAGCCAGCTTTCTGAGGAATAGCAACAGTCCATTAAGGTCTGATAGTGGAAAAGTAAGCAGAGATAAGACAATTAATGTTTTATAACCGCAACCCATTATGCTGTTTGTTTGCACAAGTAAGCATTCGTCTTGCTTATATAGTACATAGCTAAGGGAAGGTAGGAAACCAATCCTAAGCAAACAAAAGACACCTTGGAAAGGATGCCTGTCCACATAGGCGTATTACAGGCAATTGAGACAAACTAACTGCATGTCCTTGAACTGGGGAAGCAAACTGGAGTCTTCAAAGGAAACTCACATGGCGCAGGGGGAATATGCAGCCTCCACAGACAGAGAAAAAGCATGAAATCCGACGACCGTCACATCCCAACAACCTCAATATACTCCACATGTGACTTACAGCATTTATGATGATCATGCCACTAACCGAAGTATTTACCTTCAGAAGCAATTTTATTTTCCATCCGGGTCCCTTGTTAGGTCTGGTGTCAGCTGCTTGGCGTGCGGTATGATAACATGGCTACTCCTGCTGCCACAGCAGACAAAACAATTTCTGGCAGCTTTGTCTACGCTGTCCAGTGTTTGGGTGTTGGCAGACATAAACAAACAAAGGTCTCCACGGTGATTGTTTGATACTTTACTATTGCTTAGGAAATGACAAACCAGAGGAAAGGTGAAGCTTTTGGCTGCAGCACGTGCTGCTTACATTTATATTTTATTCATTTAGCAGATGCTTGTAGCCAAAGTAACATAAGAAAGAGCCAGATAATACATTACATGCATACTTCATAACTTTTGAGTTATAGCCAATCTGACTTACTGGCACTAAAGCCCTCAGAATTTGAGGAGTATCTGTACTTATGTGCAGTGAAGGGTTTATTACATTTATTAAGCAGTGCTGTGGTTTTGTACTTGTATTTACGTGCTGTGGATTATACTTGTATTTACGTGCACTGGATTGTACTTGTGTTTATGCGCCGTAGTTTTATACTTGTATTTACGTGCAGTGGATTGTACTTGTGTTTATGGGCTGTAGTTTTATACTTATATTTACGTGCTGTGGATTGTACTTGTGTTTATGTGCCGTGGTTTATATATTGTGCCGGATCCAGTTCGACACTGCCGGGTCTTCTCTCACCTGTTGCAGTGTGTCTCTCCTCCACAAGTGACCGGAATGTTCCGCACGCCATTTCCTTTCCTTCCCGCGCGCTCATACCCATATATGGCGAGGAGCTGGGATCCAAAGCGCCCGTAGGGCAGGCGGTAAACGTAGGGTACGGGCCTCGTGGCCGCACGCCTCCTGCTCCCCCTTCTCCTCCCCATGAGATGGAGGCCAGATGCCTGCTGGCCCTCGTGCCTATGATGTCACCACCGGCCTGCCCGTCTCCTGCATCACGGCCCGAGCTCCGGGAGGGGGGAGGGGGGAGGCAGAGAGACAGCAGGGGTGCTCCCGCAGTAACAGCTGCCTGTGTAGCGTGCTGCCCTCCATTGGCCGTGGTGAGACAGCATCAGCCGCACCCCCTTCCCACCCTAAAGCACAGCACCAGCTGAATCCCACCAGCATGTTTACTGCACGATCCGTCATGCTTCTACACATGCGCTTATAGTAGTTTATACTATGGGAACAAACTAATGAGGGAATGCACAGGACACTTGATAGCCAGTATATTTAAGGGACAGACAAGTTATCCAATGGGCCTGACATATAAATGTAAAACATAAGACTGAATTTCCCCCCAGTTATCACTAGGGATTACATCACAATTAGTCCAGCCTTGCATTAATGCTCATTGCCGATACAAACTAATTTTTTTTTTGTATCCATATTCTTAAGCATAAGAAAACAGAGTCTAGCAAAACATGGTATTACTTTCATTACCTTTAAATTTCTGCTGAAATGTGTCAAATAACATCACAGACACTATACATATCTTGAAAATACATCTTTGGTGAAAGAAAAGGTGGTCTACGTTACTTTTGAATTTTTTTTTTTTATTATTTGTCTCCACAATTCAAATAAAAATAAGGGCATGCTTTAAAAAATAGTCAGCATTTCTTAATTATCATTTGGAGAAATGTAGGTCTTTTTTGTTCAGTTGGAAAAAAAATAACACGAATTTGAACCATGGCGTTTGATTTGCACTGTTATTTTGTAGGTGGATAATGTCTGGTGCTTCACTGGTACTCAGAATGCCTGAACCTGCGTGTACGTGTCTGATAAAAGAGTGTGTGCTCAGCTTAGACATCATAATAATCAACACACTCAGGAAATCGCTGCTTTCCAGGGAAACAGTGACACGATGCATTCCTCCCTGACAACAGGCGGGAGTCCCAAACGGGAGTGAATCAGCCTTGCGGAATGCCTGATGACAGCAACGACGACATGAAAAAAGGCACCAGGAATCTCTCACTCCCCCATGCTATTACTGAGGGGGAAGATGTCGTCATTCCCTTGTTAAGTAAACAAAGAAATTCCACAACCATTAAATAAAAATATGTATTGCGAGATCTGTTTTCTTTAGCCGAGCAATATGCTTAAGAAAGTACATTACTGGGTGAAAGAAAAATGTGCATTCCTCATATGAATGCAAAAAAAAATGAAATGTGTATTTGCAATGAGCATTAATGCAAAGCTGGACGAATTATAATGCAGGTAACTGGGGAAATTCAGTCCGATGTTTTACCTTTTTGTCTCTGACCCCTTAGACAACTCAGGAGACCTAGAGAGACTCCTACTCTGTGTGTTTAACACTGGTTTCTGAGCAAAGTGCCGAATGCACGGTGTTAGGGACAGAAAGAGAACCTCAACATAGCTATATGGCTGGTTTACATAAGCCCTAAATCTGTTGAGCGGACCAAGAATCACTCACCTGTCATCACCGAGTCTGCAGGCACTGTGACTGAGTTAAGCCTTCATCTGGAGAAGGGGTTTGCCCTCTGCTGCCTGCCCAGGCTCTGGCTACAGCCAAGCTGCAATATCTCAGAACTGCTGAGTGCCGTGGGCCTCCCATTGCATTGTGGGAATTCAACTTCAAACCGACACAACAGTGTTTTTTTTTTTTTTTAATCCAAGGCCCGTTCTTAGCGGGAGAAGACAACCGTTGAGTTTTTCTTAGGAGCGGGAGACCCTTCTCACAGTGGACTGTCTGTGCATTTGGAGATGAAGCATAGATGCAAAAGTGTAGAATGGAGTTGGGGGGGTGGTACTTTCTGGAAAACATGGAAAAGCCTTTTAAGGCTTCTGGTGTAATGAGAGTGTTTTCATGGAGTGCTCAAATACCCTGTAGGATCTCTCTGGCCAAAGAATATACCTTCTTATTTCTGGTGGGAGGAAATGTCCTTCAACAGTTACACTATTTTTTTCTTATCAAATCTACTGGCTTTGATATTGGTGTTTTTCTTTATCCAAGATTTTCCAGGAGATTGGTATTTTGTATATAACATGATATGCAATCTCCAAAAATATATATATTACTGACACTTCTAGGGTGGGGGTTTGAGTTCATTGGCATTCTCTTTGTATTCTTGTGTGTTCTGTGGGTACGCAGGTTCTGGCTCCCTGTCCTAAGTTTGGGTGTAATTGTTTACTGTAAAATTGCGCTTAAGTGTGAGTGTGTGTGACTCTGTATCTGTGTATATGAGGCCTCAGGGTCTGTATGTGTCCATCTGCTGGTTTATATGGGGTGCCCAGATAAGTGCAGGCAGGTTCAGAGGGATTGGATATATTCAAGGACACTTCACAAGACTGTCACTGCAGGCATTCAGCTGGGATTTGAGCCCAGTTTTTTAATTGCTAATTTTTAATATAAGCTGACAACAAACAACCTTCTCTTTTGCCTACATTTCTTTTTTCTATGAAATTGTTAGGTATTTAGCTGGTCTTGACATGTGGCTTCTGTCAGTTGTGTGTGAGCACTGTTTGAACTTGCCTGCAGTGTAATATAGTGCCTTGCTAATGTAATCTTAGCCATTAGAAAATTTGTGCAGATAACTGTTTTTCTTTCCAAGCTTTATTTTTGGAAAATTTCAAACAACTAGCAACCGTTTCAGGATGTCCCCTAACCCTATGCTGCTTGAGACAGACGCCAAACCTGCCATAATTAGTTGGAAGATGAATACTCGCAGAGGCATTGAATCCCTGCATGTTATGAATACAGCCATTTGAACTAATACCAGGGGCCAGACATCTTCCAGCTTTGCACACAGGCTCAGACTGACTTTTGCTCATTCATCGCTTGTTGGATGTTCTTCACATCTTTCAAGTTGCATGGATGGTGCTTCTGGGCTCTATCAAATCGTGTCACATGTTTTCAGTGAGATTGATAGTGGAATATTGACAGGGACACTGAAGAACTGCCATTTTTTTTCTACCTCTTGGCCTCTCCAATGTTGCTTTGACCCAGTACACCAGTGCCCTGATAAAATTTCTAAAGGTACATGACAGGTACACTTTCTAACAGATGTAGACTAGACTAGCCCTGAATTTTTTTTCACTTCAGTCTATATCCTGCTCTTTCAGCCCCAACAAGATGCTTAGTCCCTGCTGATGATAGGCATCCCCAGAGAAACACGCCAGCACCACGTTTCACGGAAGAGTTTCTTCTGGCATATGTCAGCTTTGTACCTTACATAGAGCTTTCAATTGTTGCCCACAATCTCCTGTGTGTTATCTGACCAGAAAACCTTCTCCCACACTTTAGTTGGGATCCTCTCATGCCTCCTGTGAATCTCCCGGCTTCGCTTTGACAGGAGCCTCCTATATTGCTGCCTCCTGTACAGGCCAGTCTTACCCAGAGTCCTTTGTGTTGTTGACTTTAGACTCCCCTATGTTCCTTGTTTACACCGTGAATTTTCACTGCATCCTTTCCTAAACAGCGCTTGTGTGATGTGGTGCAATTGCCTATATCTAATCACTGAGATGGTCAAATGGTCTTTGTACCATTCTCCCAGTGCCGCTCAACCCATTAGGTGACATAGGCAGCCACCTGGTTCTCCATCTTCTGAGGGGCTCTAACATAGCAAGCCAGTTTCACTTTATCTTGAATGGTGCATGGTGATTGACATGCTCTTCACCCCCACAGGAGGTCACGTGTCCTCTGTGTTTCCTGCACAGAACAGCTACGTAGTGGTGGTCAATGCCTGACCATTGAACTGTAATCAAAGTGGCCGGGAAATTAAGACTCTCAGTTCATTGTTGCACAGGTAGAATCCAGAATTATACTAAGTTCATGGAGCAGTTTGGGTTAAGGGACTTGCTAAAGGCCCCGTGGCGGCATCACTCTGCCAAAGACCTTCTGGGTCCTATCACAGAGAGCTACACAGTACCCTCTAATGGGATGAGGCAGATGACGCCCCCAACAGGATGTGAGCCCAGCATACACTCACACACACTGATAACAGGTTACAGATACCAGCTCACCTGGGGAACATGTTCACTCCGCTCCACCTGTAACAAAAATTAAATCATAACCCCGTGTGCGGAGTGGAGTGATGGTCAGCTGCCATTCCAAATGGCCAGGGTGTCGCTTATTATTTAATTTGGTCAAGCACAACATGAAATAGCACAGAGGTCTGAATACTTTTCCAAGGTCCTTCATGGCATATTTGGAATATTAATTTTAAACAACCAAGATCTTTTGTTATGTTACATTAACCTGTTGCTATAAACCAAGAGTATTTTTGTTGCTAGCTCAGCATTCATGTCTTCCCAAAGTTTTACAATGTGAAAATTTCATGACTTTCTCTCTCCATCTTGAGACACTTAACAATTACTTAATTTGTTTATTTGCTTAATCAAGAATCCAAGTTTGGCCAGATTTCTGTCTTTGGGCCTACTGGCCAACATATAAAGTTACAGTAGTTTAATTAGACGGTCCTAAGACCTTTAAAGTATAAATTCATTTTGTCTAAGAAAGGTTTTGTTTTTTAGTAGCTAGTATCAAATAAAATTTAAAAATTTTCTTAAATTGTATTAGATAATGAGGCAATGTTATAGTAAGTATTTCCAGCAGTAGGATTAAAATAACCACATAATTTGGTTTATAGTGCCCTCTGGTGGCATTTGTGCAATGATACATTATGACTGAAACCTGTGAAATGTAGAGAGTAAACCCAAAAAGATTTTTGGTCTTAATACCAAATACGTTTGGTATTTAACACTGTCACCTCACAGCTCTATGGTATAGCTTAATTACAAATAATGTATGTATATATATAT